>PVIU01001819.1:0-194456 GCA_004026605.1 Ondatra zibethicus
ATGCCTGTGTATGGCAGTAGTACATGTTAGCTATTCATGCCTGTGTATGGCAGTATTAGGTGTTACATATTCATGCCTGTGTATGGCAGTATTAGATATTACCTATTCATGCCTGTGTACGGCAGTATTATATGTTACCTATTCATGCCTGTGTATGGCAGTAGTACATGTTACCTATTCATGCCTGTGTATGGCAGTAGTACATGTTACCTATTCATGCCTGTGTATGGCAGTAGTACATGTTACCTATTCGTGCCTGTGTATGGCAGTAGTAGATGTTAAGGAGCTGAGTGAGACTCATTAGGTAACTTCTGAGGCTCACTATCTGCACCTAACCTCCCCTGAGAATCTTTTGTTTAAACCTATTTATCCCAGTATTATGATGATATCTAATGTTAGAAACATAAGCAGCAACAGTCACACCCAATTTCTGGATATAATGGCTCATTTTAAAGAACTTGCCTTTTTTTGTCTCTCAAGTGCTTTTCTTGACCTTGCTTTTGTCACCATGCTTCTGGAGATTCTATTCCTTCATCGTGAAATCCTCTTTGTTTGTGTCACCTGTCACGGGTGAAGCCGTCTTTGTTGTGAAAATGAGCCTGCAGCAAATGGGATTATAAGGCATTGTCAGAGATGGAGTTTCAAGTGGCTGTGTCTGTAGTGTCAACAGGGTGGGTGTCATCTACCTCTAGTTACTTTTTGAGGGTTTATTCTTATTTTGAATTATGTGTAGGTGTATGTGTATGGACATGAGTATGTACATGTGAATGAAAGTACCTGAGGAGGCCAAAGGTGTCCGATTCCCTGGAGCCGGAGTTACAGATGGTTTGTGGGCCGCCTGATGAGGGTGCTGGGAACTGAACTCAGGTTCTCTGCAAGAGCTCTAAACCACTGAGCTATCTCTCCAGTCTCCCCGTTTTTTGAATCTGTGCATCTCGTGAATGTATGCTCAGTTTATCGGTAGGATACCCCATGGTAGGATAACCTTTGATCCAGCCAGAACTTTTAAAGGTATTTCGAACCAGAGATGGTAAATGTGGAGATACATTAGATTATCATTGACCAGACTTTCACAGTATTTCATTAAGAATGAAAGTAGTTTATAGTCAAGAATAGGAAGGAAGGATTTTGAGGGTTCAGAGCGCACAAATGTATTTTCCCCTCCTAGCCAAGATGCTTTAACAGAGAAAGATGCAAATTCTGATAACATACATCGTCCTTTGAACTAGGACTTATTTTTATTTTTAATCCAGTGCAAATGTTGTAATTCAGGAAAATTTGATAGCATTATAAAATCAAAGGAGTCCCTTACAAGTTCATTTTGAAATCAAAATGTGGGGTGCTGAGAAGATGACTTAGTAGTTCAAGAGTACACTGTTTTTGCAGAACTCTAAAGTTTCGTTTTCAGTAGCCAAGTCACCTGGCTCGCAATGGCTTTGGGGATCTGCCATCCTCTTCCAGTCTCCATGGGCAATGCCCTCACTTGTGCACATATCCCCACCTGGAGACAGACAGACACACACACACACTTAAAAATAAAACAAATCTTTTTTTTTTAATAAAGCATGTTTACTTTAAAAGGCCCAATTCCCCTAAGCTAAGCAGCAACTGGCCTCTTTGGCATGTTTTTTTTTTTATTATTTGATTTTATTGAGGAATACATTTCTCTCTGCATGTTTTATTTTGGAGAAAGTAGACATTTTGATTCTAAAGCATTGGCTTCACATTTCAAAGACTAAAAGAAAAAGGTTTTAAATCTATTGTCCCTGCCTTTGTAAGGGAGATGCTCAGTGATTTTGTGTCAGATTCTGTGCTTTTAAAGTTTCGCTGTTTCTCTCTAGCGGATGACACCGTGGTTGCGATTCCTTACGGAAGCAGACACATTCGCCTCGTCTTAAAGGGGCCAGATCATTTGTGTAAGTAGAGCCTCTGTTTTCCTTGCGGGGGGGCTAGATGTTTTAGTTTTTATTATTAAATTTTGTTCCCAGAAGGGACAAAAGTTCAAGAGAACCAATCTCTGCCATGCTGCAGTGTGCTAGGACAGCGTGCATGGTTTCTGTCTATAATTGGTGGTCTGATGAGCTGGAAGAGGCTGTGCAGTCATTATCTCTGAAGACTATGAACTAGATGGCGCCAGTGGGTTGTCCATGGGCTATGCGTGTGAATGGGTCACCAAGCCTTGGTGGTGGCTACGTCTCTGTCTTCTTTCTCTATAGTCACTCTTCCCTTTTCTCTTTTATCACCTCTCTTTTCCTTTCTCTCCTTCTAAAGTTCATTTCTTCTCCATTCTTTTCCTTTTCCTTCCATATTTTAAATCTTTACTTCATCAATCCACAAATATGTGGAAGTAACAAACAGCCTACATTTAAAACAAACCTTTGAAGAAAAATTAATTCTGTGTATTAATTAAAAACCCTCATATCGTGAAGACAAATAGTAGGATTAGGGGTTAGCAGGTAATAAAGCCTTAAAGATAAAATGGTCGCTGGGTCCACGTAGGGTTTGTCTATAAGACAAACCAGGGCACAACTGACAATCAGTCACATCTTATTCCTTGCGGTTTAGTGACATTTAGATAGAGATCTATAGATTCCAACAAGAAAATTATGGTCTGTTATAAAGACAAAGGGGGTTGATAATATTTCCTCTGAAGTTCACTTTCATGGCTTTCAGTTGTTCCTTTGAACACTGCTGGTCCCCTCCACTCTGCTTATCTCTGAATTTCCTCCTCCTCTTCCACGCAATGCCCATGAAGCCAGTTTAAGTAGCAGGGATTATTTTCTGGCAATTAGACCACAAAGATCATTATAATCAGATAAACAAGAGGAAGATAGGCCAGCGCCTATAAAAGTTAACATATCCTACTAATTATTCTGAAAAACAAACACATTTAATCAAAGAGGTGAAGCTTGAAAGGTCATGTGAGGTCAGGAGTAAGTGAGGTACCCTTTAGGCAAAACAAGAAAACAGAGATAAGTCATCCTTATATGGACCCGAATTCTCTTCTAATCCTGAGCAGCCCCATAAAGTCCAGGGTTCACATGTTGAAAGATAATATATGTGTGCACATTTTACCATACAAATGATTTGTTTATCCCCTTGAGGAGAAGACACAGCTAGCTGCTCTTAAAACAACCACACTCCAAAATGGGATTTTTGTGAGCAGTGATGGAGACTGAAATAAAATAGCCAGGCTGAGATCATCACCACACAGGAAAATGACTTGATATTGTCAAAAATGTATTTATAAATATGATAGCCTCCTGTATTTCCCAGTTTTATGATTGCTGAGAAGCTGAAGAATTGGGGGTCAAGGAAGATGGCTCAGTTTGTAAGGTGCTTGCTGTACAAGCATGCGGGTCTGAGTTCTTGTCCCCCAACCCTTATGTAAGAAGCCAGATAATAAAGCAGTATGTGTCTGCAATCATAGCACTGGAGGCACAGATGGGCTGGCTCCCCCGAGCTTATTAGCCTGCCAATATCACCCAATAAATGAGCCCTAGGTCCAGTGAGAGACCCTGTCTCATGAAATTAAGATGCAGAGTGATTGAGGAAGACATCAACACTGTCTTCTACACACACAGACACACACATGCACACACAATGCATACACAAAGATGCACAAAAGCCAAAGAATTGGCTCTATTTTCTTGAACTGTCCTAAACAATGACTAGATAAGCTGCAAATGATACTCATGAATGATGAAATGCAATATGAGATCTGCTTTGCCCCAGTGAGCATGCTGCTTACACTAGATAGGTAGGCAGTACCAAGTGGTCAGTCCTGAATTCTCTTTCTCTTTCTCTCTTTCTCACACACACTGACACACACACACACACACACACAGAGAGAGAGAGAGAGAGAGAGAGAGAGAGAGAGAGAGAGAGAGAGAGAGAGAGAGAGAGAGAGAATATACAGACCGGGCAGGTTGTAGAGATGTAGATAGATACATACAATAACAATTAAAGAGATAGAGACTATGAACTCAAGGGCAAGGGGTGGAACCCAGGAAAGTCTGGAGAGGGGAGAAAGGAAAGGGTAGAAATTATGTAATTGTATTTTAATTTCAAAATATATTTTAGAAGAATTTGCCATTTTATTTCTTTTAAAATTTTTTTTAGTTATTTCAACAAAATGATGGGGGGCACTGGTAAATGATGCCGCATGTCTTCTGTGGCTGTTTTCCCTTCACTAACCCATGATGGGACCAGCCTTAATTATTTCAGGCCAAAGAAGCACCACACCAGCCTATCTCTAACCTGATGTATTTGAGAAAGACAGCAGAGAAGGCCTCTCAGAACTAGGCTGCACCCTTGGGCTCTAGCACCTCCAAGAAGCTACATGTGTTTCTAACTCACAAAGCTCTCTGTAAAATAGAATAGGGAGCCATAATTAAAACTGAGCTGGGAGACACGGAGACTAACATCTTTCTACTGAAGAACTGCTAGCAGAAAACAAAATGGTTCTTGTGTAATTTCTTCTGGAATCATTTGGCTAAGTCCCTCTGTCTTTCTTCATATAGTCTACAGTTACTCCAGATAACTTCTCAATCACGACCTAGGCCTGTCTGTACATATTATCAATATATATTTAGTAAAGAACTTGGCCCTGCTTCCCCACTTTCGATAGTTCATTCCTGTACCCAAATCATCCTGCTTGTGCTTATATGACATAATCCATAGATATTACTAATATGTATTGTGATATATGTGTTAATACACATTACAATAATCACAATTCCATTTGAAATTATATACATATATATAATCACAACTGCTATCATCTTCAGCATGCTCTAATTTCCTACAATAAAGGATGCCTCATAGACTGTGTAATTGAACAATATCAGACTTGAATGCTCTAGAATCCATTTCTTTCAGCTTAAGCATTTGTAAAATACCACATATGTGAATAAAACTAATTATCAAAAGTGGCTGTCAAAAGAGAAGGGACTCAATGGCTAGCACCTGTCCTTAAGCCGTTATTGTCTTGTTCAGTTGAGCAACAACACATGTGCAGTAAGCAACAGAAAGTAGAAAGGGATGTAGGGTAGTGCATGAGCAGGAAGTCACACAGATGCCTAGGCAAAGCATGGATGCACCTGGACCCACGTCGATGAGCAAAAAGAACACTGGGGTGTATTCTTGGGCTGAAGGCAGTCAGGACGGACATCAGTTAGATATGTATGAGACGTGGGTTAGCCAAAGGAATTGGGTTACAGTAAAGTGGAATGCTCAGATGAGGTATTGGAAAGTCAAAGGGTATTTTGACAGGGAGCCATGGATTCTTGGATAGTGAGTTTTAAAATAATCTCATTTGCAACATAATATTCTATATGACATAGCAGTCATGTTTAAATATCTTATTTATGTTACAATTTCAGTAGTGTTGTCTATCAAAAGAATAATGCTCCTCTCTTAAGTAGTGTAAGTTTTAACTCTGCAAAGCGTGCTTGCATGCGTTCTGTGGTAGCCCAGGCATGCCCGCCTGTCCTCTTCTTGCATTTGATTATATAGACCTGGAAACCAAGACACTGCAGGGGACTAAAGGTGAGGACAGGCTGAGCTCCACAGGCACTTTCCTTGTGGACAATTCTACAGTGGACTTCCAGAAACTTCCAGACAAAGAGATACTGAGGATGACTGGGCCCCTGACAGCAGATTTCATCATCAAGGTAAGCCTATTTGTTATTTTAATAACAAGCCACACCCAAACACATGGCACTTATAATCTCTGAAAGAGATAGATGATAGATAAATAGATGCTACATACATACATACATGATAGATGATAGATAGATAGATAGATAGATAGATAGATAGATAGATAGATAGATAGATAGATAGATAGAGATAGATAGATAGATAGATAATAGATAGATAGATGATAGATAGATAGATAGATAATAGATAGATAGATAGATAGATAGATAGATAGATAGATAGATAGATAGATAGAAATAGGTGATTATATTTATGTGTATGTAGTGTATAAAACCATTTGTTACCTAGGAAATGTCCAACTCAAGAGTTTTGTTAGCTACATCTTGGGCTTCATAAGAACATAGAATGTTTTCAAGGAATATCTTAAAATATATTATTAATTAAATGGCTTCATATACATAGCCAATATATCTATCATTAGTTGGAGAATATAAATCATTTCTAAATAATTAGGGTACACTTGTTGACTAATATAATACATCCCCAGGAAGAGAGAAATGCAAACTGATAACCTGTAGATCTAACCAACTACTCCTGCTTCCAATGGCAAATTCTGTTTTCCCTTGTGCTGGCAAGAAGATTGACTGGCCTCTTTCTATCAGAGCTGTCCTGCTCTTCAAGGTAATAGGAAACACATTGCTGGAAGCAACAGGACATTCTATTGGAAAAATGCACACACTGGGAGAACACTTGGGAATCACAATAAAATAAAACATTTTTTTTTCTTTAGTAGGTCAGGAGGACCTGAAGGGTTTCAGCTGTAAAGCTGTAAAACTTGTAATGTGTCCAAGACTCCATAAATTTTTTCATCATGAGACCTGGAGCCAGAGGACATTTGATTTAAACAAGGATTTGGTGACCCCATGGCAGCTGGAAATAAGAATGCGTAGAGGAAAATGTGATAGGCAGTAAGGTTGTATGGAAGAAGGGTTCCAGAACACTGTCCTCTCTCTGCATCTGTGTGGTAGCTCTCTTTAATCCAGGCCAGATGCCGGCCACATGAATATGAACGAGAAGCTACAGACTATTAGAGATAACCTACAGTAGTTCATCTAGTAAAAACTAAGTTATATATTAATTCTCTGAAACCCATAAAGTACAGTTGAATAGACCATTTATAGTATAGTCACTTCCCTGGTGGCCTTACTACAGTTATTGTGCATGCTGAAAGGATAGAATGAGTACCAGTAATACTATCTTTGAATAGTTGTAGCATCATCTAACACTTCCCATTCAACTAGTTATTGTATGTCCATCACCCCTTGGATACTCTACAAGCACAGTGAGGCCAGTATATTCAAGAGTGAACTCAAGTAGGCTCAGAACCCCGCAGTGTCATAGTCGTTTTGTTAATCGTCTCTATCTTTTTAAATGCTTTTTAAATTATGTTTAGCTACCATTCAAAATAATGAGTTTCATTTCTATATGTGACACGTGGCTTGCTCATACTTTATGACCACTGTTCTTCCCCACTGATATCATCCTGCTTGTGCTTACATGACATAACACATGTGTGACTATGTATATATGTATCTATTTAAATCTAGAGTCTATATACATATAATATTTTGCTTTTCTCAAGCCCCTTTCATAGATAGAAATTATATTGCCTATCCAAGCAAATCAGAAGCCTTTGAGTCACTTGGTTTCTTTCCTTTACAGAATAAACTTGGTCTTGTTTCCATATTGTTTTTCCAGACTGGTCCTTTTCCATTCTGATTGCCTTTGTTTTAGCTTAGACCTTGGCATTCCCTTGATTTAAGCTGTAAGTACAGATTTTTTTCCAGCTCAGATACATTATCTATTTGGCTTCAGAATCTGTTTTCTAGAACCATTTGTCCCCTTTTCAGAATCCTTCACAGCCCTTCTCCTTAGAGGATAAAATGCAAATTCACAGCACAGCACCTATTATTTTGGCAACCAGTATTCTTGGTGTCTTCCCACACTCACTTTTAACTTGGCCCCCTGTTCAGGCTAAGAGACTGGCAAGTCCCCCACACCATTAGATCTCAGGGTCTTGGAGAAATATTATGGTCTGGAAAGTTCTCCTCTTTTCCTCTGGTATCATCTTCATAAATACCTGTTTATTATCCTATACTTTTTCTTCCTTCATCAAATTTGTTTATGTCCCCTGACTCATACTCTCTTGATGTATTTTGGAAGGGCTGCTTTGTATTTGTCTTCCTATGTCAATAAGAGCAAACCACAAACCATGAGTAAAAGCTAAGAGAATAAGGAATTATTCTCTTATACAGCAGTGCTTTAACAATAGCAGGTGGTGACACACTCATTTTATCCACCATGGATCTCACCAGAGCTTATGCCCATGGTAACCTTGGGCAAGAAATTGCATTTCTTTTCCTCCAGGCCAAAAGTTTTTTCCATTTTCTGTGTTCCTTCTAAGAGTCTATTTTCCCCTAAGCTTTTATTGGAAAACATCTGGAATTAAATGAATGTAAAGTTATTCTAAATTAGATTATGTAAAAAATTTAATGTATTCATACAAATTTGAAAATAAGCCAGGTAATTTAAGAAATATAGAAAAAAGTAAAGAAAACCATGCTTTCACAAGTGATTCATAATGAAATAAATGTCTGTGTTTTTTTAATAAAGGACATAAAGTTAAAGATTATCATTTTATAATTTGTCATATTTAGCTGTTAAAATTCACCTCAGCTTACACAGGTTGACTCCATATTTGGCTGCTGTGAATGATGGACAGGAGAGAGCAGACATCTCTTCAAGGTCCCCACTTCATGTCCTTTGCTTACATACCCAGATGGAGATTGTCACATCATACAGCACATCGTGATACCTCTATTTTTACAACTTTCTGAGGAATTCTTTTCTGGTTGGTTGAACCAGTTCACACTTCCACACTCAGCAGACAGCCTCCCTTCTCTCCGCCGTTTTGCCGGCTTTGGCTTTCTCCGTTCTTTAGCAGCCATCCCTGTCAGTATGAGATGACAGGCGACCGCCACGATTGGTGCTGCTGGGTGTTTAAAGCCTGGTGGCCCTTTCTGTGTCCTCTTTGAATAAGTGCCTTTTAGATCATTTGCCCATTTAACCAAGTCATTTATATTCTTTTGCTGTTCGGTTGTGTTTCTGATGTATTTGGGATATTAACTACTTATGGTTTATGCAGATTCTCTCCCATTCTCTGGGATAGTCTCTTTCTTCTGTTAATTGTTTCCTTTTCTGTGTACGATATTGTTAGTCTAATATAATATCGTCTTTTATTTTGCTTTTCTTGCCTTTTCTCTTGAGGTTACACAGCCCCCAAAATCATTGTTAAGACCAACAAATATCATCAGGCTATTACCACTTTCTTCTGGCATGTTTATAGTTTCAGGATCTACATTGATTTCTGTGTATGAAAGAGTGTGAGCTGATTTTTATATGATTTCTGTATGATTAGGGATATTGACCATACATGTCTGGGTTAATTTGTGGGCTTTCTATTCTGTTCCACTGGTTCCTCTTTCTGTGTTTATACCAAATGCCATGCTGTTTAGATCACTGTACCTCTGTAGCAGACTTTGAAATCAGGTTGTGTGGTGCTTCTAGCTTTGTTGTTTGGGATTCAAGATTAGTCTACTCAAATTTTCTGTTCTATATGAATTTTTGAATCATCTTCTATTTCTATGAAAGATGTCTTTGTAATTTTGATAAAGATGCATTGAATTTATAGGCCATTTTGAATGATGTAGACTTGTAGACATTTTAACATTATTCCTCCAATATATAGGCATGATATATTTTTTTCCAGTCATTTGTGTCTCAGTCAATTTCTTATCACAATAGTTTACATTTTTTAGGGAATAGACCTTTTACTTCCTTAGTTACATTTACTCATCTTTCTCTCTAAAGAAGTATGTCTTCCAAAAAATTTAAGCTCCCAACATTGGTTATACAAGCAAATTTGGCAATGCTAGTGCGCTATGATGGGTAAGCATTCTAGAATTTACTATGTCCCCCTGCTTACTGACTGTGTGACCTCTTGTATAATGCTTTATCTGCTTGAGCCTATTTACTCCTCCATAAAATGGTAACAGAATAGGACCACTCCCAATGGTTCCCCCATGGGGTATTAAATGAGATGATGTGTATAAAAGTAGATAGAATTAAATTACTTCCTTCCTGTCTTTTTGAAATGCTTTAACTGCCAGACAACAAATCACAGTACACACTCTACACAATAGCAGAAAGTTTCTTCTCTGAAGATGGTCACAGGCTGATCAGTTTATAACTGGTGTCCCAGCAATGATTTGGCAAGTGTGGCCTATAAAATAAATAGATATGAAAGTGGACTGTTCATGACATCTGCCAATATGTGAATCACTGGGGGTGACTAGCTGCGCTAAACCAGTTCCCCTGTTTCTGCCCTGAAGCTGCAGATTTGGCAAATGGTACTCACCCTCCCTGATGGAGTCCACCCTTCCGCAGAGGCTCTGATTTTTCTCTAATTTTGAAAGTACTTACCTTGTGTTGGGATGTGTTCTGAGTTTGCCTGTTTGAAGAGTTTCTGCAAGAATCCAGGTTAGATGACGAGAAACCTGATGAGCACTGAGCTGTGAATGTCAAGGAAGCACTCAGCCAGAGAGGAAAGGGTAGGCATATGCAGAGCTAAACCCATGCACTGGCCAGTGGAGGACAGTCATTTCCTGTGGAGGACAGTGTACAGAAATGCGGATTGTTGGAGGTAGGGGACCCGGTAAGAAGACCAGCACTGTCCCAGACGCTGCCAATGTGACAGCTTGCTATGAATTTCAGAAAATTAACAAACATTGATGACATGCCTCTTCATGTATGTGCTGATTTGAAGTGTATGTACACTGGGAATGATTGCGTTTATCTGTATGTTAGTTATTTAACAAATGCATCACTTCACAAAGTTAAGGAGCAATGACAGCATCACACACACAAAAAATGGCCATTTGTAATACTCTACGAGAAGAATACAAAGTCTGTGACTCCCACTTGGAATCAGTTAGTGTTAGGCAGATACAATCCCCTTCCTATTTTTCCCCAGAAAACATTGAGTATAATTATGTACATAATCAAGTACCCCAAAGGTGTTTTTATTCTGTGAGGAATTTTGAGGTAAAGCCTAGAAATAAATAAGGGCAAAATATGAGTTCTCTTATCCAGTAAGTTTATGGAACACCCATGTCTCAGCACCCTTCATTTGGAAAATGCGTGGGAAGAGGTGTAAGTGGGGCCATGCCATGGTGGGCACACCCTTAATCCAAGCACTTAGAAGGCAGAGGCAGGAGGATCTCTGTGAGTTTGAGGCCAGCCTGATCTACAAAGCAAGGTCCAGGACAGCCAGGGTGGTTACACAGAGAAACTTTGTCTCAAAAAAAAACAGAAAGAAAGGAAGGAGGGAGGGAGGGAGGGAGCGAGGGAGGGAGGGAGGGAGGGAGGGAGGGGAGAGAGGGGAAAAAGGAAGAAAGGAAGGAAGGGAAGAAGGAAGGAAGAAAGGAAGGAAGGAAGGAAGGAAGAAAGAAAGAAAGAAAGAAAGAAAGAAAGAAAGAAAGAAAGAAAGAAAGAAAGAAGCGTAAGTGGGCTCTCAGCATGCATTTCTGCCTTCACGTAGTTTACAATGACATTTAGGAAATAAAACACTGGCTCAAGAACATGAAAATAATGCTGCACATAATTGAAAAGCAAAGCTGAAATACAGATAGTAAAAGAAATTATTCAGTATAGACTCATGTGATTAAGAAAGACTTTATGAGACACGAGCAGCCTATGAGTATTGGAAAAGACTGGAAATAGTCCATTCTTTTCTCCCCTGGAGACCGAGCAGTGCTGTTTCAATCTAGACCACTGTTTTCTGCTACCTAGCAGATTCTAGGTATATACCTACAATGTACTTCGCCAACTGGGTATCCCATGTTAACAGGGTTCAAAAATCATTGTCCTAAGCCAGGGACCTTGAGAGGGAAAGTGAAATCAACTGTAGGAAAGCAAAGTAGTCAATGATTACATACTGATTCGTCTTCCTATTCAGCCTAGATGCATTGTGGATCCCCTAGAAAGTGTTCCAAGTCTGCAAACAGTCTCATGAGGTTTGGAATGAGCTAGTTTGAGGATGTTGCCTTTCTTTTGGTGCTTCATGGCTTCATACCTTGTCGGACAGCAGGGCTTCAGGTGGAGGACCAGGAAGCAACCCTTCACTCTTACTGCAGAGCATGGCCCTGTAGTATCCCGCCCTTGCCACGTCTGTCTCTACTCTGGTCCTTCGTGTCCTTGTCCTCCTCCTACTGAACACTGTGATGGTCCTCCTAGCCCCAGCTCTGCTCTTATATTCAGCATTTCCTTCCAGGTTCAGGTTTGAATCATTTTACTCCTTGGTGCATGACCTCTGTTGTTCCTAGAAAGGCATCTCTAGTAGACTGCCCAAAGTCATGGCAGCATTAGCTGGAGCAATAGCCCATGCCACCCTGAGCTAGGACCAATGGGCTAAATCATGTGCTTCTGTACTGAGGCTCACAATTTTCAAAGTACTTGAAAATTCTTTAAGGTGTATACAAGCAAAGTTGAAAGCTACCAGTTTTTAAGACTTAATCTTAATTTCCAAATGTTAAAATCATCAGGTATTCCTGACAGTGGGAAGACTGAGTCCATGCTTCATTCCACTAATAACTAGCACTTCTTTTTTTCTTAATAAAATTTATTTTTTTATATTACAATGGCAGTTTCCCTCCCTCCTCTCCTCTCACTCACTCAGCCTCCCGTCCACTCCTCCTCTGTTTCTTTTCCTTCTTCCCTATCTTCAGCAGGATTCCCTAAGTTTAGCCTAGCATTTGGCTGTGGGTATCTGCATCTACCATTTACGGGATGAAGGCTCTCTGGGCATCAGGCTAGACCAGACGTTGGTTGGCTACTCCCACAATCGCTATACCACCCTTATCCCAGCACATCCCATAGGCAATAGAGACTATAGGTCAAAGGTTGTGTGGCTGGCTGGTGTCCCAGTCCCTCCACTGAAAGACTTGCCTGGTCACAGAAGATGGCCAGATCACGCTGGGTATCCACTGTAGTTAGGAGTCTTATCTGGGTTCATCCTTGTAGATTCCTGGGAGTTTAGGTCATACTTCAAAAACCTGTACTCCATAAAACTGTAAAATCTAAAAGAAATGGACAAATTTCTTGATAGACAGCACATACCAAAATTAAATCAAGACAGACAATTTAAATAGACTCATAACCCCTCATTAAAAGTCTCTGAACCAAAAAAGCCCAAGGCCAGATAGTTTCAGCACCTAATTCAACCAGAGGAAGAGCTAATGCCAATACTCCTCAAATTATTCCACAAAATAGAAACAGAAAAAAAAATCCAATTTTTTATGAGTCCACAGTCACCTTGATACCCAAACCACACAAAGACTCAACAAAGAAAGAGAATTACAGATCAATTTCCTTCATGAACATTGATGCAAAAATGCTCAATTAAATTCTCACAAACTGAATCTAAGAACACATCAAAAAGATCATTCATAATGTTCAAGTAGGCTTTATCCCAGAGATGCAAGGATGGTTCAACATACAAAATCAGTCAATGTAATTCACCACATAAACAAACTGAAAGAAAAAGACCACATGACTATCTCATTAGATGCTGAAAAAGCCTTTGACATAATCTATATCCCCTTTATGATAAAAGTCTTGGAGATATCATGGATACAAGGGACATACTTAAACATAATAAAAAGCAATATAAAGCAAGCCAATAGTGTACATCAAATTAAATGAAGAGAAACTCAAAGCAATTCCGCTAAAATCAGGAACAAAATAAGGCTGTTCATTCTCTCCATATCTATTCAATATAGTACTTGAGTACTAGCTAGAGCGATAAGACAACAAAAGGAGATCAAGGGAATACAATTAGATCATCTTACCAAAAGCAACCTAAAAATTCAGCACAATTCCCATCAAAATCCCAACACGATTCTTTATATGATTAGCACTTCTTACAAGCCTTTTCTGCATACTACCCTGCCTATGGAGACAGTTTTTTATTTGTTATATTATGTGTGTTTGTACATGCTCACATGTGCCATAGTACATATGTAGAGGTCAAAGGCAACTTTATTTATTTATTTATTTCATTTTTTGAGGTAGGGTTTCTGTGTAACACTCCTGGCTGTCCTGGAACTCATTCTGTAGACAACACCGGCCTCTAATTCACAGAGATCTGCCTTCCTCTGCCTCCTGAGTATTGGGATTAAAGGCATGCGCCACCACTGCCTGGTTCAAAGGCAACTTTCAAAAGTCAGTTGTGTCCTTCTCGCTGTGTTCCATGAATCAAACTCAGATTGTCAGACTTGTTCAACAAGGGTTGTAATGTTCTTAGCCATCTTGCCAGCACAAGAGGTAGCCTTTGAAAAGGGGTAGAGAGTGGTCTTAGGCAGAGATTGCTTTTTAATGTTCTGTTTCATTTCATGAGACATCCATTTGGTGAAGAGCTAAGCAATGTCTTTATAATGAATGTCAAATATATTTAAACTGTGAGTGATCCTAAGACTTTATAACAAATAATAGCTTACTCAACAGGACCATGATTCTATCTATCATCTATCTGTCTATCTATCTATCTATACATATATATGTATGTATGCACACATATATTATATCTGTGTGTATGTATATATACATATACATATGTCATTTGTTCAATTTATTTAGCACCTGTTTGGGTACCTACTATATGCCAAACACTGGAGATGATGGCAAAGAAAGAGTGATGATCAGGAGGAGCATGAGGTGACAGACTATGGAGAGGGGCAATGAAGGAACAATGATGCCCACTTAATTCCCAGACACCTGGTGCTGTAAAGATTGGGTTACTGTTGCCTGTCATTGAAAACTCAAATACGGGCATTTAAAACTTTCTTTCTCACGCACTTGAGGCAGTAGCATTCTGCCAATTGCCAAAAATAGCCCTTTCAGATACAATAGACCAAGACAGTTAAGAAGCAGGTACCTGGGTTTTATTCCCTTTTCTCCTTGTTCTAGAAAGTAGGCTGACTCATTCCCACAATCTCTATGCCTTCCCAAGTCACAAGGGAGACAGACTGCCCCAAGAGCACTGCCGCCCAGTCAGCTCACATGCTGGGAAGCCACATACCCAAGGCTCCTTTTGTGCATGCAGAGTAGCAGCTTCATTGCAGCATCGTGGGTGAGGGATACCTGCCTGCCAACAATGACACCTGTCTGTCCGGGGCAGAGGCTCTGGCGTCAGTTGGGCAGAGGGGGGATGGTACTTAACTGGATAACATAGGGAAGCTAACAAGCCACCCTTTTCTCAAGAGAGAGGGAATGGGTGTTTTCAGAGTATCTGGGGACCACTGTGAATGGATGCTGTCTTCATGAGCTTATGGTGTCTCCTTCCTTGAGCTGGATACAGACTCAGAGGTCAACCAGTTCCTCTCCTGACACACACTTGTGCCTCCGTCCAACTCCATTTTAAGGTGCTGTCAACTATGAGCCTTCCCATTCGTTTTCAGTGTGGGAAGTCCTTAAGCTGAATTAGAATCCCTGAACTGTTACAATAAGAGGAAGAAGAGCTTGGTCCAGAACATTTTTTATTCTTATTAGCATAAGGAGGTCAAAATTACATACGCCAGATGTGTTCGGCTCCCTGCACCAACATTCTAAGGTGTCAAACTGAAGCTTTGCAAATACTCTTGAGGACCAGCACGTGATGTCTAAGGAGTTGGGGTTTGGGAAACTGCAGAGCTAATGATAACAAGGCCTGAGAGATCCAGAATGAAGAAAACCAGAACAAAGAGCTACAGCTGGCCCATCTCCATGAGCAACTGCTGGACCACCTAAGACACACATCACGTCGGCCTTATCTTTATTTTAGACACTTGTCTCTACTTTAAAATGAAAATTGAAAGAAACATTATAAACTGAATGCAAGTATGGAAAAAGGTGAATGCACATTTTATCATGGCAACCCTGTGGAGATGGGTGGTGCCCTAAAAAGAGTAGCAGCTTTAGAGATGCCTAGACCCAAATTCAAATGCTACTTTGCTCGTTCTTAGCTGTGCAGCCTTGAACAAATCACTGAACCTCTCTGAGCTTCATTCTTCTTCTCGTTGTAACTTAAATGAGGAAAATCACACAGTCACGAGATGAAATTCAATATAAATAAAAACATACCATACCTTAACCCTGATAGGAATGTGGTAAGTGCTGGCCTTCACTGTCATTGTTAAACAATCTCTCTCTCTCTCTCTCTCTCTCTCTCTCTCTCTCTCTCTCTCTCTTACACACACACACACGCACGCACACATGTGCACACACACGCGCGCACACACACGCACACACGCACGCACGCACACACACGCACACACGCACACGCACGTGCACACACACGCACTCACACACACACGCACACACACACACACACATGACTATGGAGAAAAGAAAAGCAGAAGTGTTTCACATATGGACAAAACCAAGCAAGGTTATGAAGCAAGTGATCTTCATTCTCATGATTAATTTAATCAATTTGAAAAGGCTCCTTTTCATATTTGAGCTGTTCAAATATAAATTCTCAGCCTCAGACCCTATCCTCATTCTTTAACCTCTCCGTGGAACTCACCCCAGACAACACTCTTCTGCAGCCACCACTCTCCTTCCTTCCACCAACCATCCCTCCAGACACCAAAGCACTCCCCTCTTGTCATCCATTCCCTCCTCCCAGGCTACGGAGGGTCTCATCAGTAGCTTCGAGGTTGCCTATAAAGGGACCTGCTCCATCTTTTCTGTCCTTATAATAGACCTGAAGGCTACTAGACACCATGTAGATATTCCAGGACAAGGCCTCCTCTTTTTAACCATAACTAGTTATTATCTCACTACTGTGTGCCCAGGTCTCCATTGCCAGGATTCTCAAAAAGACTCTAACAAAATAGGTGGCAGATAGGGTGCCGATTGTCATGGGTCCCCTAGCCTGCCACAGCTGCAGCTAAGGGCAGAAGAGTGAGAGAGAGCCTTATGAGTTGTTGCTGTGGGTCTTTGACCTTTACCCACAGTGTCAACTACCTCGGTTACGGTGCTTTCAGAGCAGCAAGCGCCCGTGTGATTCCAGGTGGGTTAGAGTTGATAGAAACATATCATATACTTTATATACCATATAGGGGAGAATAAGACAGAAAAGAGCTCTCAAAGGTTTTTCTCCCAATTTCTCAGAGGTACTGGGTTCAAGTGCGAGTCCTCGTTTAATAGCTTCTGCATGATAATCACATCTCTGAAGGAAGTGAGGGGCTGTCAGAGTTCAAACAATCAAACAAAATTTTAGCAAACAATGAGATGAATATTGGATTCCCCAAGCCAGCCATTGGGTACCGTATCTGATAAATGAGACTGTGGAAGACTGGTGTGGATATGCAGGCAGTGCACTCCTCTGGGAAAGGCCCTACCACTTCAGCTGCCTTATTTTTTTTTTTTTGAAGATGGGTTTATCAGTGTTTACTCCAATTAGAAAGAGTTTAAAGGTCTACTGATCAGGGTTCCAGTGTCAAACGGGATGGACCTGCATGTTCCTGCCTCTCTCTGTCCCTCTCCTCTCGGCCTCTCCCAGACTTTCTGAAGGAACAGTCCCCTCTTCTCATCTAAACTCTAAAATCTGTCCAAAGTTTGGCACTTGCAGATTTTCTTACCCCTTCGTATCCACTATTCCTACTTTTCCTGAATTCTACGTGCTTACGCTTCTTACCAAGATGAACAATAGAGAGGTAGGGCCAACTTTAAAATAGTCTGAAAGCCAGCTCCATCAGTTTACCCTAAAAAAATGGGGGGGGCAGCCTGGAACATTAGAGAGACCTAAGAACACTTAACAGCTTAGGCTGATTCAACGGGACGCTGATGCTTTTCTACTCATTACAGTACACATTACACTATATAGCTGGAGTAAGAAGTATTTCTGCCTTTATTCCAGGAACCTCTCTTAATATAACAAATAGTCCAAGCCTGGCCCAGCAGTGTAAATATTGATCATCACATCAGTCAATCCTCATGAAATTCATTGTTCATGTTAGGTACTTTTTCTTCTCCTGTAGTTTAAGTATGTTTGCTCAACCTTGTAATTTTAGGAACCATTAAAAATTAACTGTCTCATATTCCCTCTTTTAAAAACAAGTTTTAATTTCCAAAAGCACCAGCTTTATTTGAAAGTAGTTGCTTTTATAACTCGGTATCTTGACATTTGGTATTCTGGAATATCTACATTAGAAATGCCTAAATCTCTGGGCTTGGTGCCAAGAATTTGCACTTATCTACCTTCCAACTGGTGACTTAGCACATTCACATACGTGAATCATTACACTGACAGGAAGACCCATGTATGTCCCTAAATGGGAAAAACATCTTAATTCTTAATTTTTTTTCCTTCTCAACTACAGATAATATCTGTTATTTTCTGCAGTGTATGACATTTATGATTTCCTTAAAATAAATTGTCTATTTCTGGTTTAGTTTTGTTTTTGAGATAGAGTCTCTCTACATAGCTCTGATTGTCCCATGAACTCTATATGTAGACCAAATTGACTGTGAGCTCACAGAGATCTGTTGTGATTTTTTGATCACAAATAAATCTTATGATCTAACAAATAAAGCTTGCCTGAGGATCAGAGCACAGAGCTAGCCACATTAGTTAGCCATAGATGCCAGGCAGTGGCTGGCTGCTCTGCTTCTCTGATCGTCAGCATTAAACCCTATATCTGACTCTGGGCTTTCATTATTAAAAACAATTAGAATTCATGTTATAGAGATCCTCTTTCCTCTGCCTCATGAGTGCTGGGATTGAAAGTATACATGACCATTCTGACTGTGTTATTTCTGAACCTATGTTTAGAAATCCACATAATCCTATCATCTGTATCAGGAAAGATAGAAATAAAGGCAGGAAGGGAACTGTGGTGGAGTTGCAAATGGGGAGTTCACCATACTTCTAAGTTATCAGCTCTGTAGAGGTAAGGATAATAAGACTATCCTGAGAAACATTCTCTGATATGTAGCGGTGTGAGTGACGGTGCCTTCCCACTTGAGGCCCATTCAGACCCTCACATAGCCAAGACCTCCATACAGTGCGCGTTCTCCATCAAGGTTACCAGGGACCAGAGGCATCCCTACTCCCAGCATACTCCCAACTTTCCTGTCTTATTCCTGCAGATCCATGACTCAGGGCCTGCAGACAGCACAGTCCAGTTCATCTTCTACCAGCCTATCATCCACCGATGGAGGGAAACAGACTTCTTTCCATGCTCAGCAACCTGTGGAGGAGGTAATAGTTCATGCTCATCCTAGCTAGCCCATGCCTCTATGAGGAAAAAGCTGGATGTTCTAAGAGTGGAGTAGTAACTTCAACATGGAAGAATCCCTTTTTCTGAATGGAGCCAATTCCTGAAGCCACCTGGGGTGCCGCAGGAAGCTTTTTTCTTTGTGTAAGCTCCTAGGAAACATCTCTTTCCTTAGCATCATGGAAATCCAGGACTAGTAATAGCATACCTGTCAGAGGCCTAACCCTGCGGTGCTTGCTGTCACCTATGCATAGACTTGTCTGGTAGATGTGATGTCACTTCTCAGGAAGCAAGAGATGATGTTTGTCAGGCTTGCTCCCTTAGAGAAAGTTTATTACCAGAAAGAAAATACAATCACTGTTGACTTAAACTCAGTTCATTTTTGCCTGCACCCATCACTGCACACTGAAAGACATGCAATCACTCCATAAATTCCTGTCCCCATACTGTCACATCCATGTTACACACAGCATCTTGTGTTACTAGAAAAGGTTTTTCCCCATTTTCTGTTTTTCATAATTATAGTAGATATGTCATAATTTCTTATAATTATTTTTAATAATTTAGTCATTTCCCTGTAGAAGCCTACTTGGTTCTTTTAAATGTCATACTATTATAATGTAACAAACAACACAATGCCTTTTTATTGTTCAAAATCCAGAAGTATGGTTATTAGAGAAAGGAGTTTAAATTTTGGGTTTTTTTGCTTTTCTTTCTGCGTGTGGCTACATGTGTTACCAAAATCTTTCCAGAAAATTAAGTGTGTGAATATTTTAGATTGTCAACATTTGTGGGTTATCTTCTATTTTCTATCTTAATAAGTCTAAAATTAAATACCTATTCCTTTGAAAATTAGCACAGCATGAAAACTATTTTCTCTAGTTGCATGGATGCTGGTTGATTGACTAACTTTAAATAGTTCATCCACACTGGAATTATTCACAATAGGTCAAATCATAGTACCTCAAAACTGGGGCAAATGATTATCCAGCAGTTTCTTAAAACAGAATATATGACGCAATTCACCAATCGCTGTGTTATTTCTATCTATATAATAGGAACAAAACACTAGACATGGTTCTAAATGCAGTATTGTATTTTGTCATAATTAGGGTTTCTATTGCTGTGATGAAGCACCATGACCAAAAGCAATGTGAGGAGGGAAGGGTTTATTTGGTTTACACCTCTACATTACAGTCTCTCAATGAAAGAAGTCAGGGTGGGAACTCAAGGCAGGAGCCTGAAGGCAGGAACTGCAGCAATAATCATGAAGAAGCATTGTCTCCTAGCTTGTTCCCTATGGCTTGCTCAGCCTGCTTTCTCGTAACAGAGGACCACCTGTCCAGGCGGGCACCACCCACAGTGCACTAGCACTCCCATAGCCATCATTAACCAAGAAAGCACCCAGAGGATTGCCTAAAGGCAAATCTTAGGGGGTCCTTTTCTCAGTTGAAGATCTTCTTCTCAATTGACCCTCACCCACGTCAAGCTGATGAAAAACCTAATCAGCATAGATTTTAACTTTAAAATGATGAGTCAAACTACTAAGAAGTAGGTTTGCGTTTCAATGCAATAGTATTCCTGTAGTTGATCCAGCTGACCTGAATAGAACATTACTGTCTTTAAAAACAAACTGCTGCACTGAGGAGGTGGCTCAGCAGTTAAAGAGCTTACCATGAAAGTAAAAGAACCAGAGTTCAGATGCCCAGAATCTAGTAAACACTGGGAAGCTGTGACTGCCTGCCTGTAATTGCAGCCTCAAAAGGGAGAGACCTGGAAAAAGAAAACAGAAAAGCTACCAATTACATGAATGTTCCATGAGAATAAATTTCTACACATCTATGAGTGGATCATACAGAAAACAGACTTAAAGAAAAGGGTACCTAACAAAATGTTTTTTTTCTTCTTAAATGTAAACCATACCTTTCATAAAGAGGCAATTCAATTGTACGTGCCCCATATCATTTTCGTATGGAATTTCTGTGACAGCATAATTTCAGTGACCTTGACAGTGGCTTACTATTAAATAAAGCAATTAGTGTTACATTCTTCTATTTCCAGCCGCATTGGGTCTCATTTTACTCACATGAAAAAGTAGTGCTATCCATGGTTTTCCAGCGTCAGGCCTCTGTTCATACAAAATCTGATTGGGAAGCCCAGGAAGAAGCCAAAGTTCCCTGTGGGGTGTGGGGGACGCAGTGTCTTCTTGTCTCTCCATGAAGCAGCCTGTTCCCGTGTTCTGAGAAGAGAGCTGTGGGTTCCCATGTGCGTTCCTGTTCTCAGATTCATGAGCCTGGCCACTTGGCCAGGTATAAAGAATGCTCCCAGCCTTGGGACCCCTCAGAGGAAGTGTCACCAAACCGTGTCGGTCCTTTGCTTTCATTCCACGTCCTGACTCAGTGGTGTGGGCGAACTTTGAAGCAGTGGGTTTAGGTTGAAACACAATGATTTCAAAAACCGCGCCCTCAGCCTAATAATTTCTTATTTCTTCTTATGTCTTACCACCTGATAAAGTCGGCCCTTGAGTAGACACTATCCTCTGGAAAACTCCAAAGTGTTTAGCTTATAAAATGCGCTCCAGAGTATGTTGACTACTCTGAGATGTCATGCTGCTTAGCTTTCCCATAAAGCACAGCCTCAGATGGGCGTGAGTCCTGCCCACTGTTTCTGCTGCTCTTAAGCTTTTCATCTTCCCAGTAGAATTTTTAAAGGTCTCTTTTAAGGTCTTTAATGAACAATTAACTTTTGTGGGTGGTCTGAGAACACAGCCTCAAGCCAGGAAATCTGGCTTCAAAAGCCTCCTTCGACTTCCTAAAGCCTTTACCAGTCCCTAAATGATTTCGATCTTGTTTCCAAATACATATTTAGTAATAACTCATCTACCTGCCAGGAAGAAAAGTCAGGGTTAGGGAGGGGTCTGGAGTAGAAGGATTACCAACTTTTAAAATTCCTGATGCTTATTTATTTTCACTGCTTTCCATAACAAAACAGGTGAGAAAGTGCCAACACATTATAAATAAAATTAAATATTACTCGGCAGCTTTTTGGAAAGAGATATATTAAAATTGTGGAAAAGGAAGCCTATAAATATGAGGCAGACACTTGATTTGAGGAGAAACAACAAAGTCTTTGGAGAGAGTAAAAGGTAGCAAGAAGGAAGGCTGGGAGAAGGGCTTTCCATTTTGATTTTTGATTTTCATTTTTTGTTGTGTTTGAGTTTGTTATTTTAATTCTGTAAGGAGATTGGATTCATGATCGCTGTTGTGGGGACTTTAAATGTAAAGCTTATTTATTCAGCTCAACTCATGCAAGTTGAATTTAGACAGCCTGCTAAATACCCAAATCAGGTGGGACCTGATTCATAAATCTCTGTTGTTCAAAAAGGGCACATTGAAATTTATTTTTATTTATTCACTTATTGCTTACTTTCTTAATGAATTGTGAGTTTTTTCTTCCTGGAGGCCACAGAGGATGCAATTTAGCATCCTTGCATATCAAGCTTAGTTAATAAAATTACTAATGATGTTTTTCCTGTTATATTTTTATATTATATAAAATAAACAATTTCTTACCTCAGGATTTTATAATCTATATTATTGTATAACTCAAGCCCTTTAATATAGTTTAATTGTTAAAATGAATGGATTACTTGAGAAAATAAAGAATTTGAGGCCCACAGCATTAATAAATCTTCCAATTATAGATTTGTTTTCTCTTGAAAATGACTTAGGCAAAGGGAATAATTTCTATTAATGGGAGATAGTATAAAATCATACAGAAGTATATTGTGCTGACATGTGCCTTAAGCGCCCTGGCTGGTTTGATGTTCACAGGTTACCAGCTGACATCAGCTGAGTGCTATGATCTCCGGAGCAGCCGTGTGGTCGCTGACCAGTACTGCCACTACTACCCAGAGAACATCAAGCCGAAACCCAAGCTTCAGGAATGTAACTTGGATCCTTGTCCCGCAAGGTCAGTTCAGTTTACCAGTTTATTTATCAGAAATATAAAGCAGGTTTCCAATTAGCTTCTTAGGTGAAAGCGAATATTTAACTTGAAAATAATTCATGGGTTCCTGTCAAGTGACTCCCCACCCCAGCACCCGCCCCCCACCCCACCTCCCCACCCCCGCTGTCTGTTAGTGGTACCCATGCTCTCTGCTCTTGCTGCTGTATGATGCTACCTCGGGAACTATGGACTTTATTTCTGTAAAGTGCTCTTCAAAGTCAGTTCTTTTCTTTTTCCTCAGACGTTTTTGCTTCTCTCCTTGACAAAGTCTGTCTGGTGCATAGCTTGGTCTGTTGGTCAGGGTAATGGGATAGTGTGTCTTCCAGCTCTTTCCTGTCCCTGATCAGGGATGTGGTCACAGAAGGCTGCATCTCAGGACTATAGTGACCCATTCTAGCGCAATCAATTCACGCGATTAATTAGGCTCAGAACCAGCCTCAAAATACTTTTGCTGCCTTTAAACAAAGTCAGCCTTTGCTAAGTAGAAGTCAGGGCTTGTTTCCAAGTCAGGTTTTCTTGAGGATCTGCTTAATTAGCAGGTCTAAAGACTGAAACCTTTAACACCTTCACACACTAGTGTTTGTTTTGGAAAAACCATAATTGGCCCCCGAATCATTTGCAAGATCTGGAATTCGCCGGATTAATGAAGCGTCTTGATGATGAGTGATGGTGGGTGTGCAGGTGGAGAATCTGCTCTTGCGCGGGGCCTTTGCTTAGCTTTTCATACCCTGGCGAGGCATCCTTCATAGTGCAGCTTACTCATCCACAACTTACAGCATCTACGAAAACTCTCCTCCACAAAAGCAAACATCAGACACAAAGACCAAATGCCAAAACACCCTTTATTACACATGATTTCTATGTTACATTTTAAACCCTACTTTGCTGATTATATATGCATGAAAGAAACTTCTGAACAGCTGGGCTGTTGCACAGGCAACATAGGAGGAGAGCATTCTATCTGCACCTTGAAGCAACGTAACTTGGTTTTTTCTTCTATTGTTGACATTTTAAAGTATTACGCTGTGTTCTTTCTACCTTATGTCAAGAATTCTAAATTCCACGTGTGATTTGAATTTGCCATTATTAATTAACTTTTATGAACCATAGAACATACATCATAAAAGTAAACTCCCTAAAGGGTCAGAAAAACAGTTTACAGCTTTCAGTTTTAGTTTAACGTAGCTTTGTGTTTATGTCAGAATGTGGGATATCAAAAGTTAGATGTGATATAAAACGAAATAAGATGTTAAATTTTTGCTTGGCTTTGCTTTAGAAATATCAAGTAGTTGAAGTACTTTTAACTATGATAGTTATAACAAACTCATTTGAACCCTATTTTAAAATTATCCTTCTCATACATTTTTATTCATGTCTATAGCAGGAAAAAAACATATTTATCCCAATTGAGAGGAGTAAATGCTGTCACCAAGACAATGGAAGTCTTCCATACACACATCTGTGAAATGTTATTTCTATTTCCAGGAGAAATAGGTCCATTTCCCCACAGTTTTATTTTCAGCAAAGAAATAGCCACCGGAGAGGGTTTTGAAATGAAGCATTGTTGCTAACAAGCTGAAGAAAATGTTTGTAATGGGAAGAATTTAGCCTTTGTTTCTGGTCTCTGATTTTTACCCACTCTTCTCTGTGGGAGTGAC
This sequence comes from Ondatra zibethicus, assembly GCA_004026605.1. NCBI lineage: Eukaryota > Metazoa > Chordata > Mammalia > Rodentia > Cricetidae > Ondatra > Ondatra zibethicus. The sequence goes on from PVIU01001819.1 coordinate 24,710, forward strand.
ATTTTTGGCCCATTTCTTATTATCCAAAGGCAAGGGAAAAATGCTACATTGAAAGAAGGCTGCATGTCCAGCCTATACCCTGTGTTATTTTAAAATATCTAATACAGCACACACAAATGTTGGGACAGGTGGCTATTAGAAGGGAAGAAGAAAGAAAAGAAGTTAGAAGTTAGAATATCAGAAAATGGCTTTTTGATCAAAGACATAATTAGACAAAGCTGTAAAAATTAAGATTTAGCAGTAGGAGAGGCTGGAGGGAGGCTGCTTGGGGCAGGCGGGGTCTACAGCTCAGCCCCAGGTGCTCGGGGCTTCCTGTGGGGCTCATGGGGCTGCTCCGTGTATAGCTCTTCTGAATTCCAGGGGAGACCAGGAGGGAGTGGGCTCAACGCCCACAGGAGAGACTTTCTAAGATGGGCCTCTCTCCTGTTGGACAATGGAGTCAAGTCATTGCGCATCTACTTTCTACTGACTACAGATTTAATGATGCCATAGTACAGTCAAATGGGGTACAAGGACTTTAAAACAACACCTTTGTGTCCAAATTAGAAGTCCTCAAAATGAAAAGTAGGGCATTCTTAGTACAAAACTCACAGATTTTAGTTCCTATGTTCTTATATAAAATATTATTATATGTAGTCACTGAGATCACTATCCAATTTTCCCTGCAAATCCTGGGATCTGGAGCTTATACTAACTAGACGCAAGATCCCATTCAGATAATTAGTTCAAATCTTTCTCCCTTTCAAGGCAGAAATGTGCCACGAACACCAAAAATGACACTAAATAGGGGCCGGAGAGATGGCTCAGGTAGCTGACAGAGCTTGCTGAATGAACATGATGGCATGAGTGTGAATCCCCTGCGCCCAAACCCAAAGCTGAGTGTGGCCACACCTCGCTAGAACCTCAGGGCTAGCAGGGTGGAGACAAGCGCATCCCTGGGGCTTGCTGGCCACCAGCCTAGCCCCAGATTCAGTGAGAGACTCTGCCTTGAAGGACTGAGGTGCGGAGTAATGGAGTAGGACATCTAGTGTGGTCCTTTGACCTCCTCTCTATCACAGCTCCTGGACATACACACAGACCACACACGGTATTTAGTAATGACATAAAATAACTGTCCAACTTTCAAGCTTTGGTTATTTTTCTTAGGAATGCCCCGCTCCTTACCATTCATCCAGTTGCAGGACTTATCTCTGCTTCCCTTGTGTGCCTCCCATCTTCGTGTCTGCTTCTCCTCATGCTCCTTGTTTTCTCTTCTTACACTCTTCATAACCTCACATCAGTCAGCTGCCATGGTTACCGATGATGCTGAGCAGACAGTGAACATCTGGCCCTATTCTGTTCAAAGGTTTTTGTTGTTTTTTTTTTAAATGTTGTTATCACTTTCTCTGCTTAAAAAGGTTAATTTTAAAATGTGGATAAGCTAAAAGGCTAAAATGAAAACAATAAAACTCATTAATGCTCCCCAGTGCCCAAGATAAGCATTGTGACTGCACTCGCTTTTCTTTTCGGCCTTGTCAATTGCACATAACACAGATGGGCTTCTGTGAACTCAATGACTCCTTGGCCTTTGTTTTCTCTCCTAAAAGTAAGCCTCAACACCCATGCCCCGTAGCAACCTGGTGTGCTGCAGAGGCAGGGACTCCAGACCCTTGCCCTGTCTGCCGACGGCTGCGCAGCTGTTCCTCCCAGCAGGGCTTTGTTGATCTCTGCACATTGCCACTGAGGCGGTCATTTTTATGAAGTGATAAAATACTTAGTTTCCTAGCCAAAAGTGGACCCCAAAAGGGAGCCAACACTTGCGACTAAGGAAAGGGGAAAAGAAGTATAAAGATTTAATGGCTCTTTGCTAAAATTAGTACAGTTTTTCTTTGGCAACTCTGAGCCATGATGTCACAGGGTAATCACGTGTTCTTACATGGTCTGCTGTAGGGGTCTTGATGGTCCAACTTGAGCATTCATAGAAGTGCAGAGGTACCACCCCCTGCCTATCAGAGAGCTAATAGATGCTTAGGTCTCTGTTCTGTGCTTCTAACACCTTGTTATGAGCCATCTCCCATGTAACAAACATTTGGGATCTAATCACATGTCAAACCTATCACGCATCTGCCATGCCATAATTGTCACTTCTCCCTTACACCAAGGGAAGCTGTGTTGAAATTTGTTCAGCAGTTCATGCCACTTTTGTCTCTTGGGTAGAAGGTCACAACTAGTACAGGGCTAGAACGCCTCCAATTATTTGCTTATGGTAAAGGGACAGCTGAAAAAGAGTTAAACTTTCCCATCTAACAAGCACTGCTGTTCTCAGAGCAGCTTGAAACATAGAACATGCAACCTTTGACTGTTGCGAACCTCATGCAAGGCACTGTGAAAAGAGCAGAGAACCTCTTCACAGATTGACTTGACACAGACCTTCCATTTCTTCCTTGGTGAGGGTGAGACAGGTGTAAAGGACTCTCACCCCTGCTGCCATTGTCATAGTCACTAGCAAACAAACCCAGCTGCATCGGAATTCCACCTGCCCTTGGGAATTTAGAGCAACAATATCCAGCAGATGCCCAAACTTGAATGCCCCCAGTGGCAGTTCTGGTGAGTCAAGTGGTATTTGGGGTTCGTCAGTTGGTGTGTGTGTTTTGCTTTTATTTTTCCAGCTCTATTTTTATTCGGCAATAAAGTATATAAATTATCACTGGCTGGGAACCACATTGTAAAAAACAGATCTCAGATTTGAACCCTAAAGTAACTGTAAAGAAATACTCTGCACCTGGAAAGATGGTGCATGCCACCTCCTGGGTGACCAACCAGCCCACGGCAGGGCAGCAGAGCCGAGGGAGAGGAATTGAGAGATTTGCAGTGGCACAGCCTGGCTTGAGACTGCAGATCTGCAGCCTACCAGCTGAGCAGCCTTTGGCAAGTTACTTCTTCTCACTAAGCCTTAGATTTTATCCTGTGAAGTACAATAGCAACAGTCCTTTACCTCATAGAGATGCTACCATACATTTAAAGAGCTTAGTGGGGACCTAACACACAATAGGCATTCCATAGATGTTAGTTACTACAGCTATGCAGTATTGGTGTTGCCTACAGAAGTTGCTCTCCAGACATTGGGTTTTTTGTTTTCTGTTTTTGATTTTTAATCCATAAAAAGGAAAGGTAGAATTCTAAAATTCTCTGGGTCCAAAACATAGTTCTCTATGGGTTGTTCTAAAAACAGAAGACAATTCCTAGGAAAACATCATCTTGAAGCTAAATCACATTTGTGGGGTTTCTAAGATCTTATGCAAACTGAAGGCTGAAGTCTTAGTTCACAGAATAGCCCTCCCCTAACCAGCTGGGAATCATTGGCATTCAGTCCATACGGGGTTTTGCCTCTTTTGTTCCCTAACAGGAGAGCTCAATTTAAGGACTAGAAAATGGTTGATGTATTGAGGAAGCAAAAAAAAATAAAAGTAAAGGTGTCCTTCATCATGCAAGTCTGAAATACTTCGTTTTATTGCAACTGCGAATGGTTTAGAAAAGAAACGACCTCCTTCCCACCAATCTCATTTAAATAAGTGCTAAAAAAAAAAAAAACCTCATAAAACCTCATTTCTGTTTCTGTGGATCTCTATGGGATAACAAAGCAAAGTTGTCCTGCATTTCAGAATGTATCAACATGCATTATAGAAACAAAGCTCAAAGACACACTGCCATCAGTGAAACAATCGCATATATCTACAACTCAGTTATCAAGCAATTTCATTTATCCTGTCAAATCAGTTCATACTAAGAGTAAGTTCACTTCTTACATTACCTTTCAAAGTCTTAAAGCACGTGACTAATTATTTGTGCAATTCTTTCAATTACTTTGTGAGTTACAAGGAAAGGTAATGTCATCATCCTTATGTTTAACTTCAACCTACCACTGCATAAGACACTTCTTTACTCAACATCTTTAGTTTCCCATCTGTAAAATATAACATTTCTTCCAGGAACTGTGAGGATTCTGCGAAGTAATGGGGGGAAAGCTCCTCGCGAGGTGCCAGGGACTCGGGGAATCACAGCTCTTGTCATTAAGTGGGGACTCAAACGGCTCCATTGACCTCTCCAGAGTTACACGCATGAGAAGCTTACAAGATGCTCCCATGTTCATTGCCTCCGTTTAGTTTTATAGTCCCTGTGGAGTTAACAGGCCAGAGAGGAAGCCGCATTCTCAAGTGAGGCTCCATCAAAGCAAGCTGGAGCATGGATCTAAGTGCTTCCAATTCCACAGTGTCTCACTCCCCACAGAGACACAACCCTGGTGCCATCATCGCCCACAGTCACCCTGCCCTACATGCTGCCCTGCGGTGCCCTCTGAGGTCGGCTTCCAAGGCAACATAGGACCATTTTAGTACAAGTTTGTGTGTTTGACAAAGTGAGCAGAAATCCAGATGAAGCAAGCATCTTCCGTGTAACCACAAGTATCCGTGTTCATTCAAATCATTGTCTGGTGTATACAACAGTAGAAGAAAGTAAGTCCTAAGACAACAACAGTCCTACTTATTTAAAAGTAACACAGAAATGTCATTCATAAATGTCAAGAAAGAAATGTCAGAAATGTAGACATGAAGAAAATTTTTATCATTTATTTTAAGATGTTAAAAACTCCACAGAAATTTGTTTTATAGTAGAAAATGAATTTTTGTCTGAAAAAAATTTCAGATCATGTTAGTGAATCAGGATTCTTGGGTCTGATCCCTTGCAACCCAGGTGTCATTAATTGATTTGGCATTATTGTAGTTTTTAAAAATCAGGACACTATATAAAACATTTTCTCAGCTGATTCCAACTTGACTTTATGTTAAGAACACTCCTGTTTCGGGGCATTGGAAGGTGTTAAGGGAAGAAGAATTTGGAGATAATTATCTCAGTGGTTATCAAGCTGGGGACTCAGCAGCCACTAGGCAGGAAAAGATGAGACAAATTCCACAAACCTGAGTTTCTGGCCCCTTTGTTCTCCCTTCATCTTAAAACTCATGACTTGTCCACCACTTGGATTTTCATAATGTGGAAGCAAAGGTCCAGATGTCTGGTACTCAAAGTTACATACGTTGAGAGGATGTAGCAAGAAGAACACCAACAGTCAACCTCACTGCTTCTTGGGTGGTCCTCTATATTCTGTCCCTCAGGGAAAAGCAAAACACTTGGGTCTCTTTCAACATTTCCTTAGTCTCTGCAGTGCTGTTTAGGAAGAAGGTGGTTTCTATTACTGCCTGAAAATCATCTAGAGAAAATGGAACCCTATAACCAGAATACCGTAGCACCCATAACTTCATTCGAAAAAAAGAAAAAATAACCGTACTTTCCTAGTCTTTGAGGCTTAATGTTTGGTACCATGTGAAAGGCAAAGAAGAGGCAGAGGAGTCAGCGAAAGTCAGGGGCCCAGATCTGCCCAGGGTGAGTTGAGTTGCACAGTGATGGAGCAACATGATGTCTGAAATACACATGAGATGGAAAACAAAGAGATTTTCATGATTTCCATAGTTGCTTCTGGGAATGTAAAGATATAGAGTCAAGTGAAGTGTACCAGCAGCCCAATTTTACTGCAAGATACATATAAAGGAAATGGCAAATAGAAGCAACAGTGCCTCTGGGTGTATAGGGAAGGTGGGAGAGTGGAGGTTCTTTGAGCAAGGACAGCAGACACGAGAGAAGCAGTTTGTGAGGGAAGGGGGCAAGTTGTGTGGAACTCCCTGGTCTCAGAGTCTGGAGTACATGCCTCTGTCAGAAGCCAGGAAGAGGATGTTTAGTGAGAAGAGGCAAGAGGTCCTGAGAGATTCCCAGAGATGAACCCTTTATGATTCATATCCCTTATAAAGAGAACCTCGTGTGTTAAGTGTCCACGGAGTAAGTTACATTAGGATTTTTCTTGTAAAGAGAGATATATCACAGTACGTAAGTTCCAGAGTTCAGTCATGTGACCTTGCTTCTGGCTCAATTTATTAAGGTCATTTCTATTGTTTAGAAGTTGCAGCTTATCAAAAACACTGATGACAACTTATGCTGGAGAGAATGCGGGGTAAAGGGAACACTCCTGCATTGCTGATGGGAGTGCAAGCTAGTACAACCACTTTGGATTTCAGTATGGCAATTTCTCAGAAAATTAGGAAACAACCTTCCTGAAGACCCAGCAATACCACTTTTGGGTATATACCCAAAAGATGCTCAATCAAACCACAAGGACATGGGCTCAACTATGTTCATAGCAGCATTATTTGTCATAGCCAGAACCTGGAAACAACTTAAATGCCCCTCAACCAAAGAATGGATAAGAAAAATGTGGTACATTTACACAATGGAGTACTACACAGCAGGAAAAAAATGACATCTTGAAATTTGCCGGCAAATGGATGGAGCTAGAAAACATCATTTTGAGTGAGGTAACCCAGATACAGAAAGACAATTATCACATGTACTCACTCATAAGTGGTTTTTCATAAAGCAAATAAAACCAGCCTACAAATCACAATCCCAGAGAACCTGTACAGCAATGAGGACCCTAAGAGAAACATACAAAGATCTAATCTACATGGGAAGTAGAAAAAGACGAGATCTCCTGAGTAAACTGGGAGCATAGGGGGCATGGGAGAGGGATGACGGGAGGGGAGAGGCAGGGAGGGGAACAGAGAAAAATGTAGAGCTCAATAAAAATCAATTTTAAAAAAGAAGTTGCATCTTAGATCATTTCTTTACAAAGCCTCAGTGGCCTTTAGGTGACACATGGAATTGGAGATGATGACTTTATTTAATGCATGTGTGTCAGTTCCAGATGCTCCCATCTTATACCCTTTCTCAACTGAAATTTCACTTTATTTCAGTGTTGTAATTGCTAAGCTTGTTAGAGACAATATGTTACTTTAGAACTTGCAAAAGCAGCAAGATGTTTTTGATAGCAAGGAAAAAAACATCCAGCCCCCTAGGAACCAACTGCTGCTGTTAGGTATTTCCCTACTATACGTATGGAAGTATATGTGTGTGTGTGTGTGTGTGTGTGTGTGTGTGTGTGTGTATACGCACATGTATACTTATATGTGTACTTGTGTATTTCTGTGAACACATACACACAAGCTAAAAATTATTTTATTGATGAAATGTAAATACACAAATTTTCTAATGGCATGAATTTAATGATATATTCTATTTTGTACTTTTTTCTATTTTGTACTATATTATTGAAAATGGTTCAGAGTGTTTTGTATATTTATAGTCTAGATAATATTTCATTATAAGAACCTGTCATAACATCACAGCATTAGACAGTTGAGTAAACTGTGCTCTTTGTGTAGATTAGGTGGGACGTGTCTCTTCCTTTCTTATCCTCAGCTTCTGCTCTCAACACCCCTTGCAATGAGAGTTTTAGATGGCGTCAGGGCATGCCATTGTGAAAATACACAAGTGGTCAGGGCTATTGAAGCAATGGAGAATGAGTAGTTTGCCCTTATAGTGTCCCTTTTGACAGTTTTTAAAATTGTGTTCCCTTCCTTCTCTCCTGTCCACGTATTCAGAGACATGTCTGAATGTATACACACAAACACAGTCACATCTACGCCCAACCTGGGGAGACTTTCATCGAGTCCCTTAATGGCTTCCCTTTCCACCATCCTTCATAATGTGCACTTTACCTGAGAACAAAAACAATGTGTCTTAAAGGTAAGCAGCAATTGCCTTCCCCTCCTTCACGGTGCTGTCAAAGATCGGGGCTGTGGTCAGAGCCCCAGGAGGGAGCAGAGCCAAGGCTCACGAATATGCATTTGGAGGGCTGGACAGAGCCCCATTGTTTTGCTATCTTTCTGTTTTCACAGGTGCCACAGAGTCATTTTATGAGTCTTCACTATGACCCGTGCCACAGAAAGACAAATAGAGTTATAGTTTTGCTGAAACCAGATTTAAAGCTTCTTGCTCAAACACAAACACGGTTTCTAACTCAGCCCAAAGTTGCGACATCTCTGTGCTCCCCCCCATTTATCCCCTTTCTTCAGCTCAACTTGTCTTGCTCGATCATCTTACTGTCTCCATTCCAAATATCATCAGCTGATAAATCAGGTGACAGAGACCTGTAACAGTTCATTCTCAGATTGAAGATGACAAATTATGGTGATAAATCTTCCTGGAGAGAAGGCAGTGGTCCCCATTTCCACATGTAGAAATTGATATAGCAATAAATTGATGCAAGGGTTAGATAAAACTTAACTTCATTCTATCTGATTGATACTGTAATTCACTTCTATTAAATAGCAGTATATTTCCAAGTTTTAAGAAGAATTTGAAACATTGGTGTCCTTTAATCCTTGTAAATACTATCATTTTAAAGGGAACATTCTCTTGACTATTAGATACAAAAATTATGAAAAAGGGATCTTATGAACAAGAGTGAGGATTAAGCTTTTTTTCAGAAGATAGAAAAGAATAAGAAATTTAACTCCAAAAGCAGGGACAAAAATTGAATGTGATAATCATTTCATTGCTGTAAAGATCCTTGAATCCCGCAGCATCACTCTCATGAGCACTGGGACATAAGGCTAACATATCCAGGTGTGCTCACTTGTTTACACACCAGGAAATCTTAGCAGAAAATGAATAGAAAACATTCAAAGAAATGAATAGAGACATCGTGTTTCTTTATGTCCTTCCATAAAGCAAAGAGGTGAATGACCATTCCGACCTGGGACATCTGTCTTCACGGCCCTGTTTCTGTTTTCTCTGAATCACGTCTAGACTCTGTCACATGTCTCCTTCGAGTTCAGCTTTTTAGAGCCTTTCTTTCTTTTCATGATTTTCAGTCAATGTTTTTTGTTATCTGATCCGTAGTAAGCCCAACTGAATCTTTCAATTCAAATGCTTAGATTTGCTAGCTATGTTTTTAAAAGTATGATACCATCCCATGTTAATTGATGAGCTCCAAAAGGAAATCAATTTATTTAAATGTAAGTATAAACATGCTGAATGTATGTTAATTATTATGTAGATATGTAAATATATACGCATGTATCCCAAAGATACAAACAGAATGTGCAGGTCTCTTTAATGTTTTAGACAGGAGCTCCCTAGCACTTGTCATATGAAAATAAACCGTCTTCTGTGTGTGCCCTTCCATGCTCTGCATCTACCCTGAGCGTTCTTCATATCCCACCCTAGATGGAGGCTCTGCCGCTCTACCACCCTTCTTCAATGACCTAAGTAGTAAGAAAAGTTTCACCATTCTGGAGGGCAGTCCTTCAGCCAGGACCCAGTCTTACCAAAGGGAGGCATTAGTTCAAATCAAGAAATTGGGTAATGTGCACTGGAGACCTAAAGACCTGCAACACAGCCCGTGTTGTCCTTTCTTGTGCATCTTCCAGTCACACAGCACACAATAATGTCCTTTCCTGTGGCTCTTTGGCCGCTAGTCTGTCTCTGATCCTCATAAGTTTCCCAGGGTGCTGATCGCAGCCCTAACAGTCACAGTCATCATGATAAAGCAGTTAGCCTTGCATAATATTTTACAGATGAGAAAGCTTTCATATTTGTGATCAGTTTCATTACTTCATCTTGGTAGGGTGTTTGCTCTTGCTAACCATTGCTTATAAGATTTGGTAGTTCCTCCCTCCCCTTTATAAAACATCCAAGTGGCTACTCTCCAGGTACTGTGAATCTTTAGATCTGCCAGAAATAGAAGCCTATTTGCTGATGCATGTTAGTCTTGTCAGTTCTGTGGTCCGTACCCTCCTGCTTACATAGCTTTCTCTTTCATCAAACGTGAGACAGTAACTGTAATTGCTCAATTGGGCATCTGGAAGTAACATTAATAATGATGATAATAATAATGACCTCATAGAATGGATAATTTGGGGGATTGAAGAACATTTACAAGCTTATTGTGCCATATAGTTAATGATGAGGTGCCAAGGTTTCTCACTACCTCCCTTTCCAGTGGTATTTCCTGCTCAGATCAGAGGACTAATTATAGAAAATAGTGTCTTTTAAGAGCTTTCCCCAGCCCACAGCAAACACTAGCATAAAGATCCAACTGTTCCAGTGTTGTTTTCAGAGATGATTTATGAATGTTGTTTTGCAATTGTATAAAATGTGTATGATGTAATCATTTAGTGTTTATTTATTGTGTGTACCTTCTACTCAGAGGGTTGGCATTATTGTTCCTAACAGTGACGGATACAAGCAGATCATGCCTTATGACCTCTACCATCCCCTTCCTCGGTACGTAAATCAATCATCCTGATGTTAGACTTAGCACATCACTCTTCTGATGCTGTAGTGTATATGTGTAAAAATGTAGAGCTGTAGAGCTGGTGTTTTTCTACAAATAAGATGATAGATGACAGATTTTCAAGTCCATTCTGAGTGCTCCTCTTGATTTATCCTGGCCTGCTCAGAGTGTAAGCTTGTCATTCAGAAACTGTTTTGATAGAGTCACATTTAGTTGGAGCTGATGCAGTCACTCACGCTAATTAGCTACACTATGTCTGCTTATGCCCTTGGAGTGGACACAGTAACTCACTCTGATTAGCTACAATATGTCTGCTTATGCCTGTGTCTTTCTTTCACTCCCTTTCCACTGCCTCTCTGGCTCCTTTGGGTAGGAGCCTGGTCATTACAGAGCCATTGCTGACTTAAACAAACACTGCCTGATGTGTGGTCACAGCACGGTGAATATGAAATTCCATGCATGGAATTATTCTAATAGGGGCTTCCTGTGCCTTTCCTTTATTTTTGAAAAATTATAATTAATTAAAGGCAATTTCGTATCCTTATTGTTCAGCATATTTTACAGTATAAGTTTTTTTCAACACACAAAGATTAATTGCTACATTGTTTTGCTGAAGTATGTTTTAAAAACTATTAAAAGGGTTATTCAAATTTTAAAGGACTTTTTATCTTTATATTTGAGAGAAAACTGGAGTTGCTGAGAAAGATACTAGTTGCCCATTGTATTGCTTGACGGGAAATAGCTCTACAGGTAACAAAAATTAGGATTAGTTTTAAATAGCTTTGCTGTTTTCTTTACTAATTTGCCCCCCAGGGAGTCAGCTGCTGTTTAGAGTCCTGGGTTTCTATGAGACCATGAGCAGTTTGCTAAATCCTAAACTAAAACATGCAGGAAAAATAACTGTGTTTTAAACAGTAAAATTCAGTAAATTTAATTGATAGTCTCTGAATTCCTAATATATTACATCTAATTGGATGCTAACCCAACTCTCCAGTGATACTTCATTCTCATAGCCCTAGCTCATCAATCACAGCCACAACCTAGATAAGTAAACATGCATGCTCACTAAATATGAATTAGTGTTCTCTGTATGCATTCACACATATATACAAGCATATACAGGTGTATTTACATGGGTGAAAAACTCCAGTGACTGGCAGGAGACTGTCTTGTCACTGTTCTAGTAGCCATGTGCAAAGGGAGATTGACTGACACTTGATACAACTGTTGCAAAATGTGTGACTAAATGGCTTCCTCACCAGTCAGCTGGCTACCACCTTGCTGTCGTTGTATTGATAAGACAGTAAGGGACCTCAGAATTCCCCTTAGGTATCTTTCTCTAGAAGTCTTCTCCTTGGTAGTGTACTGAAAGAAATCAAAAGATAAACACAATTGAGCCCAAGACTGCCCTTGATTTCAGCTTATGTGTCTCTGAAGTAAGTATTCCTAGGACACATGATTTGTTTGTCTGGAGGAAAGCCATGTATTTTAAAATAAAAATGGAGTTGAGTGTCAATGTGAACAACACTGAGTATTTGTTTCTCCTATCAGGAAATCTCTAGGTTCCTGTCATCATCTGTGATTTTTCTTGTTTATTTTTTTTCCTTGTGCAAGTAATGCCTTTCACATGGTAGTCTTGTCTTCTTATAGAATGAGACTTCCCTCAAGTGTCTAAAATCTGGTGCTGCCTCATGCCCACGGTCCCACTTGCTGGTTTCTGCACCGTGTCCTGTTTGCTTATGTGATATGTCTATTTATCTCAGCGGAAAAGAACAATTCAGTTAGCAAACAGACTGTGTTTCTTGGCCCTTGACTTCTGTTTTCCAGTAGTAGTAAAGATACAAAGTCGGCTTCACTGATAGCTTTTTCTATAAATGTGTTTCCATTTAACAAAATTAAAGCTCAAATAGTCCTCCAATGGCAATTCCTTGATAACTGAGGCAGAAAAACTTCTAAAACACTTAAATAGGCTTCAGACAAGCATAGCTAGTACCCACTTACTACATTGTAGGTTCTTTCCTGTTTGATGCCTTTGACTTAGCGTCAATACCAATGTTAACTGTCATGATGAACTAATTGATTGACAATGAGCTCCTTCCTGTCTCTTTTGCTACATCCTTTTTAATTTTGAAAAATTCTTAAACTAAACATAGTATGGATTTAAGGTGATTAAAATCCAAGTGCATTTTATGACATTATTTAATATTCTTCTAGGACAAGATTTTTTTGATATATTTTCTTTTATCTGTAGTATTCACCCTGGTCACTGTTTTAATACCTCATGACAAAAGAATGCCATCTCTAATCTCTCATTAGACTCTGACATAGCTAAATATGCTGTGCTTTAGGATTCCCTATGGCCTCATTATTACATGGGGAGTCACGTGACACTGTTTCACAAACAGACCTGAGTTTGTGAGCTCGAGCCACGCTGTGAAACTGCACAGGAGTATTGCCCTCATCTATCTTGCTGTGGTCAGTGATACCAAGAAGAGTGCCTACATTCACTAGTGAAATTGCATGGTTAAGGCAAGCATTGAGACAGAAATTAATCATTCTCCCTTTCATGAGGGGTGAAGTTTCAAGGTTTTAGAGTGCCAATTAGAAAATGTTTTCCCTTCTAGAACAGCAATCATCTAGGTGATTAAATGTCCATTAAAATATTGCTGCTTTACTAGCAGATTAAATGGAGCGTGAGTACATACTTATGTATTCGGCCCATCTTCGGGCTGAACCAGGCCTGTTCTCCACCTTGAGAAGGAAGTCATGCAGAGATTAACCTAAAGGCAGACAGAGCTTACCTTATCCTTTTGCAAAGAGACCTCTGCAGAACTACTTCATTCCCTTGAAAGGACTTCTATTCAATCGCTAAGGGCTAGAGAACTTCAGTTTCCCCATAGTAACTTTTTTATATATTCTCTGGGGAAAATGCTAGGTTTGGCAGCAAAGTTTGGCTGTTGGCAGTGAAGACAATGGTGTGCCTAAACCTGAACAGTGCAGACAAAATGTAGCACATAGGAAAATCACAGTAGTGTTCTGGTTTCTGCAGAGGAGCAATCAAGCCCACAGATATGTGAAACTTATAGAATAATGGGCTGCCTGCTCCCTGTGCAATATTTAAAAATGTAGCTATTCAGGTCGGTCAACTCAGGGATGTTCTGATTCTTTCTCATTAAGATCAGATCTCTCATGATTCTTTAAGAGCTCTTAAAGCTCCATACCAATGCTAACTATCAGAATACACGTAGAAACACTCATGGCTCCCTCAGTGCCATGCTACTGTAAACAGGAGTTCCACATGTCTAAATCTACAAGAGGAGAGACAAAAATTAGATAAAGGTCCCAACTGCTACAGAACTGGAAGGAAGGAAGGAGAGGAAAAAAGAAAAGAGAAAGGAAGGAAGGAAAGAAGAGAGAGAGAGAGAGAGAGAGAGAGAGAGAGAGAGAGAGAGAGAGAGAAATTCTAAGTTCTCTTAAGCATCATTGGCAATCTTGTCATTTTCTGCCTTAACAGTATATCTCCATTCAGTCACCATAAGCCTTTCAACCGAAACTAAGCAACTAAGCATGTTTAAAAGTCAAGGAGATCCTTACTGGAGGACATCTGTGGGTCTGTCAGCAGCTAAAGAATAATACTATTATTGATACTTCTGTTCCTCAACTTACACACACTCAGCAGAGTCTAGGCACCCAGCTTGTGCTGAGTGTGTGGAATCCTGGAGCTGACAGTTGCAGAAGGGAGAGAGAAAGAGCTATTGTGTAGGGAGATATGTATGAGCTCCTCCTATTAAAAAAAAATTTAAAAAAAAACCCAGAAGTGATAAAGCAAAACATTAAAGATAAAAGTATCCACCCAAGTGGAAAATTTTTGTATTAGTTGCTTATTTCAGTTTTAGACTTCACAGAAATACATAGTGCAAAGTAACTAAACTTTAGTACATATATAAAGATATGCACATGTATGTGTGTGTTATATATACATATGTATATATACATATATATGTAGAAACTACAGAAAGAGGAATGCAGATAGAATCTCCATTGTAGCTAGGTTACAGACAGCCCAGACATCGGGTGGATTGTTCCCCAGACTGTAGCCTCCTATATCTGTGCTGAGATTTGAGGCTTATGAAGCATTCTTGCCAAGGTTGAATTCTGCCTCTTGATGAAGTTTCAGCCTAGAGAGAGCTCTGGTTCTCTGGAGAAGCAATGATCGGCCCAGGGCACCGGGTTGGTGTGACAGGTCACTAAGGAGGTTTGGCAGTTTGCACGTCCGCCCTGATGACTCCCCTTGCTTCTGTAGGTGGGAGGCCACCCCGTGGACCGCGTGCTCCTCCTCGTGTGGGGGGGGCATCCAGAGCCGGGCAGTTTCCTGTGTGGAGGAGGACATCCAGGGGCATGTCACTTCAGTGGAAGAGTGGAAATGCATGTACACCCCTAAGATGCCCATCGTGCAGCCCTGCAACATTTTTGACTGCCCTAAATGGCTGGCACAGGAGTGGTCTCCGGTAACTGTGCCCTCTTTCTTTATTCATTAGGAGAGTAAGTCCACTCTTAGCTCTCACCGCCATGCTCCACTGAGTGCCCTATGCACCACCATCCTTCTCTACCTGAGGTCTCAAAACCTGCCATCTTAGCTCCAGGAGGACGAGTGTTCAATCTGACCAAACATTTGTTAATCTTCCTTTGAGTTACTCCTCAGCTTCACTTCTTCTTCTCCCTATTGGGAAGCAAATACCTTCGAAGAGTTATTGAGGTTGAATGATCCTTACTCTGCAAGAGCTGCTTCCATAAGATAGCGCAGCAGATTTCATTTTTTATTATGTTTGTATTATGTAAAGTGGGTCTGGATAGTTTAAATATACAACTATGTATATGTTCACTGAGAAGAAAAATGATTAGATGAAAATAGCACAATGGTTAAAAAAAGAAATGAAATAGAATTATTGAAACCAAAAATGCTACCAATATTAGCTGTTATCATGGCTACAATTGAGCTTAAAACATTCTTAGCTGTTTGTGTGACTCAGGTCTATAAGCCCAGCTCCTTGAGAGAGTGTTTCAAGAGGATTGCAAGTTCAAGGCCTGTTTGGGCTACATACGTAAACTCTAACTCAAACAAAAGAGTAAATTTAAAAAGAAAAAGGCTAGTGATATGGCTCAATGGTAGAGCACTTGCCTAGTATTTCCAAGGCTCCAGGTTCAGATTCAGTCCTTAGTACTGTACAAACACACACACACACACACATGCACGCACATACACACACATGCTTATTCTTGGTTTCCTGCTTACAATGTAAAAACAAAAATGGAGAATATAGAAAGATGTAGAAGCAAACCACTGTGTCTTTATCCACAAAAACAACAATAAACACAACAACAAAACACTGCACTGTGTCCGTCAGGACAGATTTAAGAGCCAGGCATTCCTGTATCAGACCTACCCCAGGGCTGGCAGAATTTTCAGAGATGCTGTCTGCATCTGCCCATTGACTCAGCTCCTATGAGGGTTATTTTTTTTTCCATTTCAATATAATGAGTTGCATTGTCTGTGTTATACATTAGCTGTGGTGGTAGTTTAACATCTCTCAATATCCTTGTAGGAGTTAGTATTTATCACATTTTGGACAGATCTGCACAAAATTACTAAAGTTCCATGTGTCATTGAACTTGAACATACTGTAGCTTTGGGTCTCTTTTGTGGTACTGTATTTGAGTCTTTCTTTGCACACAGTACAACTAATTAATATATCCTAAAAAGCTTAAAGGATGATTTAATTAACTTCACCTCTGAAATCCAAACAGAACAAAGATCAAATAGCTGGTAAGAAGTGGCTTAAATCCACCTGAAGGACTCATATACATAAAGATGTGTGAAACCCTATTTTATTTTTTTAAGAAGTATACTTCTGTAAGTCTTGGGTGGGGAGTAAAAAAGTAAATCGGGCTTTGCCTATGAGTCTTCCCTCTCTCTCTCTCTTACCATCTCTTCCCAGTGCACAGTGACGTGTGGCCAGGGCCTCCGGTACCGTGTGGTCCTCTGCATTGACCACCGAGGAATGCACACCGGGGGCTGCAGTGCGAAAACAAAGCCCCACATAAAAGAAGAATGCATCATACCCACGCCCTGCTACAAGCCCAGAGGTAACCGGGCGGGGACCCTTCACCCTTCCTCCATGAAGACAGGCATTCGGGCATTTCACAACTCCTTGGATTGTTTTCTAAGATCCCAAAAGTTCTTAGCAATGATTCTTCATAACACAGACTAAATTAAATAGACTGATTCTCCTTACGTTTTCAATTTTTGTCTTATTTTACAATATTTTTAGTTTTATGCAAAATAATAATTTTCACTATGGCATTTTCATTTATATATTATTCATATATATTCATATAAGTACACAGACATGCATTTGTGTGTTTATGTGTGTATATATCATTGTAACCTGCACTTATTCACCCACCACAGTGCCTCCCTGTCCCTGGCACTGGTCCATTATCTCTGCCAAAATAGCCCTGTGTTTCAGTAGCGTATGTGTATGTGTGTGTGTGTATGTGTGTGTGTGTGTGTGTGTGTGTGTGTGTGTGTGTGTGGTGTGTCTGTGTGTTTGTGTCTGTGTGGTGTGTGTCTGTGTGTCTGTGTCTGTGTGTGTCTGTGCACTGATTATAAGAGAAAGCATGCATTGTATTAGTCTTTCTGTGTCTGGCTTATTTCATTTAACATAATTATTGCTGGTTCAGATGATCTTGACTACATCCTTTATGAAGTAGCATATGTAGAAATCTATGTATACACTTGTCTTCCAACTCATAAAACTGTTTGAAAATCATTGCTGAAAAATATTAAATTCATCATAAAGGGAGACCAGATTGCATATATATTTCTATATGTACACATATATGCACATATATATTAGTAATTTACTATCTCATTTCTTACTTTTAAAAACAAGGAACAAATCCAAATATTTCTACTTTGCTGATCCTGAGATATGCTGGGAAATCACAGACCTCAAACGAGAAATGGAAAATTGTTACTTTCTATATTCAAAGTTAAAATGCAACTGAGTTCCAGAAGTATAATTTGACATAGAACTGTGACATATATCTGAATTTAATAGATGTCAGAAATTATTTAATTTTAAATAATTAGGAAAAAAATCTACTTAATCAAGAGGCATATAATTATACTGGATCTTTCAGATTAGTGTGATTATTGATCCCATTTTTATGTCAGTATTGTTGGTGTGTCAATGAAACATTGATACATTACATTTCTATGAAAATCAGCCATGAGGTAGCTCTATGCTACGCTTATTATTTGAATGAGTAGCATTGTGAGCTCTTAATAGTCTAAAAGGAAAAAGAAAAAGGCATACGAGAAATCCTGATTATTCTTAATAACCTTTCTCTAAGTTTGCTCTACTGTAAAATGGGGGAGCACTAATATGGATATGAGAAGTTTGCAAGAGCTAAGGTGTAAGAGGGTCTTGACCTGCTCCCTGCTGCGTGCTAGGTTCCTCTGGGCAGCATCAGTGTCTTCAAGTGTCAGATGAGATGGCCACAGGCACTGGGCTCAAGTGAGCAGGGGACAAGCCTACTGTGGGTCCCACGCTGGACACTTTGTCACACTGCCTGTCCTCTAACTGGTGGATGGTCAAGCTGTAAAATGATGCACATGACCCCACCCATGAGCCAGTCATCTCGGCTTTGGCAGACAGACATTTCTTACTATATTTTGTAACTACAAGCAATGGCTGCAAATAGAAGACAAGTGGAAAAATCCCAGCTACAAATAGCCAATTATTTATTAGTTCTATCTTTACCAAGCAGCTTTGGAAGGAAGAAAGATTTGTCTGTAGTTAACTACCAAGAATAAAAATCTGGATTTTGCAAAGCTAAGTAGTGATCTTGACTCTGTAAGCATCATTAAAATACTACATAACTCTATGGTGCATGCATATGTGGACATTTTTCTTTCATCTTTGCAATTATATGTTATACAATGGTGACAGAACTTCACTGGCTCATACTATAAAGGTAAATATGCCCATAAATGACCTTAATAAATATGTCAGAAATGAGAATCTTGGCAGTTACTTCTATAGGGGCAGTTAGAACCTCCCTAGGTTTTTCTTTATCTCCTCCACATTTTCCCCAGGAAACACTTAAGAAGCTTGTTTGAGTTGTTTGCCCAATGCTAGATGAATAGGTAAAACACATCAAATCATGGTTTATGGACCTTCAGTTGCACATGTTCCCATTGTGGAACTTTCGGGGGGGACAGATAATGAATAAATCAGAACTTTAAAACAGTGTTTTACAAATTTCAGCATGGTGGTTTGTTTGGTTTTGATAGTGCTACATAAGATCACACTTAGCCAAAAGGCAAAAAAATTAGAACAATACCCCCAGTATCATTGACTGTACTTTGTTTTTATTTTAAAAGGTGTCAAGGGTGCCGTGTTGAGTCCCTGTATGATTATCGTCAATAATTCTAACACAGGGACTTTGATAATAAAAGAACTTGGCCATTCCACATGGAGAGTAGAAGCATATGTATAGACACAAGTGTTAGGAAACCCTCCAATCCACTGGCCAGTCTTCTTAATGCAACTGTCCTCAGAGACAGCTATTTGCCACAATAATAATTATTTGCAATTATCGGCATGACTTCTACATATGCTGCAAAACTAGAACTGCTAAGAATGAGCTGCCATGAACCCTCGGGTAGTTCCTAACCTCTTCCCTTCCCACTGTACTTATTCTCAGAGAAACTTCCAGTAGAGGCCAAGCTGCCATGGTTCAAGCAAGCCCAGGAGCTAGACGAAGGAGCTGCTGTGTCTGAAGAGCCCTCGTAAGTTCAGTATGGGGAATCTCCTTCTGAAGGGACTTAGTGGGGTCTCCTTGCTGTGGCTTTCATGGAGTCTAAGCTATGTGTAACTGTTTTTCCAAGGGAGCGTGAGCCCTCTGGGCCCTCCAGTTAGAGCTGGATCCGTTGCCAACTGTTGGTCAAAACTTTGATTGCATTCAAATGAGATTTAGAGCTTCCTGTCTGAATCGAAGTATTTTTCACTTTTCCCCTACATGGGAGAAACAAATAGGGTGCTTGTCCTCTTCTGCAATTTTTTTCCTTTGACAAGGAGCCAAAGGTGAGAAATCCCAGGCTGATGATATGAAAGAGACTAGATGGGCTGGGAATGTAGCTCAGTGGTAGAGAGCGTGCTTCCCTAGTACATGCAAGGCTCTGGGTTTAATCTTCAGTACAATGATGAATGGTGGATGGATGGATGGATGGATGGATGGATGGATGGATGGATGGATGGATGGATGGGAGGATGGATGGATGGATGGATGGATGGGAGGATGGATCGATGGATCGATGGATGGATCAATGGATGAAAAGACAGACAGACAGGCAGACTAAAAGACAGATTTGATATGAAATCTCGGCACAGCATTCTATCCTCCTTATCTCTGAACTTCATAGTATGGCTGTTAACAAATAGGAGTAAACAAAATATGTATAAAGGTAAAAGGCATGTAATAGCTTTACCTCTTCATTGGAAAGATGGGTCTTACCCAGTTACTTATGGTTCTATAAAAGTTCTGTTTGTAAACTATGAAATCTGGACCAGTAGGCCCAGATTTTCCACGGACTTCAGAGAAGTAACAGAGAAGCTAGATCCATACACGCTGATTCCACTGGAGACACTAACAGGCAATTGCATTTATGCAGGGGAATGCACATTACTGAGCCAGCCCATATTTGGTAAAAGTCATTTCACAGTGTGAAGCCTTTCTAAATTACTTTACTGTAGATACTAGGGTCCATATGAGTTAGGAACATACATACAAGTCATGTGATCCAACCTTCAGGAATTCACAGTAGAGCACATAGGATATCATATAATTTTCAAATTCAGGCCAAGGTGTAAAGTTTACTAGAGATATAAATGAGATATTCAAATACACTTTTCTCCAATTTATCCTGTTAGAATCTAAATCTGATATAATTTTTTATGATGTAAAACTGTGTACCTGGATGATAAGCGGCTCTGAATCCCTGGCTGTGGAGGAGGTTCTCCACTGATGCAATGAGCCAAACCCAGCTGAGTTAGTAAGACCAGGTTTTAGTAAACAGAGCAAAGCAACTCCCGGGTGACTCTCAGAAAGACAGGAGAGAAATCACTTGGGCAGTCTGTGGGCCAGGTCTTAAATACCCTGTAGGCATGATCTTCTCAGGGGGAGGGGTTGCCGCTTGGCGGGCTTTCTGAGAGGCAGAGTTTGGGAAGGGAGGAGGGGTGCTAAGGCAGAGCTTCCTTCCATCTGTACACTGAGTTTCAAGAAATTTCAGTAATCAACATTCACTTGTAAATCATCTGTACCAAACAGCTTGATTTTCCAGAAGTAAAAAGTGAAAATTTTTTTTTAAAAAAATGGCATATGCATTAAATATCACATTTTACTTTGGAGAGCAGTTAAATTAAACACAAATTGTTTCTTTATTTTAAAGTTACCACAGTTAAAAAAAAAAACTAAGAAGAAGCAACTGAAGGTGACAGAATTTTGGAGAAAAGAGGGATGAAGGTCACAAAACAATCTTTAATCAAATAGATGAAGACATTTCCCCTCCTTCTCTGGCCAAGACCCAGTCTCCGGTCAGGAACCTAATTTGACAGATCTCATTGATGAGGAGGATGTCAGGGTCCTCGATTCTGCATCTACTCAGGTTTTGTCTGAGACAAAGAAGAGTGTCACATCACTGGTTCTAATTACTCCTCAAACTGTGTATTGTTTTATGTAAACAATCTGCTCCCCTTATACATTAGATTCTGCCATCTGGTTTAAGGCATATCTGTCTGTAATGCTGCGTTCTGACTAATGTTAAATAATAGAACAAGGTTAAAACTAAGTAAAAGCATATTGCATCTATGATTATTCTTCTTTCTGATTAGTCAATACCACTCCAGTGAAACCTGTAAGTGGAATTAAATGCTTATGCAGAAGCATTTCACAGACCATGATCATGCATATTTTATGGTATGCGTTTTCCACTAATGTTCCAATTAAGATGCATTATGCTTAATTTTCATAAAAACCCATAAAGCAGCTAAAAACACTTTCAGCCATTGAAATTATAGCCAAATAAAATTAAGTCATTAAATTTCACTCTTCATGTAATGGAATTGCCATCTTGGTGTGATTAATCTGAGTTGAAGTAGATTATAATTGGAGTGCCAATTTAATGTAAAGGAAATGTATACAGTTATGTTCAGAACAACAATTATATTAATACCAAAATGAAACAAATGACAGCTGTAGAATTAGGTAATGAAAGCTATATGTTTTCCACATTTTAATACATCTTACATGTTTAATGTGCTGAGCCCTCAGAAAGCTCTTAAGTGTCACATATTTTAATTGATTTTGAATTTTAAAAACACAATTTTGCATGGTCTTAATTCCTTCTTTTTAAAAAAGAAAACCACATAGACATGCTTCCAAATGTGTATAACAACCATAATTACTCTCCAAAGCACAATGAAAAAATGATATACTGTCAGCAAGCCATTCTTCCCCTACCAAAGAGACTCACATTGGTTAAATTAAACAGTCATGTGTAGAAGCTGCAGCTGTCAGCTCTGAACTGCTGCTCTGAGGCTAGAGGGAACAGAGGTTGAGAGAAGCTATCTCTTGCACTAGCTGCCACAGGCTTGGACAAGTTATATAGGAAAGCAACAAATACCACTGATTTTCCCATATGGAAAGTGAAAACATTATCAACAGTCTGTCTCACTAAATAAATGTAGGAATATCACCGTTAGCATATGGAAATGTCCTTATTGAGTGTCAGATATTCCTAATAACCCCAAAATGAAAGAAAAAATTGGTTAGTGTTAGCCAGAAGTATGTTGGAAGGCAATCTCTCTAAGATATGTTTAGAAGGAAGCTATGCTAAAAGACAAAAAACTGAATTGCCAAGAAATAAGTAAAATATTGAAGAACACAAGAATGTTCTCACATTGTAGTTCTACTAACCTAAATATCGTGTGGATTCTGTGAATCCAGATATATCTCCCAGAAGCACTGAAATAAGTATATAGACTGGATCATTTTGCATGATATAGATTCATCATGTTAGGTTTCAGCTGAGGCCTGGAGTTTGCAGTTCAATGACAGAGACCCCAGCACTTCCAGAAACAGCACGCAAGCATTCTGAGATTCCATTTTGTTCCTCAACAACAGAAAAATGTACCTTAGGTAACTGGGCTGTGGCAAATACAGAATGGAATTGCGAACCCACGTACTGGAATCCATACCTCTATGCTGTTTTTCCCCCCAGACATAGTTTTAACTGATTATCTTGGTAACAAACAAGAATCTTATTTTATGTGTATGAGTATTTTGACTATGTGTATATCTGTGTATCATGTGTCTATTGTCCTTGAAGGTCAGAAAGGAGTTAGGCCGGGTGGTGGTGGCACGTGCCTTTAATCCCAGCACTCGGGGGGCAGAGGCAGGCAGATCTCTGTGAGTTCGAGGCCAGCCTGGTCTACAAGAGCTAGTTTCAGGACAGTCACCAAAAATTACAGAGAAACCCTCTCTCAAAAATAAAAAAAAAACCAAAAAAAAAAAAAAGAAAGTAATTAGACTCCCTGGACCTAGAGTTACAATTATGAACCACCATGTAGGTGCTATGAGCCAAACCAGGGTCTTCTGCTAGAGCAGAAAGTACTCTTCCTACTGAGCCTTCTCTCTAGTCCCAAAGTTTGCTTTTTTTTTTTTATTTTAAGTGCAGAAGGGATATGAGACCAGTTATCCACAGAGGCCATCAGATGTAAGCTATGCCATGTAAGGTCCTCCAGTATAAGCCATCTGATGTGAATTCTGGGAGCCTACCTTAGATCCTCTGGAAGACCAGCAAGCCCTCTTAACTGCTAAGCCATCTCCCAGCTCCAATAAGAATCTTTAAGCAAGGAATTTTTCTTTTTCCCATTGAGTAAGATAACACAAATATAATCCAAACACCAAGCTGAAAAATAAGCAGATTCAGGACTTTCATGAATGAAACCCATTATAGACAGTTGTAAAAATAAATACAGTAAACTCATCTCCAAAGTTGTCAGCTGAAGAATCAAAAGAATCTTTGTTCTACTTTATCCCAGTATTATCTCCCCTCCAAGACTCAGGAAGCACAGAGGAAGAGACGGTGGAAAGACTGTAGGAGCCAGAGGATGGTGAAATACGTAGCAATAAGAAGTCTTTGGACATGGCATGACCATTGCACTCAGGAGCTCACCATAGCTATGATTAACTGTAGGAGACTGAGGCATCAAGATTGGACCAATAAACCTTCCATCATGGCTGTGGAAGGGACCTATGCACCTCCATGCTCCTAGAGGGACTATTGGCCATTAGCAATTGTTTGGAGGAGATGTCATTTTCTTCAGCGATGTAATCACAGATCAGTGGCCCTTGTTTGGGTAAATTACCTCCCACCCCCACTGTCAAAAAATAATAATAAAAAAAACTCCAATTAAGTTCTGTGAGTCTCAGACATACATACAGACAGACACACACACACACACACACACACACACACGACACAATCGGAGGAGGAGGGCATGCGGGGAAGAAAGGTTTCTTTGGGAAAGGAAAGGAAAAATAAGAAACCAGAACGGAGACTAAAGTGATGGAAGCTCATTAGATAAATACATAAGGCTATCAACAAAAACATTTTAAAGAAATCCTTGTGCACACATGGTTGAAAATAAACATCTACAGTTAATATTCTGGGGAGTTTGGTTTATCTGAGGGTGGTAGTGCTTCTAACACTAGACAGGGTAAAAGAGGAAGTGCCAGTGGAACATTCCTTTGCTGCTTTTGAACTGTGGTGTTTCGTTAGGTTTAACAATGACAAACCAAGTAGAGTACACCTAGTTGTTTCGGATGAAATAAAAAAAAATCCCCTTTAAATTGTCAGAAGTAACTTTATTCTGTGGTAGTCAAAACTGCAGTGTGACTGTTCAATTGGATATTTGGATCGTGAAGAAACAAACTGGTTACTGATTGATTCCCCCACCTTGCCTTCAGTCTTAGCTGAGATGTATATATCACTGTCTCTGCCATTTGACAAGTACACATTATGACCTCTTTGATAGCTCAGTTTCTTGGAAAAGCAATAAAATCTTGTGCGATGGTGATCTCCAAGACTTTTAAAAAAGTGTTGCTCTTCATCTGGCTTGGCTGGCATGGAATGGGAAGAAAAATGTTTGTCTCTTTAACTCCTCCAAATGGGAACAGAACCCCTAATTGTCCTAGAGGGCAGCTTTTGGAGGAGTTGAATTACAACACACAAAAGTAAGACCAAGATGCACCAGCACTCTGACTTTGTCTTTCTAGACTTTGGCGTCTAAAGCAAAATATCTCAGATGGAGAAAGCAAGAATTAATACCACATGCAGGGAAAGCTCGGTTCTCCCATGTATAGTTCAGTTGCTGGCAGTTTTTCCTAATCAGTTCAGAGTAAGCAGTGATGTACAGTGTCCTTTCAGGTTCTACATAGCAAATACATTAAAATTAATATTAATATTAACCAACTACCCCCTCATCGAATAGCTGACCCCCACCAGGTGGGGAGCCACATGGCGCTGACTCTCAAAGGTAAGATCGGGCAAGTCCTTCTGCCATGAGTTTGCCTTCTAAAGCTCTTGAGTTAACTTAGCAGATTTTCAGTCAACACTTTTGGTTTGTAAGCCATTTGGAATCTTCACTGTAACAATCAGGCCTTAAACTATTGTCACAAATGACCTTGACGTGAGCCAGAGGAAAAGAAAAAACAGTCAGAAAGCAGCAGTGATATCTGGATTCCAGGTGGCATCAGGTTAGCCACGGGACTGACTCAGTAAGAAACAGAAGGAAATTCTTCCCTGTGAATGGAACCACAGGATTCCAGTCTAAACAGAAGGACCAATGAGAGTTCACCAAGATGATCCTACAGTCCTTATGTGCCTTGCTTATCTTGTGGGAGACAGCATTTCAAATAGGACTACATTTCAATATATTTCGTTAATATACCCCATTAAGTTGTTAGATAGTGTGAATTTCTTAACTTTTGTGCTTAAGAATGCACAGTTTTAAAAAATGGTAAGAAATCTCATCTTGGGGCATAAATTCTCATTCTGCAAAGAATATAGAGAGAATCAAACATTAGGGAGACGTATAGACAGCAATGATTTTCATACTCTCAATACAAGGTACCTGAGTTTTCTTCTCTTCATGAATCTCAGGCCATGGAAATTAACAAGGAAGTTCTTTTCTTGTTTTGTTTTGTGTGTGTGCCTTAATCTTTAGTGACTGAGCCATCTCCCATGCCAAGGAATATCTTCACTATGCATAGAAATAGACATTTTAAGAAACAAGAGTCATTGCATGTAAGATCAAGAAATTAAGTAGATGTTGATGCCCAGTTATACATTTCACAACAGATAACTTAGGAAGAACTCAGCACCTGCTCACTGTTCATGCTCCAATGGCAGGAGCTAAATCTGACCCGTGAGCCACCTGCTCGGCACAGTGACTTTGTGGTAGATAAGATACTGCAAAAGTTACTAACTAAATAAGGTTTTACTCTCAACAAACCTCAGGGTTGGAGTTGGAGAAATGGCTCAGTGGTTAAGAGCCCTGACTGCTCTTCCAGAGGACCTGGGTCTAATTCCCAGCTCCCACATGGTAGCTCACAATTCTGTCACTCCAGTTCCAAGGGACCCCATGCCCTCTGTTGGCTTCAGCAGGTACCAGGCACACATGTAGCACACAGGAGGACATGCAGACAAAACACCCATGCATCTAAGAAATAGCAATCAATGTTTTCAAAGGAATAAATCTCTGGGTGTTCTTGTCAGAGAAGCAATAAAACTCAAATTTAAATATTGGCCATGTATGCACAAATTAAATAGAGGCACTCTACATGAATTAAGAAATGTCACTGGTGGATCGGCGATTAAAAGCACTTGTTGTTTTTCCAAAGGACTTAAATTTAATTCCCAGGACCCACGTGGGAGCTTACAACTGTCTACAACTCCAGTCATCTTCTGATGCTCCCTTCTGACCTCTGTGACCACCAGGTACACAGAGTACACACACATACGTGCAAGTAAAACTCTCACACGCATAAAATAATAAAAATAAATTAATCAAAAAAGAAATGTTATTTGATGTTTTTGTATGTGTGGTATGATTGACATTAGAATCCCAGTTCTGCACTACCTATTAGAATTATATCTACCTCTGGGCTAAAATATCAGAATAGTTAAGCTTATAGGTCATAGTAAATAAGCGATAAAAATAAATAGATAAAATTAATATATATATATATACTATGAAGGTTGGAGGGACATGTTGATGTGAACTAACAGTTGGCAGATTATGATAGAGTTTATTTGAATATGGCATTGATGTCAAAATTATTACTTGGGCAAAGGTGACTGGGTCTTCCACGGCATATAATCACACATTTCTGTCGCTGCTCATTCCTCAGTGCAGCAAACCTGTGCGTTGAAACCAGACGAAAAAAATAATATAGTTTCCTAAAGTCGCTTTTTTTCTCTGAAATACATCCAGCTGCCACCTCTGAGTTGGTGAGGAGTGGGGCCATGTATTTATATGCCCTAACATGGGTTTAGCCCTGCTAGTATTGATGTCTGAAAATCAGCTAAATATCTCTCCACACAAAGCACTGATGCACCCCAACTTGGGTCTCTATTAGCAACAGTAGGCCTGTGCAGGTCACTGAACCCATAAGCCTCCATTTCCTCACTTGTGAACTGAACATTATTGTCTGTACAGCATAGGGATTATGAGGATTATCATATGTTTAGTAGCCAGTATGGGCCATGTTGAATATATTACTTGCTGCCATAACTAAACCATTCCTCAAACCATTGGATTTCCTATAGAATCTTCAAGACTTAAAATCTATTCATAAGAACCCATTACAAATACATCTTGTTCTAAGACCACTTAAGAACCACAAGATTTATCCTGAAACTCAGCCTGCAGCTCCCACACCATCCTAACACCTCTCTTCCCCTATACTTCAG
The DNA here is from genome assembly GCA_004026605.1 of Ondatra zibethicus. NCBI lineage: Eukaryota > Metazoa > Chordata > Mammalia > Rodentia > Cricetidae > Ondatra > Ondatra zibethicus. The sequence goes on from PVIU01001819.1 coordinate 52,036, forward strand.
CAGCTCCTTGAAGACTCATGTGTCCCACACTCTTAACTCAGTCCAGAGCTTATCCTAACATACAAAGGATAGGTTTTTTGCTTGTTTGTTTGAATTTTAATTAATAATAAATGTATGGGAAATTGTAAAAATGAGTAAGGAAGGTTCAGAAACTGCTCCCGTGGAAAAGCAGCCTTCTCCTACTCTGTGTTAATACACACAGTCCCCACTGATAGCTCCCAGCATGCACAGAGACAGCAAAATCAATAATAAAGTCAAAAGCACAGACAGAGCCATTTTCATGTGGTCAGTAAAGACCTTCACTGCCATCCAAGAACTCCTGTAGTCACCATCCCCTCCCGCCTTCAGCACTGTTGCTCACTCTGTAGCTGCCTTCAGAGAGTTAACTCTGAGCTCTTGCTAAGCTGAGCCCTAGAGAGTGACAAAGACAAATTAATGGGATCCTCGTGTGCCAAAATAAAGCATGGACCCTGTCACCACCAATATATGTTAAGTCCATTAAGGTCATTTTTAACGAACTGAACTTTTCATTGGAAAGCTCTGCCAAACTTGAAGTAAAGGAAAGAAAGCTTCACAGAAATGCAAGATAAACTCAGTTCACTCCACTGCAAGAAGAAACGGTCCACACAAAGTATTCTGAGTTTACGACACTTTAGATTTTTATCAAAGTCAGGGCTGAGTGGTGTGGATTTAAAATTTCATTGTGGAGTTAAGCTGAGAACCACAGACGCACGGATAGTGGTCGGCCTCGTGGGGCCTTGAGTCCCTTTGGGATAGAGCCTTTTAAATAGTCAGAGGGTCTTCCAGGGAAAGCAGGCCTACAAAGTCATGCTCTGCTCACACACAGCAGAGTAGCACAGAAAGGTGATCTAAAGTGGTGTCACTTCCTCCTCTGTCATCTGTGAGGACAGTGATTTGGCTCTGCTCCTATTTACTATCTACAATTAATAGCCTATCGCTTACCCCACGATTGCTTTGCATGTGCCGAGTTTTGTAAAGTAAATTCTAGCAAAGATAAAGGCACTCTGTGAGTCCCTGTAACCTCAGATGAGATCCAGAATGCTCCAAGTCCTTCTTTACTGAGTGGATAGATGGCACTAAGATAAGGCAATGTTTGGCCAGAGCGTCATATATAAATTATGAGATCAGCATCTGCCTCAAAATCCTTTCTCGTATAAAACAGCATTTCCAGTGAGGTTTGGGGGAAGGGTGGTTGGCACAGAGTTTAAATGTGCCTCAAGCTACTTGGCTACCCAGCAACCCATCGATATGAAATGAGCCCTATAGTTATGAAAAATAGCTAATTACCATCAGATAAATGAAACACAAGGCCGTACACACGGGCTCTCATGCCATAACCCCAGCACTTGGGAGACCGAGGGAGGGGGATTGCCACAAGTTTGAAGCCAGTCTTGACTACCTGGTGTGTTCCAAGTCACCCTGGGTTACAGTGTAAGACCGTGACTCAAGCAAGGAAAAGGAAGGAAGTGGGAGGGAGAGGAGAGAAAGAAGGGGAGAAAGGGAGGGAAAGGAAGGAAGGAAAGGCGAGGGAGGGTGATAGCTCAGTCATTAAAGTGCTTGCCATGAAGGCGCCATTTCTTTCCCAGAACCTGAACTGAAAAGCTGGGCCTCCTGGCACAGGGTTGTAATTCAAGCATTAGCTAGACAGAGGCAGGGTTCCTAGGGCTCGCTAGCCAGCCAGGCTAGACAGAGGCAGGATTCCTAGGGCTCGCTAGCCAGCCAGGCCAGACAGAGGCAGGGTTCCTAGGGCTCGCTAGCCAGCCAGGCCAGACAGAGGCAGGATTCCTAGGGCTCGCTAGCCAGCCAGGCCAGCCTAATTGGGTGAGTTCATGCCACAGATGACACTGCCTCAAAAACTCAAGGTGAGGTTGAGTATGGTGGCATGTGCCTTTAATCCCAGCACTCTGGAGGCAGAGGAAGGAGGATCTCTGGGAGTTTGAGGCCAGTCTGGTACATAGCAAGCTCACGGGTAGCCAGAACTCCATAGAGAGATCTGTCAAAAAGAAAAAAATAAAATAGGTGGATGGCATGTGAAGAATGACACCTGGGGTTGACATCTTTCATGCCCCCAACATATACAAAGTAGGAAAGAAGGAAGGCTGGCTGGCTACCCTTGGTCAGTCCAGTAAAGAATCCCATATGTCTAGGAGCCTGGAAAGGCCTCTTTGGAAAGGATATATAAGCTGAGGTCTAAGGATACCTGAAAAATTATTCTAAGCTGAGATACAGGAGAGGATCACCAAGAAAGTGTCCACAGATATCCAACTCTTGAATCAGGAAAGAACCACATGCGTCCCTAGAAGTGAAAGCGGATATGTATGGCTCGGAGAAGGGGGAGATGAAGGCAGAGGATGGTATAATGCGCCCTTAGGAAGATTTCTTCTTTAAGCACCATGTAAAATCATGAAAGAATGACTCATGATGGCAGCGGAAACAGAAGTCAGATGTGGCTGCTGTGGTCATCAAGAAAAGACGCAGCCTTAGCTTCTGTTGCCATGGTTTACTTGGCACACCATGGACAGTCCACTGAGGGGCTGGGCATGGTAGAAGATCAGTCAACCAGGGACCGGATACTGACTCGGTTATTCACTCAACATTGTGACCCTGATGATTTCTGTGCCTCAATCTAGATATTGGAATGAAGGTAGCACTGTGAAAATACAATTTTCAAAGCTATCATAAATCATATGCAAACACAAAATGAATGTGTTGAATGAATTTTTTATCATGAATTATCCAGGAAGCTCATTAAGGTGCTGAAACCAATTCAGATAAAGAGTTGGGCTTAAAAAGGTTCATATTTTCCAGAAGATAAAATCATTTACACCAACAGGAAAGCTTTGCATAATTATGCACAAGAAACATCTGTGTCATCACCAGCCCATTATAAGGAAACGTCTACCTCTTTGGAGTGACAAATACCTCGTCAAAGATATTTCAAATCTGTCCCTCACAGAGTTAGACAAGAAGCTGAATAATGCCAGCACTTATTGAAAAGTCACTGGTAATCTCTTCTACCCATCCTACAGCGTATCCAACAGTCCCCATCTCCAGTGGTTTGGTGAGCTATGTACATGAAATACGTTTGCCAATAAGTACCGATGTTAGCTAATATTATCCAGTGGTTGATGCTAACAGTGAAAATGGAAAAAAGAAGTTAATGAGGGTAAATTAGCATTTCAGGGAATAACAGATAGAACTGCCCTGCCAGTTGGAATTAAGAATTGAAGGAAATTGAAGAGTCAAGATGAACTTGTGAATTGTTCTAACCAGTGGCTAGTAGGAACAGAGACAGACTGCTGTGACAGAGAAGACTGGAAGTTGAATACATCGCTGTGGGGGAAATCAAGAATTCCATCTGTGGGGCCCCGGACGATGGCTCAGTGGGTAAGAGCACTTGCTCTTCAAGCATGAGGACCGAATGCAAATGCCCAGCACCCAAGTGAAAAGGTGGGCATGGCTGCCAAGACCTACAATCCCATCACTTGGGAACAGAGACAAGTGGATCTTAAGAGCTCACTGTCTAGCCAAGCCAGAATAATAAGCTTCTGGTTCAGATCTCATCTCAAAGCAATAAGGTCGAGAGCAGCAGAGAAAAACAGTCAATACCCTGTTCTTACCTCTGCATGGACATGCACCAGCAAGCATCCTCACACAATCATGTGCATATACCACACATGCACACACAATATGCACACATACTACACCACACACACACTCATACACCATACACACATATCACACACACCATGTACACACATATACACACACATATACATCACACACACACATCACATCACATACACACACCATATACCATACACATCATACATTACATATATATACACACATATACCATACACACTTATACATACATCATACACACACATACTACACTACACACACACACTCACACACCATATACACACATACATACTATACATACACACTCACACATATGCACAGACCACATCACACACACATATACACACACGCATTATACACCACACACACATTGTACACCACACACACATACACCCACATATACATCACACATACACATACCACATCACATACACACATCATATACCACACACACCATACATCACACACATACACACACACCACATATCACACGCATACACACACATACACACATACACCATACACACACACACATAAACGCACACACACACACACACCATCACACACAGAGAAATTCATTTAAATTGAAGATGCTTTTGGAACATAGAAGTAAAAATATTAAGAAAAGATAGCAATATGCACTAAAAAATATGAAACCCTATCAGCTATGTGTGTCGTGGCTCGAATTCCCAATCTGTGTGTTAACTTGGGATGCTGAATGTCCCTATTTCGTCAAGAGTTTGTTAGGATTTACCAACTGACTTGTAAAATGCTTTAAAGCACCATGCAAATCAGCGCTTGACACAGAAGGATGAGGTACCTTTTTTTTACATTGATTTCTTTAGTTGAGTCGGGATAAGACGGGTCAGCAGGTGTGTGTGTGTGTGCCCTGGATTGTGTGTGGGGGTCAGAGGACAGCTTGCAGGAGCTAGTTTTCTCCTACCATCATGTGGGTTACTAAAATTTGATCTCAGGTCACAAGCACCTTTACGCACTGAATCATCTCTCCAGCCCTAATTTCGGGTTTTTTTTCCAGTAAGATTAATACTAATTTAATCATTTATTTCAATTCAGTAAATATTATTTGTTCTCGGAAAAGAAAAAGTTCTAAGATTAAATACTTTTAAAAATTTTCCTGATGATGATCACTGAAATTAGGAATTATTAATAAGTACATTGGAAGCTGCAAACAAGAGCTCTGGGGCATAGCAACCCTTAGGATTTGGGGACAGATGGACCAGGAAAGGTGACTGAGAAGGTGGTACCCAGAGAAGCAAACCAAGCTTGGTGTCATTTGACTCAAGTCTGTGCTTTAAGGAGGAAGCTGTCTTAGTTTCTTTACCTGTTGTGGAAAGTGATGTCCTGACAAATGAGCACTGGGGAAGGGTTATCTCAGCTCCCAGTTCAGTTAGCACAGCTCAGTGCTCCTCCTAGGAGATCTCCTCCTGGGAGAAAAATCCTTGAAAAGACCGTGCCTCTTTATGTACTCGGATTCTCTTTCACTTCAGGCACTAAGCAGTTTCTGCAAGAAAGCTATTGGAAACTTCATACAGATGCCAGCTGCCTCTCAAAAGCCCAAAGGAAAAGTCTCTTTCGTTTACGTTCTAGGATCTGTCAGTCTGTTCTCAGTTTTGCTGAGACATATCATAATGTTCATGATGCTCACTCCCCTGCAGGCATGATGTGCAAGGATTTGGAGAAGTTACAAGAAGGGGTTCTGTCCCAGGCCCTGTGGAGGGGACCCTGGGGAGCACTTGGCCTGGAGGCCTCCTTAGGAGCTGCATCACTAACATGGGTCTTACAACCCCAGAGGCTGTGAGGTGACAGCGCTGGAGAACCACTCCATAATTCCATTCACACCTAGTGCCCTTAGCCAGGGCTATGCATGTCTAAGTGAGATTCCATTTATTTGGGATGACAGGTTCTGAGAAAATATAGAGCAGTGTCTTGGATAACTATTCTTTTCAGTAATCCTTTTGAAACTTAAGTTTATTTTTATTCCTTGACAGTTTCCTACAAATATATAATAGATTCTAGTCCTTCTCACCCCTCTTAACATTGTCGCTTTCCCACTCCTGCTGATGAAGCCCTTCTCAGCAGCATGCACCTAGTGCCATCCTATTTTTGGCAAACATGCCAAAAATATACTTTGGAGATCATTTTTTAATTGTTTTATTGAGCTGTTTTTTTCTACCCCCTTCCCTTCTTCCCCTTCCCCCTTCTACCCATGCCCATGATCCCCCACAATCCCTATTTACTTAGGAGATCTTGTCTTTTTCTACCTCCCATGTAAATTAGATTCATTTATGTCTCTCTTAGGGTCCTCTTTGCTGTCTAGGTCCTCAAGGATTGTGAATTATAGGCTGGTTTTTCCTTGCTTTATGTCTAAAAGCTACTCATGAGTAAATGCATATTATATTTGTCTTTCTGGGTCTGGGTTACCTCACTCAATATGATGTTTTCTAGATCCATCCATTTGGCTACAAGTTCCAATATGTCATTATTTTTTTCTGCTATGTAGTACTCCATTGTGTAAATGTACCACATCTTATTTATCCATTCTTTGGTCAAGGGGCATTTAAGTTGTTCCCAGGTTCTGGCTATGACAAATAATACTGCTATGAACATAGTTTAGCACATGTCCTTTTGGTATGATTGAGCATATTTGGGGTATATATCCAAAAGTGGTAGTGCTAGGTCTTGAGGTGGGTTGTTTCCTAATTTTCTGAGAAATCGCCATACTGATATCCAAAGTGGCTATACCAGTTTGCACTCCCACCAGCAATGGAGGAGTGTTCCCTTTACCCCACATCCTCTCCAGCATAAGTTGTCATCAATGTTTTTGATCTTGGCCATTCTGACAGGTATAAGATGGAATCTCAGAGTTGTTTTGATTTGCATTTCTCTGATGGCTGAGGATGTTGAGCATTTCCTTAAGTGTCTTTCTTCTTGAGTTCTTTGTATATTTTGGAGATCAGCCCTCCTTTGTCTGATGTGGGTTTGGTAAAGATCTTTTCCCATTCTGTAGGCTTCCATTTTGTCTTGTTGACCATGTCCTTTGCTTTACAGAAGCTTCTCAGTTTTAGGAGGTCCCATTTATTAATTGTTTCTCTCAGTGTCTGTGCTACTGGGGTTATATTTAGGAAGTTATCTCCTGTGCCAATGCATTCAAGTGTACTACCCACTTTCTCTTCTATAAAGTTCAGTGTGTGTTTTTTTTATGTTGAGATCTTTGATCCATTTGGACTTGAGTTTTGTGCATGGCAATAGATATGGATCTATTTTCATTCTTCTACATGTTGATATCCAGTTATGCCAGCATCATTTGTTAAATATGCATTTTTTCTTCCATTTTATATTTTTTGTTTCTTTGTCAAAAATAAGGCATTCATAGGTGTGTGGATTGATATCTAGGTCTTTGACTCAATTGCATTTGTCCTCCTGTCTGTATTTATGCCAATACAGTTTTCAATACTGTAGCTCTGTAGTAGAGTTTGAAGTCAGGGATTGTGATGCCTCCAGAAGTTCCTTTATCATGCAGGATTGTTTTGTCTAATCTGGTTTTTTTGCTTTTCCATATGAAGTTGAATGTTGTTCTTTTGAGGTCTGTGAAGAATTTTGCTGGGATTTTGCATTGAATCAGTAGATTGCTTTTGGTAAGATTGTCATTTTTACTGTTCATTCTACCTACCAGAGAGCATGGGAGATTTTTCCATTTTCTGGTGTCTTCTTCAATTTCGTTCTTCAAAAATTTAAAGTTCTTGTCATTCTTCCACTTGTTTGGTTAGAGTGACTCCAAGATATTTTATGCTATTTGTGGCTATTGTGAAGGGTGATGTTTCTCTGATTTCTTTCTCAGCCCATTTATCATTTATCATCTGTGTAAAGGAGGGTTACTGATTTTTTTTTAGTTAATCTTGTATCCTGATACATTACTGAAGGTGTTTATGAGTTGTAGAAGTTCCTTGGTAGAATTTTTGGGGTCACTTATGTAATATCATCAACAATAGTGAGAGTTTGACTTCTTCTATTCTGATTTGTATCCCCTTGATCTCCTTTTGTTGTCTTATTGCTCTAGCTAGAACTTCAAGTACTATACTGAATAGACATGGAGAGAGTGGAAAACCTTGTCTTGTTCCTGATTTCAATGGGATCTCTTTGAGTTTCTCTCCATTTAGTTTGATGTTGACTGTTGGCTGTTGGCTTGCTGTATATTGCCTTTATTATGTTTAGGTATGCTGCTTGTATCCTGCTCTCTCTAAGACCTTCATCATGAAGGGATATTTTATTTTGTCAAATGCTTTTTCAGCATCCAATGAGATGATCATGGTTTTTTTTTTTTTCAGTTTGTTTATATGGTGGATTACGTTGACTGTCAATGGAGCTCATTTTTAAAGTAAAACTTCAGATTGTCCAAATTATTTGAAAATTCCTAGATAAATCAATTGAGGAGCTGTCTTCCCTTTGTAGCATTCCCTTTGTGGTTTTTCTGTTTAAACTGATTGTTTGTAAAGGTTTTTGAATCCCTCCCCCTCAACTTCATTTAGAGACATTAGGGAGTTTCATGTCAGTTTTCCTGATGGCACGGAGAGGTGGGAAAGGAGAAGAACAGAAACAGGACAAGAGGGCTGTCACTCTGCAGCCTCTCTTCCTCCCAGCCGCAGTCCTTTTCTAGCCGTTGCCAGTTTCCTTCAACGCACAAAGACCCAGCTTACATTTAAGTCACTGTATCCAGTCCAAAAGCTCTTACTCTGTTACTACCTCACGTGTCACCCAGAAGCGAAAGAACAAACTTTTCAAGTAAATATGAATGAAAGGAATTTGCAAATAGATGCAAAATCAGTGTGTACATTGGGCAGTGAAGCCCTAGATCCCACAAGATAATTGATCTGCCTTGTGAAAGGAAAGTCATTTGCGTTATCAGTTTTCAACAACTGATAGAGTGGAAGAATACCTCAAAGCCAGCGAAAGTCTAAGATAATCAGGAAAGATGTACGGAATGGGGCATCCCTTTTCCTCTGTGACCCATCTAAAAGCACTCCATTACTTCCCCCACGTGCTCCACTTTATTCCTGCCTCTCTTCTTGCTCTGCTGCCATCCCACAAATTCCACACATAAATACGCCCCAGAAAGAAGAGGAAGCCACAACCCTATAGACTCACAGCTAAACAATGAACTCAAATTGAAAACTATCAAAAGTAGACATTTGCAATGTGATTCCCTGAAACTTCCAATATGAATTTTGAAACTAGGACTTATGACTAATAACAATATAAAAATAGCATTCCTCCAGGGCTGGAGAGATGATCTTACAGAGAACCCTGATTCCGTTCCCAGAACCCACATGGTGGGTAATAACAGCCTGTAACTCCAGTTCCAGGCATATAATGCCTTTACAAGTACCAGGCACAAACATGGTACACAAACATGTGTGCAAGCAAACACTTATACGCGCGCATAAAATGCATCTTTTTTTTTAAAGTGGCACACTGATAAAATTATCTTTCCACTGACTAATCCTGGTGCATTTTTAATTTTTATTACTGTGTGTGCATACATGTGTTCACAAGTGTGTGTGTGTGTGTATGTATGTACATGCACACATACACGTGCGCACATGTATGGGTCAGAGGACAGTTTTTGAAGGCTGGTCCCTTCCTCACACCATGGGTTCTGGGGATCAAACTCATGTCCTCAGGCTGGGCCAGCCTTGCTCAGGAAGCACTTTCCCTTCTCTGCCATCTTCCCAGCCCTAAATGATTTTTGAAACAGGATTGTTGGTGTAGGAGGTCCTTCTGTTTGTGTGTTGCTTTCATTGGTTGAATAAAGAGACTGTCTTCGCCTTTTGATAGGGCAGCCCTTCGGTGGGCAGAGTAGACAGAAAAGAATGCTGGGAAGAAGGGAAGTGTGGCAGATGCCATGTTTTCCTACCTGAGATAGACGCTGGTTAGACTTATGCAGGTAAGCCACAGTATTACTACATTAATGGATGTAGTAATAAGGCGCGCGGGCCTTCTTTTGGTCCCAGTGGCCACCCGGCTCCCGCCGCCCAGTGCTTGGCTAGCTTATACCCGAAATAATTACATAGAAACTCTATTCACTTAAATACTGCCTGGCCCATTAGCTCTAGCCCATTATTGGCTAACTCTCACATATTATTTTAGCCCATCTCCATTAATGTGTATCGCCACTTGAGTTGTGGCTTACCGGCATGAGTCTAACCAGTGTCCATCTTGTGCTGGAGAAGCATGGCGTCTGCCACACTGCCTTCTCTCTCACAGCATTCTGTTCTGTCTACTCTGCCCACCTAAGGGCTGCCCTATCAAAAGGCCAAGGCAGTTTTCTTTATTCATTAATGGTAATCACAACACACAGAGGGGACTCCCAAATCATCCCTGAGGACCCTCCTACACCAAATGGAGATGGGTTAAATGAATATGTGAGAGTTAGCCAATAAGAGGCTAGAACTAATGGGCCAGGCAGTAATTTAATTAATACAATTTTTGTGTGTTTATTTCGTGTGTAAGCTAGCCCTGGCAGGATGGAACAAGGGGCCCTGTGCTGGGTGGCTGGGAGCCGGGAACGCGGCCTGCCCGCTCCTCTTACTACATATTGTATGTAGGAGAGAAGTGGGAAAGGGGATATGGGGGAGAGAAAAAGAGTAAGGGAAGGGGAGATGGGGGAGTTCAGAGTAAGGAAGAAAAAAGAAAGTTAAATATGTCAGCTTCAGAGCATACCCATAAAGCCCCAACCTCATCTGGACTTCTGTCTGTAGTGATATATGGCTAAGCAATCAAGAGTATGTTTGTTTTTGTTTAGCAGTTTATTGATAAGATGGTTGTTTTTACTGATTTGGGGCATGCCCCCTAACTTCATAATAGTTGGTAACACACTAAACCACTTAGGGAATTTGCAAGTGACTGTGATTGTCACTGCTTTCTGTGTCATAAAAGGGACTTGAATAATAAGTCTAAGTCAGAAGCTCTTTGTTAGTGAGATGAACAGTTAAGCTCGCAATGAAAGGCCAGACCAAAGCCCACTTCATTCATTTTCCAACTGTGTGTGTGTGTGTGTGTGTGTGTGTGTGTGTGTGTGTGTGTGTGTGTGATCTTGGAAATGGGAAAACTATTTATGGAGATCATGTCATCACGTCTGAAGTTCACACCTGTCTTTTGAAGACTTCTCTGGCACACCCATTCTTTATCATTCGTCCAGCAGTGCTGCACTAACACAAAGAACTTTTGAAATGACCAAGTTAAGCTTCAGTAAGAACGTGGATCTATTATCCACTGCAGAGCATCCCACTCAGCAAGGGATATTCAGGATGAGACTTCACAACATCACACTTAAGCCTCCTCACTTGCTGCCCTCTCTGTGGCCTTGCTTTCTCCCACTCATGGCCTGAAAACTTGAGGTAACCAATGCACAGCTAGAAGATGTAGGAATGTGAAGAAATGCTTCAGAAGAAACATAGTCACCCATAGAGCCATTTGTATAACCAGATGGTCTTCCTTGAAATATAATCTCCTGACTTCAACAAGGGGGGACTGTGTTATGCTTTACCGTGCGTGCAGCAGAGAAATTGAAATGGCTGCAAAGAGACAGCACCATCTCGAAATCAAATTGTTTTTAATTGATCTGAACCTCATGGAGTCCCAAGGATCGCAGGTTGGGAGCTCCATGAGTGAAGCTATTTTGTATTTGATAGGACTCTCATCTAGAGAAAAGCAGATGTTTATTTGCCCTTTATTATGAAGGGACAGGGTATTTTATTACTATCAACTCTACCATCCATATAGTCAAAAATTCCCATGCATACATTTTATATGCATCTTTACATATTCTTTTTCATTTAAAAACCCTACTTTAAAAAAAAGAACTCTTGCTACTGTAGGCCTATTGGGCTTCTGTATCTTTAGGGGTAATATTATTCAGATTCTGCAAAGATACTAAATGCAAAGTCATTCATCTTATAGGCAAAGGAGAGCTGAGGACACAGTTTTTGTATCGTGTCTATTCTAGGACTCACTTTAGAAAATAAAACACAAACAAATACAGTTGGTTACCGTGTGTGTGTGTGTGTGTGTGTGTGTGTCATATAAACATATATGTGTGTATACCACATATACATACATACACAGAGAGAGAGGGGGATACCTAGAACTCAATAAGTTTGGTAACTGTATATGAATCTCAGACTGTTTGGCCTCTCTAGCAGACATTCTGTTTTTGTAACAGCAGTAGAAATACTATAGCCCACAGACAAGATCCAGACCCTTCATCATCTCATCCCCTACTTTACCCTTACCCAGTTTCTACAACTAAAATTTTGTTGGAGGCAGAGACAGGCAGATCTCTATAAATTCAAAGCCAGCCTGGTCTACAGAGTGAGTTCCAGGACAGGCCCCAAAGCTACAGAGAAACCCTGTCTCAAAAAACAAAACAAAACAAAAAAAGTTTTGTTGGAACATCTACTTACTCACTTCTTCCAACAATGGCTGGCTTGAATGGTTGCAACATATACTACACAACATGCAAAATCTAACCTAGCTCTTTACAGAGAAGGCTTGCTGACTCTTCCAGTGTAAGTCACAGAAGAAGTCTATTATAAGTATCATGAGAAGAATCCTAGGAAAAGTTCATAGGATGCAGTTGGAGTTCTTGCTAACTTACTCTATAACACAGGTTCACAACCTGTGGGTCTTGACACCTTGGAGTCACCAAAGACCACTGGAAAACACAAATATTTACACTGAAATTCATAACAGTAGCAAAATTACAGTTATGAAGCAGCAACAAAAATAATTTTATGGTTGAGGGTCACCACAGCATGAGAAACTGTATTAAAGGGTCATGGCATTAGGAAGTTTGAGAGCCACTAATTTAGGACAAAATAGGGTACTACATTTAAAAAAAAAAGCAGTACTCGTTACTCCTTTGTCAAGTCATCTGTTGCTTTCTTATCTACAAAATGACTTAATATGCATTTCCTTTTATGCAGACTTCTGTGTTATAAAATCCAGGACTGTGTATTTGTCATGATTCTCATTCCAAGAGTGAAGCAGGGGTCTGTGAATGTGCAATAAGAGAATTTGTAACAAGAGAATGTGCAATAGGTGATTTTGATAATAGATTCTGTTTTCTATTTTAAAAGTGTCCAGACAGGTGGCATTATTTAAAGGAGGAAGAATTTAAATATTTTGGGAATACTATTTGCCCCTATGTCTCTATGCTAGAAGATAAAGAAGACAAATATGATATTGGGGTAAAACTTCTTAGGGACCATCCTGAGTGGCCATTCTATTTACCATTCTGGTGGGCAGTCTAGTGACCTTTCTACTCTATAGGTAGATGGCTCTTCCAGGATAATGAGAGGGAGGCTCTTTTGGAAGGGTCATTTACCATGCCTCTAGTGTGTGTGCTCTTGGCAAGCACACTCCTCCCGGGTAGACTGATCACTTCTGTCCCACAGAAGGCCAACCTCAGACTCAGAAAGCATCTTGGTGGGTTGTCTTGCTGTTAGAGTTTCAGTTTCCCTGAACTAGCCATGAACTATTTTAATGCCATAATTTTCTTATCGGTTCCTTTTCTACCAAAATCATGGTGAAGAAGCCTAGTTTGCTGCCTTGCCAGCATGCCTCCCTGTGAGAAAGCAGAGGCTCATGGGGGCGGGGAGGAGGTCATTATCCCAAAGTTCGTTCTCCAAATTATTATACTAGCTTTTCAGAAAAATATTAATGGATCCCTGTGGGCTTTTTCCCCTAGGGCCTCTCAAGGCCACTGAAGTTATGGCTATGGTTGATTAATGAAGAGAAAAAGCTTTTGGGGAATTTGGATATTTTCATACACTCTAAAGAAAGTCAAGAGGGGAAAAAAAAGTTCTTAACTAGTGTAGCTTCTTTCCAAGGATGGGGGTAGAGGAGGCGGAACAAACTTGTATGACTGCAGAGTCTCTTGTTTACTGTAACATGCCTGTGGCTTTCAATCTGAGCGTGGTTTTCTATGTGATATAAAAAGACATGGAGTTCAGACTGATTCAAAGAATGTGTGAGGAACAAGGCAGTGCCATTCTTGGAAGCTTTTAAAAAAAAAAATCCCTCTTTGTGCATAAAAATAAATCCTGGGAAGCACACTGAATCTGAGCAAGGAAAGTTGAAGATACGTGTTCCAAACTAAGAGAAAACTCTTCCTGAATGTCTCCAGGGGCTTTTTTTGTTATCGTCTTTTAGTATCAGTATTAGCCTAGTGTAAGAAGTGCCAGCATCCTGCAAGAGGCCCAAGTGCTGGGATTTAGAGCAAGGAGGAGCCCCACCAATGTCCTGTTGCCACGAGGGGTGCAGAGCAGTGAGCAAGCAGGTGGTCCGTGACTGGAATGTCTCGCAGCTGGGAGTTCACATGACACTCTCGAAACACACTCCAGCGAGCTCATGAGCTAACGTGAAGCTGCCAGCCTGGGACGGGGTGGAGGATCCCGAGCACATCCTGACATCCTGGTCCAGCTCTGGGAGCAGAGGCAGGTGCGATGCAGCCCCTCACAGCCCCCATGGCCTCCTGCCTGGGGCTTCTCATCCTGTCGTCTTGTTTCCTTATCAACTGCAGGTTCATTCCAGAAGCTTGGTCGGCCTGTACTGTCACCTGCGGTGTGGGAACCCAGGTGCGAATAGTAAGATGCCAGGTGCTCCTGTCTTTCTCTCAGTCCGTTGCTGACCTGCCTGTGGATGAATGTGAAGGGCCCAAGCCCGCATCGCAGCGTGCCTGTTACGCGGGACCATGCAATGGGGAAATTCCGGAGTTTAACCCAGATAATGCAGATGGACTCTTGGAAGGCTTGCAGGACCTGGACGAGCTGTATGACTGGGAATATGAGGGCTTTACCAAGTGCTCTGAGTCGTGTGGCGGAGGTAAGGAGGGAACCCCAGGTCAGTCTACCATCTTCTGGGTTTCTTCTGTCCCTGGGTGCAACTGTATCCAATGGCTGTCCTAGTCCAAGAAAGATAGGTGAAGAAAGGAGAGGCGGCCATTCTAAATGTAAAATATCCCGAAGGAAACCTTGGTGGATTTCTTTTGTCCCACGTGGCTCTCCCAGTCAGCTGTGAGCGCCACAACTGATGCCCTGGCTGGCAGCTGTTGTTCCAAGGTTATGTTCTCAACACCCAGTCTTGTTTGTCTTTGCCTTTCCTCCGTGCATTTGGGGTGAAAGGAAACCCCACTTCAGCACATCCTACTGTTCTCAAGAACACAAGGAGAGACCCAGAAATTGATTCAGCTCCTTTTCCAAGTGAAGGAGGGTGTATAAAGACAGTGAACACCATGCACAACAGGCGCAAGGGGAACAAGAGAGCAGGGAGCAAAAGCAGATCCCGCTCTGTTCTGTAAGAGGAAAACCAGGTTGCAGGGAAGTCGCAGAACTCTTTCCATCCCTCACAGCTAGTAATGATAGCACTGGGCTCAGGCCAAGGCTTCTGGTTTCTGTCCTCACCCAGTCTTTCCATCATACTATACCTCTCTATACTCATACAGAATCCCTGAAGCTTTCTCATTGTGGGTATTAGTTAATGTCAAATGTTTACATATATTTTCACCTGGCTCCTTTGGGTATATTCCATGATGATCTAGAAATAGTTTCCATAATGTTTGTATTAATGGTGACCAATAACTGTACATATTTATGGAGCAGTTCATGACTTTGTGTATATATTGAAGGAAGATTAAAACCAAGCTACTTAATCTCTTCAGTGATTCTTGAGGGGAGCCAAGGAAGTACGTGTGCATTAATCTGAATGGGTGTGCATAGAGGAACCAGGATATGATACCCAGGGTCTTCGTGAATTACTGCTCCAGACAGATGTTCTCAGAAGCAGGAGCGTACTGTTTCAGACTGGGGAGCAAGTCCCTGAGGTCCTCACGTCTCTACAGCCCCTGTGCTGGAATTTCAGGAGCATGCTGCCACCCTTGGCATTGTAGTGAGTCACAGTGATCTGAGCGTGGACGGTAATGCTTACACCAAAAGCACTTTACACACGGAGCCATCCACCCGGCCCCTGTCAGGCATTCTTTATTTAGAATGTTATGGAAAGGAATGTGCTAGGAAAATCAATTAATTCTTTAAGATTATAATATGCCTTGTCATTATGGACAAATACCTTGATATTGCAACTATTGTTCACATCAGTCCCAAGAGAGATTTTTTTGACTGGTGGCAGATTGTGGCCTGGTTCCCTACCAAAGTCTTAGAGGCTCCACATGCCCAGTGAAGATTTGACTTAACCAGTGGGAAAAAAAATAGTCAAATAGCTTTCCCAAAATTGTTTTCTAAGCCATGACATTTGGGAAACTCTTTTAAAGGCATCTTTTGTTCTGGCTGAGAATGTAAGAATAAATGTGGCCACATTGTCCATTCACACGGAGCTCAAAAGGACTGAATACTGCTAGCAAAGAATGTACTTTTCTCTAGCAGTTCTTTCTAAACATTTAATAGTTCTGACCTCAAGGTTCGTGTTTGTATGCACATCTTCCAATTTCAGGCCCTGGAATTGTTGGAGTGTTTTAATGGAGAGCCCTGCTATTTTAAAATCAAAATTCTTCCAGATGACTCTAGGGGACAGAGTCCTAAAACTCAGCTAATGTGCTGTGTTCACTTGGTGTGGGTCTCTCACTTTGAGGACATCCTTTCTTTCATGCCTGATGAGAGAGACGTATTAAATAAACCTTGTTGATCTCTGAACCCGTACAGGACCCAAAGGCCAGGGGAAAAGCTGGATATAGCTGGTGGCTGCCATTGCTTCTTTTGTTTTTGAGACAGGGTATCGCCATGTAACCCAGACTGGTCTTGAACTTGTGAAATCTTCACCACAGCCTCCCGAATGCTGGTATTACAAGCATGCACTACC
Organism: Ondatra zibethicus; assembly: GCA_004026605.1. Lineage (NCBI taxonomy): Eukaryota > Metazoa > Chordata > Mammalia > Rodentia > Cricetidae > Ondatra > Ondatra zibethicus. The sequence goes on from PVIU01001819.1 coordinate 68,593, forward strand.
ATACCCAATTGCTCCTCCTAAATGTAATGAGTGACTGTGAATTCTAATGGTTGTGCTGTTAGCCCAGATTTCTATGATCACTTAAACTGAATGCTCATTATATAAGCTCAAAAACAAATGTGTTTTGAAACACACCATGCTTTCTCTATTATGGTTCTCAGTTACAAGTAAAACCTGGAATTTTATGAGAAGGTGGAAAAATAGATGCAGTAATGGGATATAAAACTAACCAGATACCTTTATCTTTAAAAATCTAACTCTTCTACTGACTAACTAGGAGTTTAAAATTGAGTTTTTAGGGTATATGTGCAGTATATTAATTTTAAGAATTTTCAGCCAAAACCAAGATTTGGATGTTTGATATACAATTGATCTCTACCTATAGGAACTAAAAGGTTTGGTATGACACAAACTGTTCTTCATTTATACCCAAGAGAGGATCAAGTTACTAAAATCTTAGGTCTTAACTGTCAACAACTGAGCACAATGTGCCAAGGTTTTACACCTAAAATGTAAGAGTTAAAAATTCTAAAGTGAAAAAAATTATGATTAGGTCATGTGATCCATATGATGCCCATATGCACTAACAAATAACTTCAATATACAGGACATGTATGTTTTCAAGTCACTGTTTGACAGTGATATCTTGCTGTACTATCAGCTTTGATCTTTCACCAAAATAAAACCCACAAGATTATATATATATTTAATCATTCTTGCTAAAATCAACCTAAAATATGCAAGATTAAAGGATAGATTTTAAATCATTTGGAATTATAGAGCCAGTCAGGCTAATTTTATTGTTTCTATAATATCAAGATAAAATTGGATAGAACAAAGGAAATCTTTCACCTAGTTGAAGTAGTAACCAGAAGAAATTAGCTAGTACTTTCAACCCGTAGTTGGTGGCTGAGGTTCACTGGGTTGTCATCAATATCACACGACAATCATGCTATTCAGGGAGATACAAACACAGAAATCCCACTTTCTTGAAGATGAAAGTCTTCAGACCTGTAAATGGTGCCCTACCATCCCCCACGCATCCTCATCCCGAGCTTCCCTATGTGCAGATTGATAGATGTGGTTCAGGAGAGCAGTTCTGAACCTTAGCAGCACTGTGGTTTTGACTTACTAGAAGTCAAGCCAACTTTAGACTCTATTTTGGAAGAATGTGGAACTGACTTCGGCAGAATTTAGGGTGAAGCCTTTGGACCTATTGCTTCCTCCTCCCACTCTTCTTTTGTCAGAAGAGGAGAACCCAGAATCAGAATATACTATGCTTATCCACAGGTTCTCCATTGCTTTTATGATATTCATTGCAGGAGACTAGAGAGACAGTTCAGTGAGTAAGTTTGCTCAGTGAGTTTGCTATGCAAACATGAAGAGATGAGCTCAGATCCCACTATCACATAAATAGCCTGGTGGGGTCAAGTAACTGCATGCCTGCCGTGTCAGAACTGTGGGGTGAGGAGACAGAATTGCTGGGGCTTACTAATAGATAGCCTAGCTACAGGCTCAGTGAGGGACCCTGTCTTAGAGACATGGGGCAGAGAATAATGGAGCAGAGCACTCCCCTCATCTAACCTCTAGATGCATTAGCAAACACAAGTGTGCACAGCACACATACACACACACACACACACACACACACACACACACTGTACTCTCACACATACACAAGCACACATAATATATGGATATATATTTGGATTCAGGATTCTGTTATTTCCTCTACGTTTTTGTACATTTCTACATTTTTGCCTTCCTCCCAATACCAGGAATACAGGGAGCACAAAGAGCCCTTTCCATTCTTTCAATATTCCCCATTTCAGGGCCGCACCACTCCATGGTCCTTTCTTCCAGCCATCCCATCCCCCCTTTCAATCTCAATTTCCCTCTGTGTTTAGATCACCCCACCCATTAGTCATTGATATATCCAACCTAGGAAAAAAGAGTTATGTTGATTACAGGATTGGCCCATACAGCTGACGTATGGCTAAGAATGCCCAGGCAACTGACCGTGTGGCTAAAGAGACTTAATACACAGTATTGCAGAGCATAGCACATTGTTTTGTAATACCTTAGATTAAAACTTAGTAACTCAGGAGTGCTTCTTGATCTCAGCCTGGGGCTACCCCATAGGTGCTTTTGATCTGTGATGATTAATGCTCTGCAGAAGTATATATTTGGGATTTAGAAAGCCAAGGAAGGAGATTACTGAGGTCCTGCAGAAACCCTGCCTTTTCTACCCCACTCCTTGCCATCTTGCAAGGGCTTAAATTCTATAAACAGAGATTTCTCCATGTAGAAACAAATTCCAGCCCTTGTACACCTAAAACAGGCACTTTCAAGAAAGGCAGATGACAAGCACTCTGATCACTTGCTGCCTCAGAGTTCCTGCAAAGCAACACAGTGGCATAAGGCTTACCACAGCCTGGATAAAGCCGAAAGATGTGTTCTAGAGCCTATAAAATGCTATCAAGCAGACAAGCTAGTAGAAAATGCCTCCCTCATTATCAAGTTAGCTTACCAAGTGTTATGATTTCTCATGGCATCCTCACACATGGCATTCTACTCTGCTCTTAACGTTCCCTCTCCTTCCTTTCCCCACCGCACACCTTCCAGCTGGTTCCCTTTCTCCCTTCAGCTAGTCCCCTTTGGACTTTGATGTTACATGTAGCCCATTACTCTACTTCTCATTCCTCTTAAAAGTTATTTCTCCCCTTCTGTAATCCCCTCCATAACTTGCAACCCATGTGTGTGTGTGTGTATGTGTGTACGTATACTTCATACATATACATATATATTTGCCTATATGTGTACATACACATGCACACGTATGCATATGTATGTCTGCAAATTCCACATATGTGAGAAAATCTATGATATTTGTCTTTCAGAGACTGACTTATTTCATTTAACATAATGATTTCCAGTTGCATACATTTTCCCACAAATGCAATGATTTCATTTTTCTTTTTCTTTATGGCTGTCTAAAATTCCATTGTGTGTCTGCAACACATTTTCTTTAGCTGTCTGTTGATTAATATCTAATCTGATTCCACTTCCTGGTTATTACGAATGGGGCAGCTATAAACATTGAATATGCAAGTGTCTCTTTGGTATGCCTAACTACAGTCCTCTGGTTCTACACCCAACAGTGACACAGCTAGATGTTTTTATTTTCAGTATTTTAGGGAACCTCCATACTCTTCCCCATAGTAGGTGTACAAGTTTTCACTCCCACCAGCAGTGAACGAAGGTTCCTCTTTCTCCACATTCCCATCAACATTTGTCACCATTTGTTTCCATGATGATATACATCCTGATTGGAGTAAGATAGACTCAGTTAGCAGTTCAAATGTGCATTTCCAATGGCTAAGGATGTTTAACATTTTTCAAGTATTTCTTTTCCTCCTCCTCCTTTGCTGTGAATGGTGTGTGCGGATGCGTGGATGCTTGTGTGCTGTGTGTATGAGCTGAGGCATGTAAGTGCTGTGGCATGCATGTAGGGGTCAGAAGATGACTTGAGGAGCTCGTTCTTGCCTTCCATCCTTTCTTCTGCCACTATACTGTGCAATCCCACCCAGCTGCCTTGCAAAGCTTCTGGAAATTCTCCTGTCTCCATTTCCCACTTACATAGCCACAGGGATCTTAACCTGAGTCATCAGACCTCCCTTTTAAACATCAAACTGTCTCTCCAGCCATGTTTCTTTTATTGAGAACTGTCCATTCAGTTCACTGGTCCATTTGTTGACTGGACTTGAACTTTTCTTGTGCTTACTTTTTGCAATTCTTTGTTTATCTTTAATATTAATTCCAGTCTGGCACATAGATTTCCAGGATGTTTTTCTCATCCTATAGGCTATTTGTTCACACTGAAGAGTGTTTTCTTTGCTCTGCAGAAGCATCTTGGTTTACTGTAATCCCACTTAGCAGTTCTGGGAATTAGTCCATGTGTTACTGGAAAGCCGTTCAGAAGTTCTTGCCTACACCTTTATCTTGAAGTACTTTACCTGTAAAGCTTTCTCATCCTACACTAAGGTCTTTGATCCATTTTAAATAATTTTCAAGCAGAAGTAGAAATACAGTCTGGTTTCATTCTTCTACACATACAAATCTAGTTTTTTCAAACACATTCTATGAGGCTGTCTTTTCTCATATGTGTGATTGTTATACCTTCGCCAAAAGTCAGGTTGCTATAACCTTGTGGGCTTATTTCTAGGTTCTCTGTTCTACTCTATGGGACGTGTAAAGCTGATTTTGTTGGTATATAATTAGAGATTGGGTATTGGGACACCCTCAGCGTCGCTCTTCTGCTACGGACTATGTTAGCCATTAAGGCCTTCAGCACTTGCATATTACCCCTCCAATTGTCTTTTCTACTTCTGTGGAGATTGTCACTGGAAGATTGATAGGAATCACACTGACTGCAAACCACCTTAATACAGCCATTTTTACAACATTAAATCTGCTTATCCCTGAGTATGTTGCTTATTTTTCCCACATCTTAAGTGCTTTCCTGTGGAGGGTTTGTTTACCTGTTAAGTTAAATTTATTCCTAGTTGTTTTGCTTCCTGTGAAAGCTGTTGTGAGTGTGATTTAGAGAAACAGTTCTAGCATAACACAGCTCTAGATTCTGCATAGGACAGTAGCGTGGTTGCTGATTTCATCACTGTGACATAGACCTGAGAGAAACATTTTCAAGGAGAAAAATGTTGCTTTGGCTCACAGTTTAAGGGATTCCAGTTATAGTTAGCATCCTTCTCCGATATATACCTGTGGTTGGTTGGAACATCATGCTGCAGGACCATGTGGAAAATAAAATTCATTCAGATCATCCTCATTGTGGAGGACAAAGATCATTTGGCTAATGTATCTTTCCAGGATACACTTCCAGTGACCCACTTTCTTCCCTAGACCTGGCCATCGTACTATGATTCCATTAAGGGTTGATTGATTAGGCCAAAAAGTTGTGCTGTTTGGATTTTTTATTGTTTTGAGGTTTGTTGTTGTTGTTGTTGTTGTTTGTTGTGGGTGGGGTTGTTTTGTTTGTTTTGTTTCCGAGACAGGGTCTTCCTCTGTTGTCAGTGTTGGCCCAGAACTCACACTGATCCTAGTCTGTAGCCGCCTGGCCTCACTCTAATGGCAGCCCTCCTGCCTCCCCTTCCTGGGTTCCGGAACTAGAGGCATGAGCTGTCACATCCAACAAGGTTGTAGATGATCTCTTTGATCTTGGTTACCATGTCATGCAGCACTGCTTCTGCATTAGGTTACCAGATTTTGGCATCAGCGGCTCTATGGCTAGGTGGCATTTGTAATGTATTTCAACAGCATTGGTAGCAGTCTCAGGGTTCAATCCTTTCTCCTTCAGCTGGCAACTGAACCCAGATCATGAGCCTTCAGGGGATATCTCAGATTAAAACCATAACAGTAAGCTGCATGTAGTGGCTTGTCATCATGGCTTTAAGAATCCTATACCATCCCCATGGGAAATCACAGACGGTAGCAACAATATCTTGTGATGTGTTTTGTTATGTCGTCATACCATGAATTTCCAGATTTGGAGATCTGCCCACCGTTGGCATTACAGAATATAATAGAATGATTTGAATACCCATAAATCTTAATGCTCTGCCCTGAACTGGCCGATTCAAATTAAAGAAAATTTGGAAGTTATAAAAGCTTAGGGAGAAAGAAAGAAAATGCTGAAATGCTATGTCAGCCACATGACAAATACCACAATCTATTAAAGACAAAAAGAATGTCTTGGAAGGAAGGAAATCAATCTGGATTCGGTTTTCCAGTATTACTTTTTAAAATGATGCCCTTGCTTGATGACCTAGGTCAATCTGACATTGAGAACATTCTCTTGCTTGAGAGACTGGGAGAGACCAAGGGTAGAGTAGGAGAGAACTAACAAGCAGTAGGTGTTTGTACTGTGTTGGATATCATTCAGCAATACAGAAGAGAAAGGAGTGGGTACCCATATCTCAGCAATAACTGCATACAAAGTTCTAAGCACAGATAAATATCTTTAGAAGTGGGTGTCTTTGCATATATAATTGTATATGGCTGAAAACAAATTAGCAATAATGTTTTGTCTCGCCACTTCCCTTAAACTAAGCACTGCTGAAGTGATTCCAGACAAATGTCTGGGTTATTTCTGAAGATCTCCAGGGAAGCAGATATGACAGCCTCTTGGTATTTTTAAATGTTAATGCTGTCAGTGAGTTCTTAGAACTTCAGATACACTCAGCTCCACCATTCAGCAACTGCATGACCTCGGGCAAGTATTTTCATGCTTCTAAGATTCAGTTTGCATTTCTGTAAAACTGGAGTTAACATACTGTTTGCCACATAGAATTGTAGAAAAAATAGAGTTATGTATGCTAAGGACTGAGATACATAGCACCTGGGAACCTAATGGACACTGTAGATGTTAGATGTTATGACTCCAGGAAACAAAATAAGATGTCTGCTCAATGCACTCATTTAAGTGTTTCTGTGTTCCATGAGAGTTATCTACCAAGTAACCACTGTTAGTCACTGCTCAAAACACTACACTAGCACCATCTAGGATGTGCAGGTATCTCTGGGTATAATGTTTTCAATGGCTATAGTCACTGTGCATCTTATGTGTTAGTTCAACTATCAAAGTAGGTCACTGAAGAAATTAAATAGAATTAAAACAAAGCCAGCCAAGAACAGAGTAGACTACAGAATGCTGGGTACTAAAATATGATGTCATACATCACTTCCAAACACAGCAATCTCCCTTTCATTAAAGTATAATGTGTTTGGTCTTGGGTCCCTAAGATTTTCATTTTATTTGTGTTGGTTGGTGGCTCCCCTGTTCCTCTGTTCTGCTCCTTCTACACTAAAACATCACATTTTACCATTAGTGGCTATGTAGCCTGGTAGCATTTTTAAAATATTTTTGACATTAAAATATAATTATTATTTACCCTTCCATTTCCTCCCTCCAACTTTTACACACACACACACACACACACACACACACACACACACACACAAGTGTGTGTATGTTCCTAAATATATAAATCTAATCTGCTCAGTTCATGTAAAGTAACTTTTATGTTTATGATTTCAGGGCTGAATACTACTTGGTTCATTGGGGTTCTTCCCTGGGGAAAACTATTTCTCTTGCTCTCAGTATTCCTTAGTTACCTGTACTTCTTCTGTAGGGTTGAGAACCCATCAGAATTATTCCCTTTGTATTAGCGTCACTCTTGTTCAGGTAAAGTTCAGGCATGTGGATAAGACTTCATGGATGTAGCTTCTCTGAGATTTCTAGGCAACAACATCTCACAGCAAACTTCCTGTTCCTTTGGCTTTTATAATCTTCTTGTCCCCTCTTCTGCTGTGATTCCTGAGCCTTGGGTACAGGAGATTTGTTATAGATGTATCAATTGGGGCCGGGCACCCCAGAGTCACTTGTTGTCTGTATTTTGATTGGTTGTATTTTTCTGTAATGATCTCCGTCTATTACAAGGACTCATTTCTTTGATGAGGGGTGAGGCCTATACCTATCTGTGGGTATAAGGATAACTATTTAGGATGAAGTTAGGAATTATGTGGTTTGGTAAAGTGACAGTGATGGGTTCTCTACCACGATCCAGGATTTCGCTCACTCCAGTTAGTTGACTGGGTTTTCCGGTATCAAGCATGACTGCACTCCTGTTGTACTGGCCTTAAGTCCAGTTTGTAAAGCCCTTGGTCACCACCACAGTATGTGCACCATACTGCACTCCTGGGCTTATCACGCTATGCTGGTCATTATTTTGGTTATGAACATCATAATTAAGTAAGATTGTTGGTTGCTTCCCTCCCTTTCAAACTTGCATAGTACCTTCTGTTACCATGGAAACTAGTCCTCAGGGAGGAGGTTTTCAGGTCAGAATGAGCTCAATCATCTCAGTCCTGTGTCCAACATTTGAGAGGCAACCAAGTGTAGCGGCAACAGCCTAGGTTGGAGGAGTCTCTTGGACAACCCTGAGCAACAATTCAAAATGACGTTTCTTATGCCTAGTGTTTGGATTTTTGTAGATAGTCTATGGATCTTGAGGGAAGCATTATCAGCCCAGATGAGAATTTTTCATTTAAACTATATATGTATATACATATTCATATGTGTTAAAAGTAATTTTAGGCAGATAATAACACTTCTTTATGACTGTTTCAGACGTCCTTATTATTATTTTACCCCATTCTTCCTTTTGAATATGAATCTCCCCCTTTCTAATTAAAGCCCCCCATTTTTCTACCTTCTCCTTAAATTACTTGCACCCTGCTGTTCCCCCTTCTACTACTACCCCATCCCCCTACTCTGACAGTGGTCCCTTTTGACTTTCCTGGTTCCTACAGTTACTGCAGGTTATATACTCACATCTGAAGATTTGGAACTAGGAACTACAGATGAGAGAGAACACGCTGCATTCTTTTCTGAGTCAAAGTTACCCTCCTTAAGAAATATAATGAGAGAGGCCCCAGGCTCACGAGTTCCTCCTTTCGGGTGGAATAATTACTTTTACAAAGTTGTGGTGTCTGAGTTCAAAGTCAGGGCCTTGTTCATGCTAAGCAATCACCCAACCACTGAGCTGCACGCCCAGCCCTAGATCGAGTGATGCTTAACAAGATTGGCAGCGCTGGGCTTCCAACCGTAGCCCCTTGTGTGCAGTGAGACTCCCACCCCTCAGAGGCCTCCCACCAGCTGCCTGTCTACACTTCATCACCCGAACACACACCCACTCTGCACTCTGGTCTGACAGTGTGATTTGTACCCAGGTGTCCAGGAGGCTGTGGTGAGCTGCCTGAACAAACAGACCCGGGAGCTTGCTGATGAGAAGCTGTGCGTGACCAGCCGACGGCCCCCGCAGCTCCTGAAATCCTGCAATTTGGATCCCTGCCCGGCAAGGTAAGGGATGTGTTGCCACCCCTGAGAACCATGAGCATATGTTGAACTGGGTGCATCTCTCTATGGGCAACACAAGAACACTTATTGTTACCCAGTGTTTTGAAAACCAATTAGTGTCAGTTCAAACTTCTAGTCAAATCCACTTAAACTTAATTGAAAGCAGGGCCCTGGAATTTTAGCCCAATCAATGGTCATATAGTCCAGAGGCTCCATACACTAAGCAAATGTATGGCACGGCTGTTATGCGCAAGCAGTATTCTGCTGCTTTCCCCTGAAGTGAAAATGAACTGAACAGACTTCATGATCTATGCTGCCTCTTAGCCTGTGTCCTAAGCCCTCACACCACAGTAATAAGCTGACTTTCAAATTACAGAGTGTAAGATACTAAAGCATCTAGATGGTATGACTGACCCACTGTGAAATCTGCATGCGCACAGCGTGCAGATTCACTCTAGTATGCACTGGGGCGTGTGTGTATCATTCCATATGCGTAAAATCAATTAGAGCATTTCATTGTTCAGCCTTGCCTGCGTCTCATTATTGCCCAACCTTGAGTCTTCACTAATCAATCCAATCACTGCTTTGGTCCACACAATTTTATGGTGTCTCAAGAAATTTGCCTTCTAGATACTTTTTTTTTTTGAAGCAACCCCCCTGTACGATTCTGGTTTGGAAGGGATATGTTTGAGGTGCTAAAGCCAGACTTGCTACAGACTTACTACAGCTACATTGAGGAACGTCACTGGATAAGGTCATGTCCTAGATATGAAAGGAATGTTGCTTCTGAATATTTCTCATTTCTATGCAAAACACATCATATAGGAGTCACTACATTGTTTTCAGGTGCTAACAGGAGTTTGCTGATAAAGCCCGTGTGATGATTTTCTTCTTTCTCAGCCAGTTCCAGTAGTCTCCTTTTGTTGGGACTTAAAAGAGACAGATTCAGGCCCTCTCCAATCACATGACACAGCTCCATGGTGACTTTCTGGTCACCAGAGTTGTTCCATGTATTGATCTAAATGTCAAGACTGGGCTTTCGCCTTCAAATATAGAGGCGGACATGGTCACCAGCAGCACATCCTCCGAGGCGGCAGTCACCACCTGCCTGGAGTAGCCCTCCACTCGTCAGAACAAACCAAGGAAAACTAGAGAGTCAAGGGCTGGACAGAGAGAATCAGATGAGGGAGAAACTAGATCCAGTCTGTGAAACCCCACACAAGGCTACATCAGAGCTGCTATAGGCATGTGTGTCCCTTGTCTGTCTAAACCTCCCGGCTGTTCAGGTGTGTGACCTTATGGCTTTACTGGGTTAAAAAAGTATACAAACTCCTCAACTTAGTGACAGTGCCCCATATTAAAAGAAGCCTGCAAGACCCTTGGCTAGAAGGCCAACAGGCCAGAGTCACGTCCTACCTGCCACCAAATAGCTATATGGCCTTGAACAAGGTGAGTGCTCTTTCCCTTTCCCCAACTACAAAATGAAATTATTGGACAAGATACCATGAGGTTGCCGTGCCATGTGCGAATATCCCATGAGAATTCATTATTCCATAGACAGAAGTTTCACACAGCTACCAGTTCTTCTATGTGTTGTTAACTGATGTCGTTTATGTCCTGCTCATTTTAGCACATTCCAATGATGTGGTGAGCCGAGGCAAACCAGGGAGTCAGTACTCGGACTGGGTGGAAAGCGCTGACATGTGTCACTACACAATCTATTCTTTCTCTAAGCAGAAAATAATAATAATAATAATAATAATAATAATAATAATAATAATAATAATAAGCTACAGAATGCTTTCTCATTCTCAAAGAACTAACTAAGGTTAATTTAGATAAGGTTGCTTTATCCCTGGTCCTTTTTAATTGATTCTCCTGCAGACTATTTCAGGGTACCTCAGAGCAATCCCCTCTTCCCAGTCTCCTTGGGGTAAGATGTATACACATGTGTGGTAAAGGTGAGCCACATGCCTTTCTGCCCTACATCCTCAGTCTAGTCGGAGGTTATTTACATCTTCAACTCACCATTCTTCAGCAGGTTTCTGTGTTCCCTGGCTTTTGCTGGTTTGCTTGCTTGCTTGCTTGTTTTTATGTATCTTATGATGGGCACAAACTTCCTACATTCTTTTCTTCCCTTGGCCTTTGCTAAACTCCACATGCTTTTTGGGAAAAAAAAAAAAAGAAAACCATAGCATGTTTATACCACATACGGAAATGCTTCAAGCCTTCGCTAGGGCCTGTGAGGAGACTCTGGGTTAAGATAAGCAACCCTCCTCTGGGAGTTGTCAGTTTGATGACGGCTGCTGAGGAAGCCACCAGTCTCTCATACGCTGGGACTAACGCTATAACAAACAGTGTCTTTCTGGAGCAGCTTCTGAGACCCACACTGTGTCCTTCTGGTGTCCTCTGTGTGACGCTGGATTGGTATCAGAAACACATGGCTGGCTCCCACCAGCATTCTCACATGCCACTTTCAGGCCTGGTCACTCACAGCAGGAGAGGCATGTTGCCAGGTTGGAAGGACATTCTGACTTTTCCAGCTGTCGTTTGCATGTCTGAGTGCATATGTGTGCATGTGTACAATGCTTACCTTGTTTAGAGAACTTTCAAATAAACAGTAGTTTTTAAGGAAAAGGCTAGATTTTTTTTTAAAGTTCCTACTCTCGGTTTTATGTCTTGATCCTTCTCTCTTGTTCTCGAGGATCTAGGAACCAACAGGTGACCGTGTTTATAATTAGCAAGGTTTAGGGCACGAATGAATGTGAGCTGGAAGGTCTCCCTGCTGTTCCTATCCTCTTTCTCACCTCTCTCCCATCTTCCAGGAGATGTTTAAAATGCCATTATTAGTCTCCTTTTCACAAACTCAAGGCTTTAATTGTCAAGATGAAATGCATATATAGGGTTATAGCATTTATGTTACTACTTAAATTATACAGAAAAGTATACTCAAAGTAAAGACAGATACTAGGGGACATTGACAGAGGGGACAGGGACAAAGAGGTTCAGTAGTGAACAATAACCAGCAGAAAGTTTGGTTCTGGGAGGGCAGGGATCAGACTGTGGAGGAAAAATATTCATTCCTTCCCAACGTTCTTTAAAATCGGCCGTAAAGCACTGGATGCAGCCTTGTTTGTAGACCAGCAAGGAGAACTTTCTTCAAAGTTGATAGGAAAGGAGTTACTGTCCTGGAGCAGGGAACTCTTTGTGCATATTGAACACTAAGTAACTCGAATCCCTGAGGCTACACCAACTTCCCCAGTGTGTCATCAGTGGGCAATGCTGGCTCAGAGAGGACTGTTAAAAGGAGCCAAGATCCACGGTGGGGCAAGAAATCAGTCTCCTGTTCCCAGTTTGTTTGCTTTTTTTAAAAAAAGACTCTCTCTGGATGTTCTAATTAGTTAAGTCATTCATGAAGAGACCTATTCTTTAAAACTCAAAGCAACACCAAGGAAGAGAAGGTAGAAAGATCAGAGGGTCCAAATGGCTACTGAGATAGTGTCTTCGACATGCTAGAGACGCTGCAGTCATGAGCTCTGAACAGTATGACTGCCGGCACATGACCTGCAGTGACCACACCAGCCAACCCCATGCCCTTGTGTGGACGGAGAACGATAGGCAATCAAGGGCTGTTGAGGGAGAGAGAATCGGTTGTCTCTAGGGGTAAACTTCCTGATAGTTTCTCCAATCCTAAGTGGTTGGTTCTAAACACATGTACATGCAGGCAACGCTAACCTGACTCAGTAGATTGCATGTGTGCATGTGTGTGTGTGTGCATGTGTGTGCTCGCACATGTGCACGTGTGACAGTCTGACAGTAATAGTTATAGAAGAAGAGGCCATGAGTCAAGAGGAGGTAAGGGGACATGGGAAGAATTGGAGGGGGAAGAACGGGTAGAAATAATGTGATTACAGTGTATTCAGGAATTAAATTCTCAAAACAAAAGATTCTTTAAGAACCATCACGAACAGCATTTATTGCTCAAAAAGCTCAGTTTTTCACTTAGCGCTGCTCTCGCATCCCCAGGACACTCGCAAGTAGATCTAAGCCTCTCGGGTCACTTTCAGCTTTTTAAAAGCTATGGTTGTTTTCAGATCTTTATTTTCATCTTTAAAATGGGATAACTTTTTAGAATGAGGGGTATAGTGAGTCACAACTACAACCTCAGTTCTTGAGTACTGGGGCAAGAGGATTGCCATGGACTTGGTGTGAGCCTGGGCTTTGTACAGTCAGTTCCAGGCCAGCATAAGCTATGGGGTGAGATTCTGTCAATAATAACAACAGCAGTAACAATAATAGGATCAGTGCTGGGATATAACTCGGTGTCTGGGTGCTTGACTAGCATTCATAAAACCCTGGGTTCAATGCCCTACATCCCCATACACACACACACACACACACACACACACACACACACACACACACACGTCTTCCTGCCAGGTTTGAGAGCACATGTTTAAAATTCCAGAGCTCAGAAGTAGAATCAGGAGGCTCATGAGTTCCAGGCCCACCTAAGGTACCTGAGCCTCAAACATTAATAATGAAGAAAAATAAAATAATCACGATAGTCACTCGGAAAAATGCATTGTCATCTTTTAGTTTTGCTGAGAAATAATAGTTGTAATTTAAATGAAAGCATGATTTTTTTAAATTCAAGACAAATTTGATTAGATCTCAGCTGTCTTAATAAACAAGTGACTATCTCCCTGGTTTATAAACCAGTGACATGAGCAGGCCATGCAAGCCAGAAATCACCACTTTAAAAAAAATGTATGACTGTTATTAATTATAAGCATTTGATAGCTTGGCCAGTGTGTGTTGAAAAGATTTGGTAAATGTATGTGGAGGAGGGGAGCAGAGTCAGCAATGAAAGCCAGATGGCTGAAAATGAAGGAAATTCCAGGCAATTTCTGCAGCTTTGTTCTAACATACTTCTTAAACTAAACTTTTATTTCTGTGCAGCAGAGAACAGCTGAGTGGTGCCGAGGAGATAAACAGTGGAGGGGGAGCTCCTAATTCCAGGAATGATGCTCAGTCCCTTCCCTCTCCTTCTCCAGCTCCCCACCCCCTATAGTAGCCTCAGAATCTTTGCTCAGGCCTAGGACTCTTCTTAGAACTAACAAGAATAAGAGAAGCTGGGAATCCTTATTTAAGGGGAGTGTTTGGGTCACAGAGCCCCCTCTTTAAAAGCAGACCAGAACACCCACTTTATTGTGCACTTACAAGACCTATGCACACGGACGGCACGTGATTTCCAATTTCAAGTTTTCTTTTATACTTGCTTAAAATGGCCAGAGCAAAAGGTGTCACCTTTTAAGACAGCCATGTTTTCATTGAGCTGATAGAGATTTCAAAGCATCGCAGGCCCCCTGGTCTTGTTTTACGGGCTGCTATTTCAACACGGTCTCTAAAGATTGCTTTATCTTCTGCTGGTTCCCCAAAGCTTCCACATGCTGCCTTTTGACTCTGTCCACACTAAAATTTAAATTTATAAAGCAAAAGCTCACCAAAGTTCACCAGCATCCAGAGAAATTAAGTCCAGATTTGGAGGCCATGCCCTGGTCGGTGGAGTGCGAACTTTTACTACCATTGCCTTCTCTGGTATATCCAGGTCTATCTTCCTCCCTCTCCCTTTCTTCTACTAATGGGTAGGTTACAACTGAGGAAGGAACTTCTTCAGTGTTGAGACTCATTGGGCCAGTGAGCACATGAGCTAATTCTCTACCAGGAATGTTAAGCCCAAGGATCAGAATGGTTCCAGTAACAGTTTGGTACCAACAAAAATAAAAGCAACCTTGTCGGGAGGCTAAAATCACTTTGTATGCATAGATTATATCGTGTGAAGCTAGAGAGAAAATTGAGCAACTAAATGCACCATTTCAACATGTCACCTAAAAGGACAGTATGTGCTGACTTAGCTTGTTCGGCTGACAGGATAATGGCGCTCCAGGTAAGGGTGTCATAAAGGAAGTCATTCTAAAAAGATGAGAACATCAGCTTTAGGTAAACCCTTCTGTCAAGTTCTAAGAAGGAAGCCTCTTTTGGTTTCTTAACACATAAAAACTTGGATGTCCCCTTAGACCTCAAAACCCTGCCTAACCTCCATGAAGTCTTCATATAGACCATTGACCACTGGTAACTTTCTGCACAAAAGTTAGAGCAGAGAGCGTTTTACATTTCAGTCCTGAAAAGTCAAAACGAAACGGACAGTTTCATGGCCAACAGGCTGCTGGTACCAGTCCTCAAAATGACCAGAACACAAAACCCTATCTTGAAGATGTTACCTGTGGAGGGAAGACTTCAATGGTGATAAGGCTATCACATATTTCTGAGGGAGCTTGAGGCGTCAAGGTGGCTTCTTTTGGGAGGAGGTAAAGCCTGTGACGCATGGTGAGGAGCAGAACTAGGGGCATCCAGGTAAAGGAAAGAGAACGTGTTTCAGAGCACAGGAAAGGATAAGAAGTAAGTGACTTAAAGAACAGACTGAGGCCAGACCCGGAGCATGGGGCATGGGGGTGTTTAAACAAGGTCACAAAAGGACCAGTCTTACTGACCCTTACTATCAAAGACAAGAAAATAGTGATAGATAGCTTTTCTTATCACCTATGTATCTCAAATTAGTTCTTGTGACAGAATAAGAAATGATGTATTCTGCATGACGTTTTCAGTGACAAAGCCATACAAATGTTAGCATTTTGCTTGCTCTCTCCAGTAACACAGTATGTGCTGACTTAGCTTGTTCGGCTGACAGGATAATGGCGCTCCAGGTAAGGGTGTCATAAAGGAAGTCATCAACAAGCTAGCTAAGGATGCTTGGTCACTGAAGCCCTCCAGCCCTAACATTCTGGGATCCTTTGAAGATAGGGACTATTTCCTACAGAATCAAAGTTTCTCAAGTGAGAAAGAAACTGTGCATGGATCCTATTAGAAAAAACATACCTGAAATCACATTTAACACACAGAAACGTCTCTGCATAAAACAGGAACTGGCTTCCGTGATAAAGAACCATAACACATACTGAGAATAAGATTTCACTTTTCATATGAAACACTTAGGGCCATCATTAATGCACTGAGGACAACTGCAGACAGAAATGGTGAATGTTTTCACAACACCTTAATTACATTTGTATGTGTGCAAAGGATATAAAATACACTGCATCCCTCTACTGAGAAGTTTATGATGCCCTTAAAGATAATCAGAATTTCTCTTTGTTCAGTCTCCATTGAATAAGCATTTATTGACTGTCCTGTGCCAGGGCATCATGCTGTGGTTATAGTTGTGGGTAAAACCCTCTTTATTCTTTGCAGCTGGGAACACCAGGTCTTAAGGATGATCAAGGCTTTGTCTTTTGGATATGGTTCATGTGTTTGAGTTTTTGTTTTGTTTTGCTTTGGTACTTGAATTCTATCTAGGGCCACAACCACACTATGCATGCTCTGTACAACAGAGATATACCTCAGCCCCATATATTTTAAATCCTGATGTCTTACAGACTGTCCAAGGTAGATATCAATTAAACGGTCCCAACATTCTTCACTGCACCAAGCCCTGCCATGCACACACCAGTCATTGATCCCATTGTTCACAGGCACCCTGAGGATGGAAGTGCCCCCAGCAGATAGCATGGTCCTATGGATGTAGGGATAGAACTGGGAGTTTGACAGCTCAGAAATGTCACCGCTTGCAGGCAGTTAGGAGAACAAAAATGGCACCTCTCAAAGTAAGAATTTCATATTTTAATTTTTTTTGCCTTTCCTGGCCATCTGCTCCTAAAGACCTGGAGTTAATGACAGCCCAAGATTTGTGCAAAGCTTTGAAATAATGATTATGGGCCCCCGAGTGTACACAAAGCTTTCCTTGGAAGTTTTAAGCAGAAGGCCTCATAAACAGTTTAGCTAAAGAGCTCTTTAGAGTTTGATGTCTCTCAAACTGGGAGAGCAAGCTGCAAAAAGACTCGGGAAAGGTATAGCTCAGAAGACATGTTTAAGAACACAGAGGCGAGAAAAAATAAAACAGCTCCCAGCCATACTTTGTGTTCATTGCTTTCCTGAACTGTCCTTGGGTAATTATTAGACCTGACAAACATATAAGAGTCACAGACTACATTTGGGACAGGTAAAGGCAGTCCACATTCTGTAGCTTCTGCTACCACTTCTAGCCCTGAGTGGACATAAGTCACGTTTTGGGCCACTCGAGGGATCTAGCCATGTGATTCAAAGAGCCAGGACATTTCTTCTCCCAGGTGTGAAGCCTGCTAATTACTCCTCCATGTATGACAGTATAAATACATAGAGGAGCCATGATTTTCATTATGAGTACATGTGCCTCTGGGAGAGGGCACTCATTAGCATCTCAGTATTTTTGTTTCCTTTTTTTAAAAACCATTTTTTTTTCCATAGAAAGAACCTTGACAAGAATGAGGAAACATTCAGGATGAACACTGTGGTGGATTAGTGAGAATGGCCTCCATAGGCTGGCTCATATTTTTCAATGCTTAGTCACCAGGGAGTGGAACTGTTTGAAAGGATTAGAAGTATTGGAGCTATGGCCCTTATTGAAGTGAATGAAACCTTGTTGAAAGAAGGGTGTCATTGGGTTAGGGTTTGAGGTTTTAAAAGCCTACTACAGGCCCAGTGTCTCTTGCTGCCTCCATGCCTATGGATCAGGATGTAAAGCTCTCAGCTCCAGGTCGTACTTACCTGCATGCCACCATGCTCCCCACTATGATGATAATAGATTAGCACTGAAACCGTAATCAGTCTCCCAAATTAAATGCTTTCTTTTGTAAGCATTGCCTTGGTCATTGTGTCTTTTCATGGCAATAGAACATTGACTAAGACAAACACCAAAAGGAGACTTTTCGATGCTAAATATTCCCCATCAGAAAAATGAAGTTCACTTAAAATAAAAAGACAGGATGGGGCTCCAAACTCAAATAAATGTTGTGGTTCTTGTTTCTTTAGGGTCTAGGGCTGCCTACTTCAGTTCCTGTATGATTAAATTGCCTTTCCTATCAAACAAAGATAATTATTCTGACAACAGAGGGGGATTGTAAGGGCGAGCACATGAAGCACTCAGCTGGTCTCTACAGCAGACAGAGAAACAAGCAACTTCCCGATTCCTTAAGCCTTATGGTCTAAGATCTTTGTATTTATTTCCTACTCATTGCAGCTTTTCCTATAATTTGTTAACCAAGTAACAGTGGGAGCAAAGTTAAGGGAGGCTATGAATAGAATCTAGCCTTAAGCCAGCCTCCTGCCTGAAAGGATCTGGCTTAGGCAGGATAGCTGGTCTCCATGGTATCTACGAGTTCTTTAGAAGGTGGAACCTGTTGGGAAATTACAGTTGACATTCTTAATTAATCTGGTAAAGTGGGTTTTAAGCACCTCAATGAGGTGAAGAAATGGGAACGAAGAGGACAGAGTTCAACATCCCTGTGTTAATCACTGTTCTGTTGTTGTAAAGAGACACCATGACCAAGGCAGATCTTATAAAAGAAATCATTTAACTTGGAGCTTGCTTACAGTTTGAGAGGGTTGATCTATTATTATTGATTATTATTGTAATGGGAACATGGTGACATGCATGGTACCGAAGCAGAAGCCGAGAGCTACATCCGGATCTGCAGACAGGGCCTGGTGTGGGCTTTGGAAACCTCAAAGCCTACTACCAGTGTTGCACTTCCTCCAACAAGGCCATGCCTCCTAAGCCTTCTAAGCCTATCGAAGAGCTCCACCCCTCATGACTAAGCATTCAAATATATAAGGCTATGGGGATCATCTTACTCAAACCATCACAATCCCTAAACATGTTAATGTATTAGGACTCACAATGGGGAGTAGGGGGATGGAAGTCCCTTTGGCAAGTAAGATGACAGCGGAGAATGAGCAACGGTGTCTGTGATGAGTCAGAACAAAATCATGAAGTTTACATAAATTGTGCTCTTCATAGTTGGTTGTCTCCACAAATACATATGGGAGGGAATAAGGAAGGTATAAGGAAGAGGGAAACAGAGAGAGTGGAGGAGGAAAGCCAGGAAAATCCAGCTGTGGTGCAGACAATAGCCTGAGCCCTGCTTTGAATGAGATACAGTGTTCTAATGCTTACATTTATTTCAATGAGATACAGTGTTCTAATGCTTACATTTATTGGAATGAGATACAGTGTTCTAATGCTTACATTTATTGGAATGAGATGCAGTGTTCTAATGCTTACATTTATTGGAATGAGATACAGTGTTCAAATGCTTACATTTATTGGAATGAGATGCAGTGTTCTAATGCTTACATTTATTGGAATGAGATGCAGTGTTCTAATGCTTACATTTATTTGAATGAGATACAGTGTTCTAATGCTTACATTTATTTGGTACAGTTAATATACCAGACGTGGTGTGTGTGTTCACTGCTCTTTTGTTGCAGTGATGGAATATGACCAAAAGCACCTTCTTTAAAGAGCTGGTTTTGGTTTATGGTGTCAAAGAGCTAATGTCCATACTGCCAGCTGTAAACTCTCTGACCATATCTTTATCTACACAGGAAGGACAGAGGGAGAGCAGAAAGTGGAGTAAGGCAGTAAACCTTGAAAGCCCACCCCCAGTGACGTAATTCCTCTACCAAGGTGGTACCTCCTAAATATTCCATAACTTCTCCCAACACTGATACCAACTAAAAATTGAGTGATTAAATACATAAGGCAATGGGGACATTTGTCATTTAAGTCACCACACCAGGCATGGCACCAATCTCTTAATATATGTTATAATATGTAATTTCCCCATAAACTTATGATAATCCTATTCTCGTCCTGCATTTAGATATGAGATAAATAAGTCTTTAGATCTGTGGTTCTCAACTGCCCTAAGGCTGGGACCCTTTAATACATTTCCTCATGTTGTGGTGACCCCCAATCAGAACATTGTCTCATTGCTACTTCATAACTGTAATTTTCTACTGTTATGAATTGTAATGTAAATATCTGATATGCAAGGTATCTATTATGTTGCCCCGAAAGGGGTCACAACCCACATGTGAAAACCACTGCTTTAGAGAGACACATAACCCCCAAGTGGTAGGTTCATAAAGCAGTCACTAAGAGCTTAGAGTGTAGGTTCATAAAGCAGTCACTAAGAAGTCAGTGCTTCCCTTTATCAATGATTATTATATATCTCTCGATCACTCCAGCTGCTCCCTTTCCTATTTCAGGCACTCCTTGTAGGCCCAGGAATTACCCTTGGGAAAAGCATCCACACTAGTTGACTGTAGCCCATAACCCAGTAAAGCTAACAAATTACAAGGTCTTCTTCCTTCGTCTCATGCTTCCAGCTACCAAGAACGGAAAGCAGCTCCTGCAGAGAGCTTGCACTGAATGGGAGAGAGTCAAAAACCCATCAGAGCCAACACTTCTCAGGGCAAAGCCAAAGCCTTAGGAAATGAAGCGTGTAAAAAGACGGCTCAAACAGACCTAAGTGAATCCTTTAAAATCCAGTGCTGACTCATCAAGCATAGAACTCCTTTTCCCTTACAATTTTTTTTCCTGAAGAAGAAATACTGAGTCATCAAGAAAGATGTAGCCTAGGCTCACAAACCTGGAAGATGCTGGAGACTGCCTTGGCACGTTGAAGTTTAGTTCTGCCATCACAAACAGCCATTGCCCCAGTTTGTGCTGAGCCGATGTCTGCTAATGTAATAAATTATCACCACCTCCTGAGTATGTGCCTGCTCAAATGCACACACACACAAACACAAACACACTCCCTGCCTCCTTTTCTGGGCCATTTTTCAAGAGTTCGCTTGTACCTCCTGCCTCTCTCCTCTGAAGGCTTACTCTCAACAACTTGCCTCCTAACTTTCCAAATTCCTAGCTGGCTCTTTTCTACCTATTATGAAAAGCACAGCATTCCAATTCCTTCCACCCTCCCTCCTCATCCACTCAGGTCAATTCAACTAAGTAATAATAATAACAATGCAAAACTGCTTGAGCTAACAAAAAACCGAGATGTACATTTCTCAGCTCAAACTCTTATTCCAGCTGAGATTGTGGACTTGTACAAATTAGGGTTAAGATTCAGTGCATGTGAATTTGCCAGCAGCTCGGCTGCAGAGAGCTTGTGTAACTTTTCAGAGCTCAATCTCTTCCTCAAAAGGGTTGTTGTGAGAATATGAGCCTTAAGTGCTCCATGTGGTACCTAGCAATATTAAGTTAACAGGTATTAGTTTGGGATTTCAGAGGGGGTAGGTTTATATATCTCTATAAGAAGTTGTCCCTATTTAGAGGAAGTAGGCAATTTTTGTGGACTTCAGAAAATTGGAGTTCCTGAGAATGTCTGATCCAAAAGTATCCCACAATTAACTCCAGCCCTTGGAGGGTAGCAATTTTCTGCTGACTAAAGGAAAATCCAGCTTAGTTCAGTGAACATTTTTTAATTCTTTCTCTGCTATAGACTCTGGAAGAAAAAACTAGTCTGAGTCCTAGATCCTGGGCCAGGCACTAAAGTACAATGGGAGACCATTATACAAACCAATCACTTCAGCGCCAGGCAAGGCATAAGAGCCGTGGGTGAGATATGAGCAATTAACATAGAAACTGAAAAAATGGTCATCTAATGTAGAATGAGGAAGATAACCACCTAGATAATTATCTTATCATTGTAGATGTTAAAGAGATTTTTCCTCCTAAAATTCTGATCAACCATGCTATTAGCATGTTCTTAGATACTCCCTAAGAATCTCAATATACTTTCCCAAAGCCTTCATTTGTGCTTGGCCATCTGTGCCCTTTCTCTTTCTCAGGTAAGCCTTAAAATACTTGATTCTCCTGTATAAAAGTCCCTGTAGTTATGCTTAATAACTAGAGAGCTGACATATTTCTGTACCAGCAATTACAGGAACTGGTAAAAAGGGATCAAATCAATTTACTGAAGATTCCCTCAACCTCCGTACCTATGGACACTACCTGTCTATCATTTCCATACTTCTATGAGTTCTCCTGGAAAGTCTGCTCCTTTAACCACCTCTATTATTTCAGAAGGTAGGAGAGAGACTTTGCCTATAAAGTGCTTCCTTTGCCCTGCATCATGGGGCAACAGAGGGGAACACAAGGCAGCTTGGCTCTTGCAATCCCTCTACCATGCCATCATCCATAGCTATAAACACAGGGATCATGAGCTCTTGGGATAAGAACATTTGGCAAAGCTCTCTGGACTCTGTGAAGCTTAGGGTCACATAATGCGAGGTACAGAGCTATTGTTCCCTAGTTTTCTTTGAGCCATCCCTTCATCCCTTGCCACATGAGATAATTCAGAAGATCGGTTTTCTGGACCCTGCTGTCTGATCTCTCTTCCAAAAGACTGCCTATCATGTAAGTGTCTTTGGAAACTTTGCCTAACACACACAGAGGGCAGTGTTAAGAGACGTTTGTTTGAAAGTCAACCTTCAAGTTGTTTTAAAGTTTAAAGCGTAAAGAAGAGGTCAGGAAATGTATGCCTTGGCTTTAGAAAACCACCACATGGGTTCCTGCTTCATTAGTAGCAGAGGTACACAGGGGAGGACTCTTCTAGATCATTCCTGAGTGTGCTGGGGATGACTTTAGGAAATCAGACTCAAGATCATAATGACAAGAAAAAAAAAATGAAGCCTGTTTAACAAATGCACCTAGTTAGGGAATTCCCTGCAACTTAAAACATTTCTGTGGGTAACAGGCACTCCAACCCCTCCCCCACCCATCACATTTTTCCTGCCTCAACTCCTTGCCTTGCTGAGCAAACCAGGAAAATCACAGACTGTATTACCCGAAGCTTATATAGTTTTAAACTTTGTCGAGCTTTGGGATAAAATCACAGGAGGAAACTGTTAAAAAACAAGGTATTTATGGATGTAAAAAACCACTACAGCTAAACAGACACCATTTATCAATGCTCTTCTCTGTGAGAAAAAAAATAAAATGATGCTGGAATTCTAGTTTGGGGAAGATGCTGACATAGAACCAGATCTTCTCCCAAGATGCATCCGCTGTCAAGTTCAATGTTTTGCAGTCTTCTGGTAATGGGATCCCATTTGTTTGCAATTGGGGGGAAGAGAGACAGTAAGCTGATGGCTTGGAGGCCAGGAAGACCGGCATTTCTCTCTCCTTTTTTCTTTGTTACCTGCCAGGTGCTTACACAGATTTGAAGGCATATCCCAGGCACACCCAGAAATATTTTATGTGAAAATGGGCACTGTCGCCAATTTTTATTTTTAAATTGATGGAGGCGGATGATACAGCTGACCCATGGCAGAGGGAAATGAAACCACATGTGGGGTGGATTGACCCCACCTTGATTTAGAAGAAAGCGTGGGTGCTGTTTTCCAGCTTACCCTTGTGAGCTCACCATCCCCAGGAAGGGATTCTGCAGAACAAGCTCGGCGGAGACGCGACTACTTGTTACCCCACAGAGTCTTGCTGCAGCTGTGTATCAGACAGGTGGAGTGTGTGGTTCAGTGGGTTGTACTCCTCACATAAAGAAAGGTAGCAGGCTGGAGTCTGGTATGCATGGTGATAATGTCTGACAACAGCTGTCTGGACCCTGAAATGTATAAAATTCCCTTTCCACATTTATTTCTAGTAAATAAACTCAAAATGAAAGTTCACCCTAGCATTTTTTAACCAGTTCTGTAATTGCTAGTCTGCCACATGAGACATTTGGAGACACCTTCCCCAAGCCCTAGTCTATATGGCCAGGCTAGTATCTGTAACGGATGCACTTCCTAAATACCAAGTGTACTCATTTTTTCACAAAACACATTCACTACCTGAAAATGCTATTGTAAATACAGACCTATGTCCCATGCCCTAGGCCCTATGCCTCATGCTAGATAATATTGATGGATCATCATTATACCAGTGAATCCATACCTTTGTTTTCAGCCAGTTTTTGGAAGCAGGGTTCCCTCATGTTTGATGATTGAGAGGATCAGGGCCATGGACAGAATCTGGGAGTTAGCATAATAAAATAATTGTTTTATGACGCTGGAAAAAAATAATTTGGGGGTTATTTAATTCTCATTACATCCCATCACTTCACCACTGAAAGATCAAAAGATCCCAGGGTTTCATTGTTTACACTCTAAGAAACCAGAAATCTGCAATCTAGCCAGTAAACTTGTCTAGAATTTTTGACAGATGAGTCCCCCTCAGAGCCTCAGGTTAGAGACTCGGAGTGTAACTTGGTCCAGTTCTCGAATTTTATCTGTGAGGAAAGAGGCCAAAGGTATCAAGTGACTGGCCCAAGCAGACGTTGGCTGGTGATGCGCAAACTAAAAGCCAGAATATGATTCCCAACTTCGAACGAGGCGTTTATGATAAACAGGAAGACTCCAAGGCTGTTGTGGTGAGCCAGATTGCAGCTGCAGAGCTATGTTCTCAGTTCAAACCCTGGTCCGGCCGCTTTTCGACCTTGTCCCTGGCCAAGACTTTACTTCCTTATCCAGCGGTAAGATTAGGTAGTACTGGTCTTAGGGCAGGTACACAGGCTCCTCATTAGTGTATGCGAGGCTTCTCCGATGAGCATCTGCCTTGTGAGGGGCAGCTTTGTAGGAGGCCCCAGCCGCTGAGAACACTTTAAGAATCTAAGTGACAGGTGGCCTAAGGGGCCAAGGAATCACAGGTAGATATAATATATTCTTCGCTGAAAGATTTTCTTACCTTTCTGCAAAATGTTTTTAATCGTTCTCTGTGGTTTAGTCCTTCAATAGCAACATTTGGTTTTTGTTGTTGCTTTTGGGGGTGGGGGGCTGTTTGTTTTGGGGGGTGGTTTTTGTTTTGTTTTGTTTTGTTTGTTTGTTTGTTTGTTTTGATTTTTCGAGACAGGGTTTCTCTGTGTAGCTTTGGAATCTATCCTATAACTTGCTCTGTAGCCTAGGCTGGCCTCCAACTCACAGAGATCCGCCTCCCTCTGCCTCCCGAGTGTTGGGATTAAAGGTGTGCGCCACCACCACCTGGCTTTAGTAGCAACATTTAGATATAATATATGGAGCTCTTTGAAGACCAGTTCCTCAGGTGCAGACCTTCACACTCTGTGCAGTGTCCACAGTCATCAGTGATGACCCCTGACTGTTTGGGGATGGAGAGCAGAGGTTAACCAGCAAAGCGAGAAATAAAAGCAGGAAATTTCAAAATGACTGCATTCACAGAGTTTGGGGTTTTTTCCCCCTAGTGATATAAATAAATTGGAAATTCACTTGGCCTTCATATTGCATGAAGTAAAGCACTCACCATGGTTTTCCCAAGCATAGGGGTTCTACTGTTACTCAGAATTCAGCTCTCAGAGTGGTTAGCTCTTCCTGGTTTCCTAGCTGGAAAAGTATGGAATATTCCATGTGACCTAGGGAATACTAGGCTGCATGAAGTCAAACAATTCATTATAAGGGGGAAACAAGCAAAATTAAATAGAGTAGTTACTCTAAATTTAACAATTAAAGAATAAGCAAAAGACCTGTTTTCCTGTTGCTGTCTCTTGTGCATGGGAACTGCTACAGCAACAATGACCACAAGAATAACAGTGGCAGTCACCTTCAGCTGCTTTGCTTCTATTTCCTGAACAAGCTAGAGGTTAACAGAGAAGAATACAGGTCAAAACTCTAGATCAAGTACAGGGCTAGCTCCTGCATCCTTACTAACTGTGTGATCTGTAAGCCGCTTCAATTACCACAACATAAAGCAGCACAGCTACAGCAGAGTAGCCATGAAGAACAACATATGATGTCCTTGTGGCAGTACCTAGTAAGGAGCAAGCATCAGGCGGTACTAGAAGCTAGCATGGTAATTATCAAACAAAACATCAATCAAAATTTGTTATCAATCAAAAACAAATGAGCGATTTAAAAAGCCAATACAAACCAAATATGAGATTTCTATTTGCTCAGACTTTAGACAGGCACAGTCCCATAAACTGTCCTGAGATAACAAAACATCTGAGTAAAACACATTCTACATGAAGAAGTCTTTGAGCCTAACTTGAAAAGTAAATTTAGGTAGTTTTTGTGTGGTAGCTATGAAAATATTTGTGAACGCCCTCTGCTTCGCTCCCCAAGTAAACAAAATCCAGGTCTAGAAAGGGCAGGTACTTCTGTGAACAAGCAGAACACAGTGAGAACAGCAGTCTCCTGTTCTCCAGAGAGGTGTTTTTATGTATGTGTGTATGTGTGTATGTGTGTGTGTGTGCGCGCGCACGCACGAGCGCATGTGTGCATGTGTATGTGTACATGCACATGTGTGCATGTGTGGGCTTGTGTGTGTGTGGTGTTTGTGTGTGTGCATGTGTGTGCATGCATGTGTGTGTAGATGTATCTGTGTCCAGAGGTAATATCAATGTGTGCATGTCTATGTGCATGTATGTTCCTATGTGTGTGTATGTGTCTTTGTATGTGTGTCTCTGAGTATATGTGTCTGTGTCTAACATCTGTGTGTATATGTCTTGTCTATGTGTGTACATGTGTCTGTGTCTAATTTCTTTGTATGTGTGGCATGTGTGCTTCCCAGCTCTGATTGAATTAATTACCCCCTACATGACTATCTGGCTTCTTCTGGGCCCTCACTTATCAAACTCCTGAGACAGAGGTAGCAAGATATCTCCAAGAAGAATTACAGCCAGACTTGCGATGGATCCATAGGCTGCTCAATGCGGGGAAAGGCCTGCATGAAGCACCATGGCATCCTGTTCAACAGTCCTATTGGAACCCATTAAAAGCTAACAGCTCCTGAGACAGCCAGTAAAAACGATGTTGATCTTTAGGTGTGTCCTATCCAGAAGTAGCCCAGGACCCATGAGTTTATAATGCAGTGACCTCAAGTCATTGTTGTCACAAAGGATTTGGTGGCCCAGAGCCTCTGCTCTCTAGTCGTCCTGTATACTCACAGGTGCATGAAGGAAAGCACAGATGAGTAAGAGCCCAAATTTTCTAGGGATATGCTGAACTTTCAATATTCTTCCCAACTCTGAGGTGAGGATTAAGACTATCAGTCCTCCAAATGTCTCCTGCTCTCTCACCCCTCCTTTTGCCTGCACTTCTCTTTGCTCACACCTTTGGCTGATAATCACTTACGTGTCAAGACTCAACCTAACGCTCACTAACTCTGAAAGCCCTTCCAGGGCTTGTCTCTCTTGATGTCTAAGCCTATGTTCTGTGCTCTCACACTTACTGGTTTCATAATCTAGACTGGGAGCCTCAGGAATAGGGATTTTATCAGTTCTATTTACTATTTTGCCCCTTTACTTGGGTGCTAGCACAAAAAGGTACTCAAAAGATACTCCCAAAATGAATAAGTAAATGGATAGCTTATATCAAGGTCATTAATATCAAGTATCTTAAGCGTCTGTGTTCCAATTATTCAGCCTGAGACTTGAAATATATAGCACTAGGCTTTGCACTATGACTGCATAGTTGCAAACGTGCTGCACATGTGATTGGACAAATTAGTTGAGATTATTATAGTCTTACAAGGCTTCAAAATATATTGTGATAAAAGAGGAGGCACAACCTTGTTACAGATAATAAAACCAAATCTCTGAACCCTGACACAAAAGGCTGACACTCACAAGCATTTCACTTAGAAAACTTGTAGATGTAAGTGTCCATGTACAATAGGCAAATTTAAAACTGCTCATGAGAACTAACTCCAGGGACCCTATTAATTTTCTGGGCCTTCCACACTGAACACACCAACTGGGTGCTCTCTAGTAACCATTCGCTCTACAGCCCAAAGTCCAAACTGAAGATGTGGAAGGCCATGCTCCCCAGAAGCTGTAGGGAGAGCCACTGGTTACCTTTTCCTGACACTTAAGGGTTTGCAGCAACCTTCAGCAGTTATTGACTGGAATATGTTCTTCCTGGGTGTGGCCATATCCTTTTGTTCAAATATGTCTCCGTGCTCAACTTTACCTATTAAATAGACCATTCCTTTTCAATTAGACTCTGTCCTATTGACCTTATTTAAAATTTGCTCTGTAAAACCAGATCACACTCTGGTGGATTATGCTAGGATTTGGGCCTTTCCATACACATAGGGGCCACAGTTCAACCCATGAGAGAAATCTAGTACTTAGATTTGCAGCATTTCCATGAGAAATATCACCAGCAAGTCACTGTGTATGTAGAGATGTCCGTCCTGACATGATAGTTATCACATCATTTCCTCAACTCTAAAACACTGCATCCCAAATCTTAAGTTTATGCTCTACTTGGAATGATGAATAGAAAAAAAAATAACAAATGGGATTATAAGGTGACCTGAAACTTAGAACAGCAATGTACATGAACACGACAAGGGAAGGGCTCGACTCAGACCTTCAGGTAGGAACAGGGAATTTGGCTTTAGGCAGGGAATTTTGGAAATAAATGCTCAAAAGTGAAAAAGCAAAGGAGTGTGTGGGAAGTAACCGGACCCAGCAGAAGCTCAGTTTATTTGAAGGCGATCACTCTAGAAAAATAAGAGGCTTCACTATGGGAGTTTAGTATACAAACATTCGTCATGTAAGATGATATTGAGAAAAAGAAAACTTGGGATAAATAATAAAATTATGTTTGCATGAAACAACAATTAACACGATGCTGATGGTCCCAGAAGTCCATTCTGTGGCTGGGACCACAGGGAAACAACTCTGGAAACCTGGAATCGGAAATTTCCACCTAGAAGTCAAGACAAGCCAACTAAAATATCAAAGTTTAGATGTTTATGCATTCCAATTGTATGTAGGTGAGTAGGCACATGGGTGTTGGGACAGCCAGTACCATTATGGAAGAGTCTGGAGGTGAGAGAAGACACTGATATTCTGCACGGTTGTCACGAGTTTTGGTGCTATCCTGCCTTCTGGCCGACTCCATGAAAGAGATATATTAGAGGTAAATAGAATGCCACTAACATGACTTAGTCATGACTAACATGAGATGTCATGCCATAAACATGACTTATTCTCACGGACTATTCAGTTCTTAAAAATATCAATCATAGGGGTTGGAGTGACACGTCAGTCTTTAAGGGCACTCATGCTCCTGCAGAGGACCCAGCCCCACACGGCAGGTCCCAACAGTCTCTTAATCCAGTCCCGGGGAATCTGACCTCTCTTCTGATCTCACGGGCTCCTGCATGCATGTGGCGTACATCCATACACTCAGGCACACACATATAAGCATAAAATAAAAATGAATAATTTCTTAATTATATCAAACAAAGCTTAACGAGTATGATTTGTAATGCTAGCCACCTCCCTTTGTTTATTTTGTTTTGAAAACTGGTTGAGATGGTGAGGCAGTTGGCATGGTGAAAGCGTTCATGTTGGCCACAGTTCTCATATGTAAGTCAGTGCTTTGCCACCTCAGGTGTTTGGTAATCTTGGCTGTGACTATTTTTATGGAGCCAGAACCTCATGCCAAGCAGACCGAATTCCAAGAGAAGCGTGGCTCTATCTCCTAGTTCCTGAGCTACAGCAATTACAGTTTTATAGCAAGCCCTGGTTTTCCTGGTGCTGTTTATCATATATGCTTTTGCTTAATTTTTGGCCTTCTATCATGTTTTTACTCTCTAATGTCTGCCATCTCCTTTGATGGTTTGTGTTTTTCTAGACCCCAGGGAGGGGTTTTCTAAAGCGTGCTGGCTGTGGCAGATGAGTAACACATGCATCTGTCATTGCTGTGTGTAATGGCGTCCCCTCCCTTCCTTGTCTATCTTTCTGGAACCCTCAATGATCCACTCCTCTGGTCCTTCGGGGCAGAGCACTATGGGTAGTGCTGAGTTCAATGCCCAACTCCGAGGAAACTGCTTCTTTCTCTGACTTTGTTTATCTACAAAGAGGCTAAACTGGAGAGCTATCTCAGCCATGAAGTCCTTGCCTTTTGAACATGAGGGCCTATCTATAATCCTCAGGACCCATGAAAAATGAGTCTGCCATGGTGCTACATACTTCTAATCCCAGGGCAGGGGAGGCAGAAACAGGCAGATCCCCGAGGTTTGCTGTCCAGCTGCCCTAGCCTACTTTGGCAAGTTCCAAACAAGTCTCCCCTGAAAAGGGTAAATGGCTCCTTGAGAATGACACCTGAGGTTGTCTTCTGGCCCCCACACGTGTACACACACACACACACACCAAGATGTTGGCACCTGCCTGTTTACTTCTGAGTTGGGAGGATTAGGTGAGACCACTGAACCATGTAAATATGATGGTGATGAACGTGTCTCACATTTTCTGGACTCGCACAGTCTTGGCAATCAGGGCATTCTTGCCACCCAACAGTTTGGCTCTATGTCCTGGAAAAGCACCCATTTATGTCTTGTCGCCATGCTGGCAGTGAATGTTAAGGAAGTTAAGTCTGATCCCTCAGTGTCCACTGCCAAAACCATAACTCCCTTCTCTCGCATGTGCCAGGAAGCCTTATGCATCGTTCACCCTGTTCTCCCATGTTAGCTAGTATTTATTAAGCACATAACAAGGACATTTTCTGCTATCTTGTGTCTATCTGAACCAGGCCCCTGACTTAGATTCTTACCCAGAAGTTCTCACTTAAACTTCAAAACAACCCTGTGAAATCAGAATTTCTGTTATTCCTATTTTAAATGTGGAAGGTTGCTAAATAACTTTCCTAAGATTTTTTTCTAACAAGTAGCAAAGCACAAGCCATCTATGACTAATCTGATCCCAGAGACCAAGGCCAAGGTGACACAGGCCTCCCTGAGCAACAGGCACTAGTCTAGTTCCCAAAGACGCTGGGACGCATAAGGGTCCGGGTGACTCTAGTCACAGTCTAGGAAAGGAATCCAAGAAACAAACAATGGTGTAATGGATGTGAGGCCAAGGAAGGAAGCAAAACCACTATGGTGAAGAGACAATGGCACACTGGGGAGGAAGGACCCACCCCTGGCTAGCAGAGACAGAGATCAGAAAGAACAGACCAAGGGAAGGGGTTAGGAGCCCACCTGAGGGGCTGGACTTTACTAGTTTGTCAGTAGATGCTGGCATACAGCTGAGCCATAGCCACCTGAGCCAAGCCCAGAAAGACACTTCAGAGGCTAGACAAGGACTTAAAGTTTGAACTGTGGGGAACATGGATCCAAACTGATGGTTTTTATAACTTGCATTTTTTAAAGAAAAGCTTCAGGTTTTTAAAGTCTGCCGTATGTATTAATAGTAAATAGCAAGTAATTCATGGGAAATGTCTTAGTCCACTTCTGCTGATAGAACAGAATACCAAATAAAATACCTTTTACTCAAAGGGCTAACATCCATTATTTTCAAATTGTCCAAGGATTATTTATAAAGAAGGGAAATTCTTCACCCTTCCAGATGGTAGAAAGTTCAAGATCAAGACCCGGGCATATCGGGAGGGCTGCTGTTGAGAGAGAGCTCCACCAACACACGTGGGGTGTGCTGTGTCCTCCTACAGAAGGCAGCTGGACAGGGAGTGAAGGAAGGAGTGTCCACGTCGAAGCCTTGCGTGCTGGCATTTGTCTGTTCATGAAGACAGAGATCTGTGACAGAAACACCTCCCGAAGGCCCCCACCTCTCAATATGGCCACACTGGGGATTAAGTTCCCAGCACACAATTCTGAGGGTACCCTCAAAGGATGGCAGACAGAGAACCCGATACTCACCAAGGCTCTTGTTGCTCATCAGCCCTTTGGGTGCCAACTTTACTGTGTATGGACAATTCTTACCTACTCAAGTGGTATTACCATGGTTGCCAGATGGTGGCTTGATAAACTCTATCATTCCTTCCAGGTTAGCAATAGGCGTTCTGCTATGGCACAGTTTTCTGATCTTATTGGTTTTACTCAAAGGGTTCACATCCATCATGATCAAATTGTCCCAGTCATGGCCAATGGGACCTGTTCTAGCTAGCGTCTGTGTCCTTTTTTACAAAAACCCCATCACTCTGAAGTACCTCCCAGTTTTCTGGTGTACCAAGATGTTCCAAGCTCACCATTTTTCTGTTTTTCCTTTCCCAACCCTGCTCTGCAGTGAGCCATTTCGATAGGAGTAGTTGTTTTTGCTGGGGAATAGAACTGGAGTCTCTACTGAAGAGATCCTGAGGGCTAGGCACCCCGATTCTCTGACACCACTAGGATGTCTGTCATCGCTTCTAGGGCTGTCAGTGAAAAGAGCTAGACGGTGTTATGTGCACATATGTGTGTTCGCACATGCCCATTGTACCTGTTTATCAACAGCAGTGAGTTGGGAGCAGGAGGGATGGATCTGTTGATAAAGCACTTTGATTAACTCTAGTTCCATTCATTTTTCTGAAAATGACATCACAGTACTCTTCTTTATAGCTGAGTAAATTTCCATTTTTTTTATCCATCCATCAGTTGAACGGCACCTAGACAAATTTCACAACTTGGCCATTGTTAATTAAGTACTGTAAAACAATGAGTGTGCGAGCATACACTTGTGTCCAGTGTGCTGTTGTACACTGATGTTGATTCCTTCAGGTCTACATACCAGGAATGATATAGCTGGGTGATGATTTTCATTTTGAAGAGACTCCATAATGGCTACACTGTAGCTGTAATTTTCTGTCCCACCAGCCAGCTCTCAAATAACCACACAGAGACTTATTATTAATTATAAATCTTCAGCCAATAGCTTAGGCTTGTTACTAATTAGCTCTAACAACTTAAATTAACCCATATTTCTTCTCTATGTTGTAACACGTGTGGTACCTTTCTTTAACACAGCATGTTTATCTTCCTTCTCCCTGCATCTCCTAGTGACTCCACCCTTCTTCATTCCAGTGTTCTCTGTCTGCAAGTCCCACCTAACCTCTTCCTGCCTAACTATTGGCCATTTAGCTCTTTATTAAACCAATGAGAGCAGTGCATCTTCACAGAGTATGAATGATTATTCCCCAGCACCACACTAATTTCCATTGCCATCAGCAGTACACTGGCTCCCACCACAACCTTCTCTCATCTCCTACTTCCTCACCAGTGTGTTCTTTTTTGTTTCCTTGAGGATAGCCATTCTGACATGGGTGAGATGGAATCTCACTATAGGTTTTCTTTTTTGTTTGTTGTTGTTTTGTTTTGTTTTAGCTGCATCCAGCTATGGGCATCACAGAAACCTGGGAAGGAGGGTAACAGTAGACAGAGACACAAGTCTCTAGGTTCACTTCAAGAGTGAGCAATTTTTATTTTCACACTGCTGTTTACATATTGTTTAACTGGTGCTAGAAATCCCATTGCCAACAGAGCCTGAGCAAACCATATCTTTGTTCCCCTTATCTGAGTTCTTCCTTTGACACTTCTCTGCCCTTGTGCCCTTGCTTTGCACCAGAAACCATTCCTCCTAGGCTTTATTTTGTGCCTGAAGTTCTTCACAGTCATGGAACCACATCTGGGTCAGCGTTTGTGCCCAAGAAAGAAATTTCAGACCATCTAAACCCAAAAGTTTTGATTTGAACTTCCACACACATGGCTAAGGATGTTGAATATTTTTGTGTATTTGGGGAGGTCATTTTTACTTCTTTGTCTACTGATTGACCCACTTATTGCTTTGATTAGTAGTTCTTTGGGGGTTTGATATTTTTGAGTTATTTATGTATTTTTAATATTAATTCTTGACAGATAAATAGCTGATAAATATTTTTCTCCCTCTCTGTAGGGTGTCTCTTCCCAAAGGAAATTTTGAATCAGAGGACATGGTTGACCAGACTTGTACTGAGATTGACGCTGTGGGAGCTGGGGGTGATGGACAGAGAAGGCTGACGCTGTGGGAGCTGGGGGTGATGGACAGAGAAGGCTGACGTTGTGGGAGCTTGGGCTATGGATAGAGAAGGCTGACATCATGGGAGCTTAGGCTATAGATAGAGGAGTCAAACGCTGTGGAAACTGGGGGTGATGGATAGATTGAGTACTGGAAGATGTGAAGATAAATTTGGAGCCACTGGTAATCATATAAGAAACTACAGAGAAAAGAGATTCTGAATATTGCCTGACGACCCTACTTTAATCTTTCTAGAGTTGACTACACTCCATGGTGTCCAATTTACTGTCTGCCTTCCGATCACAGATATTATAAGGAAAATAAAGACTTTTGAGGAACTTTACTTTTTAAAAAAAATCTCATGATATAAATAATGGATAGAGATGTCATATTGGAGATTAACACATAATTTTGAAGAATACTTCTAACAAAGACCTAAAGTTTACAGTGATATTTTTCCTGCAAACAAAAACTACATTTTAAATTATTAGATAAAACTTCAAGTCTACTTTTCCATACATGTTAAGGCAGGAGAGGCTTCTTATGATTTAATAGGGCAAGGCAGGGAGAGTCTTGTGTTTTTATAGTCTGAGATGCTGGGAAACGAAGAGCAGTACCTTTTCAGAAAAGAAGAACAGAGAAGATTTGGCAACTCTCACAAAGAGCCCTGTCCAAAGGAATGTAAACTGTCTTTTTACTTAATAGCTAATGCAAACAAAGCTGATCATAAGAGTCAACCACCATGGGCTTCGATGGCCCACTTAGCTCCAAAGGCCACATTTGCAAAAGCCAAGTGAATCTCTCTGGGAGACGGCACTCTACCTTTGCCCATCCGGCTGCCAATGGCCACTTCCCTGGAATGCCAGCTGCAAGTGTGTGCGAGGCCTGGGTGGTGCCAGTGTGTTTATTTGTATTACTAAGAAATAGTGCTGCCGCTCTGCCATTTATCTTTTCCTTAGACTCCGAGAAAAGGGATCCTGGCCTTGGTCACTCAAAGATTCTTTATTCTGCAGTGTTAATTATCCTGCCTTCGGAGACAGGGTGGCTTAATAGTGAAGTATGCAGGAGCCGGGCTGCCTGAGTCTGAATCCTGACTCTCTTGTTTATTATCTGTGTAACTTAGGACAGATGGCTTAATGCCTCAGAGCCTTGGTTGGCTCACTCAGGTCTCTTCTCCTTAGGGTCATACATGTAAGCACATGTATCAGCTCAGCCCTTGAGTCCTACTGGGGCCTCAGTGAAAGAAGGTTTGATGAAGCAGAGCTGAGAAATGCAAATCCTCTGTGCTGCCCTATAATAGAGGGCAGCTCCGTTTTCCATGGCCTGGGTCCAAGTCGTGGTGCCTTAGAAGTAACATGGGTGACATTGACATAAGTGCGTGGAGCCCTTCGCTCAGCTTCTCCAGGCCTGGGCTCCTGCTATAACATAGACATAAACTGTGGCTATCTCACAGGGTCATGGCGGTGATGAAAGGAGTGGTGTGTCAGAGCATTTGGCTAGAACAGGGCTGTGCAAATGTTAGTGACTGTGGTTGGTGCTGGTCACCTGAGGTATCAGTCAGACTGCTGTCATATTATGGCTTTTGCTCATCCCAAGACCTCGAGCTGACGAGATCTTAGTAGGGTAATCAGGCCAGTCAGTAGGCTGGACTGTGAAGCCAAGTCTACGTACTGTGGAATTTCAGTGGCAGGTCACCTTAGGCACATGTGATGTTGTCGGTGGGAAGGAAGACAGCTCCAGCTACTGAGACGTAGTGTAGCCCTCTGCCCACCCTCTGCCTATCATCCTTGAGTAGGAGTCAATGACTCTGAAGCTTGGCAGGTGTGGAGAATTCACTAAAGTATTCCCATCCCCAGAATCTTCTCTACCTATGAAAAGGCTTTGGCAAATGGATAGTAATGTAGAGGACAAAGGGTTCAAAGGAAAGAAGTAGAGAAAGAAAAAAAAAAAAGCTGAGGAAACCAAAGTCTTTCTGACATGTTGGCTGAGTTCCCAACCATGAGCTAAACACCTAAAGCCTAGAAGCTGAAAGAAAGCAGAGCTACCAGCCTGGCACCAGGGTTTGCCAGCCAAAAGCACTGCTGCAGGAGAGTTTCAGAATTCAGGAACTTTGTGTTAGAATGGCTAAAACATACATCACATAGCTGCCCCAATATATTGCAGGAGGAAGAGAGGGTAACCACACACCCCACTCTAGTAGGACAAAGCATCACAATAAAATGTATAAATATTTGCATGAAATAGGATTCAGTCTATCAAAAGGTTATCAATTTAGGCTCAGTTTTGTCACCAAGAGTTATATCACACTGAAGAAACATATGGTGCCAATTTTGCAGCTAGCAGTGGAAGTGGGATGTTAAAAGGGCACAGGAATCCACAAGGATTACCTCAGCAAAGTGGAGAGGGTGCCTGAACTGGTCATCTCCTGTAATCAGATTGGTGACTACCCTAATTGTCATCAGAGAGCCTTCTTCCAGTAATTAATGGAAACAGACATAGAGATCCACAGTCAAGTGCTGGGCTGGGAGTCATGTTGAAGAGAGGAAGGAGGAATTGTATGAGCCAGAGGAGTTTAGGTCATGATGAGAGGGGGAACCCACAGAGACAGCTGACCTGAGCAGTTGGGAGCTCACAGACTCTGGACCATCAGTTAGGGAGCCTGCATGGGACCAAGCTAGGCCCTCTGCATATGTGTGACAGTTGTGTAGCTTGGTCTGTTTGTGGGGCTCCTAGCAGTTGGAGCAGAACCTGTCCCTGGCACTTGAACTGACTTTTGGGAACCTATTCCCTATGGTGGGATGCCTTGCTCAGCCTCGATGCAGTGGGGAGGAGCTTGATCCTGCATCAACTTGATGTGCCATGTTTTGTTGACTCCCATGGAAGGCCTGCCTCTTTCTGAACAGGGAGATGCTGGAGAATTGGATAGGGTCGGGGGTAGATCAGAGGCCAGACAAGGAGAGGGAAACGGGAGGAAAGGAGGGGGTAAACTGTGGTCGGTAAGTAAAACACATGAAAAAATTTAATTAATAAAAGAATAAATAAAATATGAAGGGAGGGCACCACTGCAAGTAAGTGACCCAGAGATGCACACAGTCGCACAGTCACGCAGCTCAGTGTGAGTCAGCACGTACTTCCTGGGCACCTGCTTTGTTCCAGGTACCTTGCCAGTGCTGAGGTTCCAGAGATTTGGTTTCCTGGAGCTGTGGTAACAAAGTAAGACAAAGAAAGAGGCTTAAGGCAGCAGAAAGGCATTGCCTCCCTTTGGAAGCGAAACTCAGCTGTCAATGAAGGTGCAAGCTCCCTCACCACATCTAGCTTCTTGCTGGCAATTTCTGGCACTGTTTGTTTGCAGCATCTTCATTTGCTTCTCTGCCTCTGCCATCACATGGAATCTTCTCACGAATCCATCTCTTACCAGAACCCAATGGCATTAGATAAATGTGTATCCTGCTCTAACGTGATGGTGTTGTGAGACACTCTTCACTGTGAGACACTCTTCCTGGAGAGATATGAGCAGAGATCTCCTCACCCTAGACAGGGAACTGATGACAGACCAAAGCACAGATACCATCAACGTCCAATTTAGTAAATCAATGCATTCTACTTGGGTTATTTGTAGGAATATGAGTGAGAGGAGCAGAAATGACTCAGATAGCTGCATCATCAAAGCCCACCTCAGCATGAGTGACATCACACAAAGGCCAGAAACCTGTGTTATACCCAGTCCATGAGGACCCCAAAAGACCACCAGGGAGACCAACTCACCGAAATGCAAAAGCAAAGTTTATTGTGTGCACAATACAAGCCAGCAGGAACCTAATCAGTGCAGCAGCAGCAGCTGCAGCAGCTGCAGCAGCAAGAGGAGGTATCCCGCCCTTCTAGAGGGCATTATTTAAAGGCAAAAACCAGAAAAGTTACATGAGCAGGGTGTGTGCTGACAGGTGATCCTATCTACAATGGTTGGAAAGGTTGTAATGTTAGGAATTTCCTTTAGATGGTCCATTCCTGGGTAATCTCAGTTTGTGGTCTTTCTTGTACCCAGGTATTGCCTTAGGGAAAACTACTGAGACACAGGCCTCTTTTGAGCTTGTCTTGGATGGGGCCTACACCTGTAGCACACTGTACTGCCTGCAGGCAGCTGAACAAGTTGGAGAGTGGCTTTTGTACATGGTTCAGTTGGTCAGAGCCTCTTCCAGGCTCAGTCACTCCCATTTCCCTCTGGGCGGTTCAGCTGGCCTCTGCTTCTTCCTGGCCTCTGGGTTTGTCTGAAAGTCTTCTTTGCAACTTGGTTGGTCAGCCAGGCTTGGGTGGTGCACACCTTTAATCCTAGCACTCAGGAGGCAGAGGCAGGCAGATCTGTGTGAGTTGGAGGCCAGCCTGGTCTACAAGAGCTAGTTCCAGGACAGGCTCCAAAGCTACAGAGAAACCCTGTCTCAAAAAAAAAACAAAAACAAAAAACAAAAAAACAAAACCAAAAAGCAACTTGGCTTGTCTGAAAGTAACTCTTAGCAGTTCTTTGTATTTTATATATGCCTGGAGAGGGAGGAGCATAGTGAATCTGGTCTGCTTCCGGGACTTTCCAGAGCTTTTTTTGAGTTATTTACTTCCTGTCCCAAGGAGCGTCCCTGCAGCAGATGGAGTATTTCACCTCTCTGTAAACATCCTGCCTTAAAATTCTACTGTTTCACCCCTCCCCAAGTTTCCCTCTGAGAAAGATGGCTTTAACCTGGAAGGGAACTTCTGTGTGCCAGGTTTAACTGTGGAATGATCCCCGACGGGCCCAGGTGGTCCCCAGTGAGTGATGTTACAAAGCCTTTCAGACATAAGGCTTCTAGAGGTGTGCCTTGAGGATCATAGTACAGACTCACTCCTGGTCTTGGCTCTCTTCCTCCAGTCTAAGGCTGATAGACACCCCTAACTGCGTGCTCACAGTGTCATAAACTCCAGCATGACTTTCCCACCCAAATGAACTATATCCCATGAAACAGTAAGCCAAAATAAGCCTCCGGCCCTTAACTTGCTCCTATCAGGTATTTAGCCATGGCAGTGAGAAGAAGCTACTGCATCTATCTATTATGAGCTATCTGACGTAATTGCATCTGCAATGAACCTTTCCCACATAGCATCATAATCTGTGCTACTGTGGGTTAGAACCCCGATATATCTGTTGGGGAGATGCAATTCTATGTAGAACAGCGGGAGACGCAGCCACATGCTCCATTCGAGACAACAGCTAAGTTGAGGTAGTGATATTGTTGTAAATATGGTGACTTCCCCAGAGAAGCAAGGATTAAAAGACTAGATGGATGGAGAATTTTCCTCAGTGACAGTGACATTGTAAATGGAGATGAACAGATAAGCGAATTCACCCAAGGAAGGGGTAGAAGAGGCTCACATCCAAAGTTCAGCTCTGACCTCCTAATTATTGGGTTTATGCCAGGCTGGCCCCATCACTCCAGGAGACCCTAGCAGTGCCCCCCACACCGACAGCCAGAGCTAATCATGCCCCCAGCTGGCTTCCTCTGGAAGATCACTCTCTTGGAAATGGTCAAAGGCATACGGAGCAGGGGTTATCAGTTGCCTGCCAGATCTACAGCCCACAACTACAGCCTCGGCATAGAAGAGAAACAGGAGAGCCTATGCTTCCTCCCTTTTTTGGCCAAAGTTGATTAAAATATCTTTCACCCAGAATCAGCCAAGTACTTACTACACAGATAGTGTCTGCTGACCTCCTTCCTGGAGAATGTATAATGTGCTTTATTAGGGCAGACAGAGTTTCTCCAACAGTATTCAGCTGTCCTCACAGCTGCCAAAATGCCTCTGCTTCAAGGACCTAGCTGCCGAGTTGCTGCCAGGAGTGAAGCAAGAGCAGGGGATGAGGGTACAAAGCCTGGACCTGGCGGGCTTTAACCTCGGAACAGCACTGACTACGGAGGCAACTCCTTTTTGAGACATGTGGAGAGTGGGCTTTGCTTTACGCCCACACCTAAGCTTCTCACTTGAAGATGAGAGGGGTGTGGTTTTCTGAACATACGCAGGAAAATGTGCACAAATCCCAAGTGTGCAGCTTGGTCCAGTGAACCCTTCCAGAAGATAGAGCCAGGCCCAGCACTGAAATGGCTACACCATCCAGAAGGACCTCACACTCTCCTGTGGTTCCCGCCCACCGACAGCAACTACCTTCCTGACCTGTAACACCCCCGACTTTGAGGTTGGAGCTGGTGGAATGAAACACAACAGTGTGAAGCCTTGTGCTTGTGGCCCCACTCCCTCGTTTTCATGTCTGTGAGACTTGGCAATAGTTTTGCTTGTTGCTGGAGTTCATTAGCATTGTTGTATGACAATTTATTTATTCACCTGCTGATGATCGTATAAGTGTTTCCCAGTCTTGGCATGTATGTGTGGTGTTCCTATGAATGTTCTGTGGATGAATAGGTGCACACTGGGAAGGGATAGATGCTAGTATATAATTTCCTTTTGCTGTTTAAAATCTGTACGCCCCCCCCACACACACACATACACCCTAGAAGCTTACGAGACTAAATATTTGTCATCTCTGATTGCTTATTTGAGTAAGGAATTTGGAAGCAGCCTAGAGAGGTGGACCTGGCTCAGCCCCTATCTAGGCTAAGGTCAGCTGAAGCTGGCCTGGGTCTGGCTTAGAAGGCACATCTCACAGATGAATGGCAAGCGGGAGCTAATTGTGGCAGGATGCTGCAGTTCCTCAGCTACGGGATCGTTCCTCAAGACTGTGCTCATGACATGGAGGCTTCCTTCCTCACCACAAGGAAGTCATCAGCCAGAGCAGAAGCGGAAATGACACCCTGAATGATCTAACCCATAAAGTCACACAGTCTCCCTTCTGCCTCATTCTGCCCATAGGAAGACAGCCTCTAAGTCCAGCCCTCACTCAAGAATCCAACTGGGAAGGAAAGATGGACACACTTGTCTTAAACTTACATATTTTAAAGCTTGAACTTGATTGTGCTAGGGTCCCATAAATAAAAAGTTTATAGACATTCAAACAAGAATCCTTAAGAAATGTGTTCAGCCCACCCCTTTTATTAAAATTTTGTGAATGGTTTTGGAGATTTTTAAGATATTTCCTGGAGACACCATTATACAAATAGGAAATATAGAGACTTTGGTGTCAGGTATAGCCAAGTAGGTTTGAATCCTGGATTCAAGTACTTAATTATAAGTACTTGAATACTTCAGCCATACCAGTTCTCAAATTCCTCAACTATAAAATTAAGGAAATCAATGAAACCTATCTTTCTGGAGATAAATAATATCAATTTGCCTGCCCTCTATAATGGTAGATTCCTTCTTTCTGCCGGTTTTTCAGGAATTTATTAGCCATCTCCATGAACTACCTACATGGAGTTCCAGTGAATTCTGTGAATGGTATTAATCACACTCCAACACAGGCTCTACAAGAGGTGATAGACATTCTAACAGGGCTCTTGAAAGGCAGAAAAACTCTAATCCAGTTGAGAAAAAATGACCCACGCCTGGAGCAGATATAAATGCATATGTAATAGAAATGGAAGACATTCTGAAACAGGAAGACAGGGCAAAAACTATTCCATGACCTTGGTTCAGTTTGCAAAAGAAGATGGTACTAGAGGGCCATGAGGGATAAATGGAAATAGCAAAGGGGTTGATTGCAATTATTGCTCATCATAGTGTTGATGAGGGGGGAAGGGAAGTAGGTGGGAGGTTAGAGTAGCAAGAAAAACTGGGAGTTTCTACTTAGTGTTACAATTGGCGGAAAATCATTAAGGCTATAGGCTTTTGAAACAATTTTCTGGGCTCACTAAAAAACCTTGACAGGCCTAGTAGTAAAGGATGCCCCACTGTGCTTTCCCTGGCCAGCTCCCTTTTATAGAACCTATGTGTCTCAAATGGTGAACAGAAGACCTAAAACTGACCATTAGAGAACACTTCTGAGTCAGAGTCCAGGCAACTGAACTTTGTTCTTATTGCTGGGACTTTTGGAGGACCAGTCGCCAAGGAAACACAGTAGGGTTGGTTTTATAGGCCCTTAGATCACAGTCAGTGTACTTCTCAAGCCACGGCCATTCGGAGCCTGCCGCTCATGCGCTTGGCTCTTCTGTGTATTTGACCTCTCTGTCCAGATAATGAACCTTACTTCTCTGATCTATTTTGCAGTCTCTGCTTCTGATACATTCATTAGCCAGTCCCAGGCAGTGATGATATTTATACGTCAGACAGAGGCATTTCTGTGCTATGATGGAAGTTTAAAGGAAGTTGAAGCCGGCGACCTTTGAAACCAAGGAATAAGAAGCACAAATGTTTCCACCTCGCACACAATGGAGGCCAGAGAAATAAGCAGAGGAGTGTTTTCTAGCCTTTCTAGACACTGTTGAAAATATGATTCCTAAATCTTTTATGTGCACATCTAACATTCCCCCACCTCTTTGGATGAGGTTTATATGTTGTGTCAAAATAGACGTAGTCGCCATAGTTGCAACTTTTACTGGTGATTCTTGTAAATAAACATTGTCTGTCCTATGGACTTCTTTGCTGTAGTCTAAATGAACTATAAGCACGAAGGAGATGATTGGGTTTGGAGCTCATGACCCAGTCCCTAATCAAACCTCTTGGAGAACCTTCCCCACTCCCAGTGAGGGGTTTTGAGTGTAAAGTGTTCGCACAGGAACTCAATTAGGCTCTTTCCTATCTTATTTCTTCCCAGGTGGGAAATTGGCAAGTGGAGCCCATGTAGTCTCACCTGTGGGGTTGGCCTGCAGACCAGGGAAGTTGTCTGCTCCCACCTACTTTCGAGAGAGATGAACGAGGTGGTTGTCCTTGCTGATGAGCTGTGTCACCCCCCGAAACCGAGCACAGTCCAGGCCTGCAACCGCTTCAATTGTCCCCCAGCCTGGTACCCTGCACAGTGGCAACTGGTGAGTCCAGACGTTACTTCCAAATGCAGTTTTTATTGGTAACAGTGATTCAAGACAAAAGGACATTTTTTCCAGAATAGCTTAAAGGTATACCTAAGCTCTGCTATCTCTCCCTCCTTAGTTCTTCTCCAACCTTCCTCAAACTTAGGCCTTTTCATTGTCAATATCTCGTCCTTTCTACCGTGACATAGCCCAGGGTTCTCCAAAAGCACCACACACACCCCCTCCATCTGTAGATCTGAGCATGTTCCTGACACCACACACACACCCTCCATCTGTAGATCTGAGCATGTTCCTGACACCACACACACACCCTCCATCTGTAGATCTGAGCATGTTCCTGACACCACACACACACACCCTCCATCTGTAGATCTAAGCATGTTCCTGACAAATTGTCACCAAGCAAGAAACCATTTGCAATTAAAGGCACTCTGGTAGGTTTTCCATAAAGATAAAGTTATTCTGAATTTATACCCTGTCCACATTCTGCTATTTAAAATTCTAATAGTTGGGTTTTAAGGTTACTTTTCTTCTTTATTTTGAGAATTTTATGCATGTATACAATGAAATATGATCATATCTACCCCCATTTTTCCTTTCCAGATTTCCCATGTATATAGATGCACATATAAAGGATGTCCTTACTAGTTCATCTAAGTTAGAAATCCTGAGCTAATTTCAGATTTTTTACATTTTTTCTTGGTCTTATGAATTATAAAAGTCTGAAAGCCATAGCTTTAAAGCAAGAGACGACAAATTGAAGCCCGACAGCTAACCCTAACCTTCTGCCTTTTTGTAAATAAAGTTTTATTGGAACACAGACCTAACTGTCCTTTTTACATATTGTATGTCACTGATTTCTTTTTCTAAAAGGACAGAATTGTGTGACTGTGACAAAGGCCATATAGCTCACAAAAGCTAAACTATTTACTATCAGCCCCTTTGAAAAATTCTGGATCACACACACACACACACACACACACACACACACACACACACACACACACTCACACACACCAAACCAGCAATAAAAATGCAACTGCCCTATTGTGATGTATTGTTAAAATTATTATGTCTCAAAATTGAAATAATCTTTGGCATGCCTCTAAAGGACAGAAAAAGTTTTAAATTGGTTGTTTGGATGAACTCTTGTGTTGCAATTTGTTCCTAATTAGGACATCACAAATAGCTTTAAAGTGACAAGAATGGTCACAAATGTAAGCCTGTGTTTGGAAAGGCTGTGCATCCCTGTGTGCGCCCATTGTAAACTCTACAAGTGTCCCAGCTAGGAAGGTAATTTTATAGTCACACAGCTGAGGAGAGAGGAAAGCTGTCTGTACATCCCTCCCTCACAGCTAAGAGATGGTCTGCTGCTTCCAAGCAGCCAAGTCTTCTGTGTTTCCTCCTTCCTTCTCCCTGGCTATCACGTACTGATAATTTAGTAAACATAAAACAGCAATGAGTGAGCAAAATACTACAGTAGGGTCAATACTTGGGATCTGTAGTTTGTGTGCCCACAGATTTAACCAGTATAGACCATGTGTTTTTTAGTTAGGCCTTCTTAGTGGTGTTTGTATCTATGCTCAACATGTATAGACTTTTTAAAAATTTCTTAATCAATACATAGTATTTGTGTTTTATTTGGTACTGTAAATAATGTAGAGACAATTTAAGCTATAAGGAGGGTGCATAGGTTATAGAAATATCATTTCATATTCAGACTAGAGCATCCATGTATTTGGGGTCTTAGCATCAAATCTTAGAAGCATCCTGGAACCAGTCCCATCAAATAATGAGGGATAACTA
Source organism: Ondatra zibethicus (assembly GCA_004026605.1). Taxonomy (NCBI): domain Eukaryota; kingdom Metazoa; phylum Chordata; class Mammalia; order Rodentia; family Cricetidae; genus Ondatra; species Ondatra zibethicus. Next base: position 113,001 of record PVIU01001819.1, read on the forward strand.
TATAAAAGAAAAGCTAAAAATAAACATTGTCTATGCATTTCCTTTAAAATCTTGTGTATGTTATGGCTGAGTCCATTAATCCCATGCTACTCTGTGATAGTTTTTGGAAGTCAAGTGGATGCAATATATTTTGAACAGTTTATGAACCAGTGTCTTACTAAGAAATACACATCATTCTACACGGATTTGAAGCTAATTCTCACAGCAACCCAGTAATACTATCCTCATTTTAGGTTTGAGGAAACTAAGAATTATGCAAGTTGCAAATTAAGGGGTGGCCTTCACGCCACTTCTTGTGCCTGCACATCCTGTGGTTATATGAACAAGCACCGTATGAGAACTCTTGATTTGTGAAAGATACAACTATAACCCAGATGTGACCTTGATCAAGGTCATGCATCCTACATGAGAGCCTGGGTCTCCTGATTTCTAGCACATGTGCATTGAGCTGCCGCTAATTGGAGAAAACTATTAGCTTTAGGCTGCACCGCTGACTCGTGCCAGGAGAAAAGTGAAGACTCTGCTCACATTGGTTTCCGCTGTTCAACTGCTAAGTCTCTGGATTATGGGTAGCTTGTAGTTGGTCTTTATGTGAAGAGCACTTTGTGAATAGTGTTTTAGTCTATGACAAAATGAATGATTATACACAGAGTGCCTCCCTACGGGCCAGGAAATGCTGGCTTTGTATCTCCATGATATATTTGTGTGCAGTTATGGATCATAAAGTAGTCTTTGTAGCAGCTTTCAGGGGAACACTGCCTTCCTCTCCACAGCCACACGTGTTGCTGAATAATGATCTTGGCCCAGTGTGCTTTCCAATTCTTGGTGCACATCCCACATGCATAGCTTTGTTGCCATTGCCAGCTGCATACCCACGGCATCCATTTTTACACAGCAAAGTCCATCTACCTTAACCTAAGAAGACATGAATCTATTTTGGGAGCTTATTCAGTTTCATGCCCCTAGCAACCCCTTTAGGGATGAGACAGGATTAGGCCTATTTTTCAAATCAGGAAACAAATACTAAACAGCGCTTCAGGTAGTGATTTCACTTATGTATATCCTTGTATACCAAGCTGAAAACTCTCAAAAGTATTTTAATACAATAAAAAATAAAGAATTTGAAAGTCACAGTGAGTATACCCTCCAGAGAGTGTCCATTAATAGTTTGATCATCAGCCACTTTTACAATCTATTTAAGCTTAGCTGAAATATTTTTTTTCTATTGCTTCCTGAACCTTCTCGAGGTGAGTTCTTCAATACAATCAGCTAATACTGACCACCTCTGAAAAGAAATCCATTGTTTTTGTTGTATGTGGTTGTTTGTTGTATGTAGTAAGTTCAGGAATCCCTGAGCTAAAGGGCTGTGGTCTCGAGACACATGAGTTAGGGTATCAGCTATTGACAACCCCTTGTCTGATTAGGTTTATGATTGCTCTGTGGTCTTGGCTGGGATAAGGGAACCTGGAGTGCAGTCGTGGTCCTTACAGGCCCCAGTAGTCTGCCAAGGGCTCCTTTCAGCACCCAGCCTGCAGCCTTTTATTTTTTCAAATGAAAGAACAAGAGATGGGGATTTCCAACCCTTCCTTTAAGACTGAGAAGCAACCTGATGGGCCTGTTGGAGTGGAGGCTTCCTCCTTTGTGGCTGATCTCAGGGTTGCCACCAGCCATATATATATGGGTTTTTTTCCCTAGAAAAGTACAGTATTATATAAATTGCCATCTGCTAGATGGGAACACAGCATCCTTTGTTCTTTGATTTTAGAGCATTTGCCTAAAATTGGCTAATAGCCAATATTTATACATTATGCAGTTCTGCAGGGGACCAAGCCTAGACCCCATGTATGTCTGTCTGTTAAACTTTTGCTTTAGACAAAAGCAGAAATCTAATTCTAGATTTGGTTGTCAGAGACCCATCTTTTAGCATGCACCCCTTACATTTTAATATTTGGTCTTATGTAAAGAATTTATTTGGCCAGGTGGTGGTGGTGCATGCCTTTAATCCCAGCACTTGGGAGGCAGAGGCAGGCAGATGTCCACGAGTTCAAGACCAGCCTGGTCTACAGAGTAAGTTCCAGGACATCCAGAATTACACAAAGAAACCCTGTCTCTTGGGGAAAAAAGTTAGTTTGATATTTATTTTTATCAATTTAACTTGAAAATGTTGCCAGTATATATTTAGATGTTTTATTATTGAATTTCCCTTGCATCGGTCCCCTGTGTCTTCTCTAACGTATTAAGTTCTTTCTCATTTTCATCTTTGGTGTCGTCTGCAAACAAGTATTGGAAATCATGCAAGAGATGGGCTCTCGCACTGGAGGGTTACAGCGCCGTGACTGAGGGTCCCTGGCAGGCCCTACCACATTAGCCCTGAAACACTTTGATCATGGCCATCTTCTACTAGGATGGTGTTCAGAAACCCACCATGGCCAGATAATAAGCCAATATGTACAATCCTGTCAGACCCTCATGTCCCTTGCACATCCACCCCTGCCCCACCTCTCGTCACGGCTACCATCTGGCTGCTATCTGTCTCCTGCACTGCTACCTGCATGTCCCCTCCCCTCTGCCTGTCAGACCCTGACAGGAAACTCCCCCTCTACCAGATACATCTCCCACAGTGAGCCATGTAGCTGCCGCTGAACAGCCACATCCTTACCTGGTCAGGTGCGGCCCATGACTCATGGCTAAATGCTGGGGTCAATGAAGCCAAGACCAAGTCTCAGGAGGACCCCTGACACCTAAGGCAGGTGGATGGAGCAGGGAAGATGAGGAGGAGAGGCACATGCCCTTATATTGGATACTGGCTCTATTTCAGGAGCTGCTTCTCTTTATCATTTTCATCATTATCTGACAGTGTTGTGTGTTTATGTAATGAATTTTAGTTCTCAGTCCCACTCCCCTCTCTCATCCCCTCCCTCTCCCACTTAACCTTTCTTTCCAACAAGCATTCCCAGTATCTCCAGCACAGCTCTCAGCCCGAGATGCTTGCTCACACAGCCCTTCCCCCGCTGTGTGATGTTATTGACAGCTGCCTTTACAGATGCGGCACGGGGGCGTTGGGAATTCGGCATGCACTCCGGATTTATGTGGGATTGCTCATTTTGCCACTCATGCAACACCAAAGATGAAAACGAGAAAGAACTGAGTACGTTAGAGAAGACACGGGGGACCGATGCAAGGGAGATTCAATAATAAAACATCTAAATATATACTGGCAACATTTTCAAGTTAAATTGATAAAAATAAATATCAAACTAATTATTTTTTCCCCCAAGACACAGGGTTTCTTCGTGTAGTTCTGGATGTCCTGGAACTTACTCTGTAGACCAGGCTGGTCTTGAACTCGTGGACATCTGCCTGCCTCTGCCTCCCAAGTGCTGGGATTAAAGGCGTGTGCCACCACCACCTGGCCAAATAAATTCTTTACATAAGACCAAATATTAAAATGTAAGGGGTGCATGCTAAAAGATGGGTCTCTGACAACCAAATCTAGAATTAGATTTCTGCACCTTCTTAATTCTCTTGGCAACCTTAGGCTCAGGGAGGTTGAAATTGAGCTGTTCGGGAAAGAAGGAGAGCCAAGAGACTTCAAACCCCATTCTTGAGTTTGGTATTCAATGTACCTTTCCCAAGCTGTCTTTACTATTTACTCTGCATGATTCAATTGTGAAGAAATCTGAGAACACAACTTTAAATCTGAAGTTTACCTCTGTTGCCTATGTTTGGGGCTTTCTTTAATCTGTGTATTAGTTTTCTGTGGCTGTTATAACACACCACCACAAGTCTGATGTCTTAAAGCAGCATAAATACACTGCCTTATCCAAAGCTGGAAATGGGTTTTACTGTCCTAAAATCAACGAGGCAGCAGTCATGCTTTCTTCCTGGGGCTCCAAGACCGCACCAATGCCTTTTTCTTTTCTGTCTTCTATTTTCTCCTGTTCCGGCATTCCCCTTTCAGAGTGGACCCCTCCAGACATTGATTCTGTTCCCATATCTGACCAGACTCTGACCCTCCTCTTATGAGGAACACAGCGCCTACATAAACATGCCTGGTTATACAGGACTGTTACTGTGTTAGCCAAGTCCCTTTGACTAGTCTAAGAAATGTGTTTATCAGTCCTAGGGACCAAGACCTAGAAACTGTCCTGGTCATTACCCAGCCAACCACACTCTGCCCAAAAGTCAGCTGGCTGAGCACTTGCTCTCCAGCAGCATTGGTCCTTTTGATTGATAACCTGCCCTCTGTCACCCTCCCACCCCCACAACCAAACATGGCATCATATACACACATATCTGCATGCTTCCATTGGATTTGATTCTGAAAGTCACGTTTTTAAGGGAGCAAGGAAAAAAGGAGAGAGATGCTGAAGGGTTAAGCGGAAATGAACCGGCCTGCTCGGGGTGTCGCTTGGATTTTCCTGCACTGCAAATGTTTTATGTCCAGGACTGCATCCACCCAAGTGCACAGACATATTGCACACATCTGTGCTGAGAAGATAGGAGTAGTCACCATAGCCCTGCACACACTCCACCCCGGCTTAAAGCTCACCATTGCCCTGTAAACCTTTCTTTTATCAGGGTCACAATTCAAAAATGCACATAGTTTAGCTGTGTAAAAAGCCATATGAGAGAGGAATCTCTCCTGGCGATATTAAGGAAAAGGGGAAATTTAATGATAACCGTGCTCCAGAAAGTAAAATTTTCATTTTCTAGGTTTACACATGCACATGTGCTCACGCATGCACGCACACACACACACGCGTCTTTGGTCTAGCTTAGAGGGCTAAATTCTATCACAGTAACCATCAGTTATGTTATATCTCTGTGGTTAAAATATAAACCTATGTAAGTTAGGAGTCATATTTATTGAAGAATTTATTCCCTAAAACTGTTAGAATGTTAATTGTTTTCAGTAGTGCTTTGAAGAGAATATTTACTACTATCTTTAGAAGCAGCAATAAATGTAACAGAACAGAGATCAAAAGTCAGATTTCACATGTGGAACGGTTTTGTTTTTATTTACTAGAAGAAAGCTCTTTGGCTTAATCACTCTGGATCCTATTGGGTGTCACATCGTAACAGTCTATTTAACCCAGAAGTCTCACTGAGGAACCCTGTGCTTCTACAGTTTGGGAGGCTTAGCTCATAGTATGTGAACCAAGTAAAGCTGACATACAAAATGGTATTTTAAATTTCTAAGTGAGATGTGAGTGCTAGATTTCCTTTCTCTCTCCGCATCCTAACTTTAGTGTGGCTCAGTTTTGACCTCTACTGTTTAAGGAATTTCCCAGTGTCCTCAAATCCCAAAGATCTACATTGGGCCCTATGTATTCCTGTCCTTCCTTCCCAGCAAACTTGGCCATTCTCTGTCGGTCACTGCCACATGCTGTCACCACTAGCCAGCCCTTCCCTCTCTGGGAGCTGATGCCCTTCTCAGCCCCATGGATCCTTCACACTCAGTAAACTCTCATGGCCAGTTTAATTCACTTCTTGCAACTGTCTTCGCTCTTTCCCTTCCTCAGCTTTCTCCCAGAACCTTGACCCAAGTCCTAGCCCCGGCAACCACACGATTCCACACAGACTTGTCCTGCATAGCTCACGTCAGTACTCCCCAATCCACTATCAGTGACTCCTTAATACAAACCTCCTATTGGACATTTAAAATGACACGTGCTGAAAGCCATCAAATAAGAGTTGCTATTTAGGCAAATTTGATCAAGAAGCCTTTTCTCAATGAAATGGGACAGACAGAATGCTATATGACAGATATTTCCTGGATAGGTATGAACAACAAAAATCTATTTATCCCAGACAGGTAATCAGCAATAGACCAAAGTACTAATACTTTTAAAGTCTGATTTGTTAAAACAATGAGTTTGATTGGGGTTATTTATAGGGATGTGGGTGAAAGGTCACTTATAGAAACAGAAGTGACTCAAAGATACCTGCATCATCAAAGTTCACTCCAGCATAGGTGACAACTCACCAAAGTTACAAAGCTGGAGCACACTGCACAGCCTGCAGGCAGCTTCACAGGTTGGCGAGTGTCCCCTCTAGATAGTTCAATTGGACTGAACTTCTTCCATGCTGCTGGACCAGTCTCTCCTTCCCGGAAGTTCAGCTTGTCTGAGAATATCACTCAGCAATCCTTATGGCTATGTATGTGTAGCGGGGAGGGGAGCATAATTCATCTGGTCAGTTTCAGGACTTCCTGGAGCTTTTGAGTTGTTTAATTCCTGAGTTGAACAGCTTTCCTGCAGTATGGACTATCTCACCCCGTCCCAACCCCATCCTCACACCTGTCCTTTACAACATCCAACTGTTTTACCTTTTAATTTGGGTCTTAACAAGCGTCCCCCCAGTTGAACAGTTTTATCTCAGAGGAAATTGCTACACAGAAAATAACAATTAATATCTTATTGGGCAGTGTTCTTTGAAACCCTTTGGCTTACGCTGCCTAAGTCATTCCCTACAAACTTCATCCCGTTATCCCCCTCTTTAAACCCCTACTGGTACCCCATGGTTTTCAGATTATATTCAAAGATCTTTCTCTATCTGCCCCTTATCTGACAATGCAGTCTCATGATCCCCATGCCTCATCCTTAGGCCTACTCGGAGCTATGTTACCATGCCATGATACTGCATAGCTTGGGTGTCTGCCCACATGGTTAGATTCTTTTCCCCGACATTGCCTTTTCCTCGGCACTGCCATCAGCCTCTCCATAAAACTACACTCTTTCATGTAGTCTCTCCTTGTAAAACTGATCGTGTTTTTCAGTAAAGTTTTCTCCTTCACTGGATGATAGATCCCGGTAACATAAGACCCACTTACATTCATCTAAAATCCCCAGCACCTAACATCGTGTCCAGTGGGTACCTGGAGCACAAATAATCAAAACCTAGAGGCAGATATTGGGGTTCAACCTGAAGATCAGAAAAGCAAAGCAGTCATTAGAGAGCTCTTATCTCTAAGAAATCCTCAGATTGAAGGTGTCCATCCTGCCTTCTATTCCTCTCTAGCGCTGGGATTAAAGGTGTGAGCCACCACCACATGGATCTGTTTCTGCATTGATCTTGTGTAGCGCAGGGTGGCCTTGAACTCACAGAGATCCGTCTGCCTCTGTCTACCAAATCCTAGGATTAAAGGTGTGTGCCACCACTGCCTGACCTCTAGTGACTTAGTTTTACCTTCCGTTCTTCAGGCAAGTTTTATTTATAAAACATAAATAAAATATCACTATAGGTACCCAAGTGCTTGGTAAAGAATGAATGAGTAAAGTCATGGGTGAAATGAATTATAAGCATAATAAGTAGCCCATACCACAGTCAACCTGGAAGGTTGATCTTAGAAACAGAAAATAAATGTCATTTTGCACTGTGGCCAGTAATATGGTTTGAAGTACCAAGGAAATGAACTCAACTCAAAATTGAACTACCAAATGAAACATTTTTTAAAAATATTAATGCAGGCAGAATTTATTGACCTGCTAATCATGGGGAAATCTTTGAAAGTACAGGTCACATGAGCATATTTATGCATAGAAATATAGCTTTTAAGTGGTCTCTTTATTGTATATTTCTTAAATTTCATATAAAAATAATGAAGCCACAACCTTGCCATAAATCATGTATGGCAGTTAATATATGCAGCATAAATGGTATCTTTATTATTTGTTTTTATTGTATATATTTTAAAATACCCTTTACCAGAGATTTACCTTTTCATACCAGAATCTGATTTAAATGATGATTCATGAAGACAAATATTTTTCATTTAATTTTATTGAATTTCCCTTGCTTTCTCTCCTCTATAAACATTCCCGTTTGCATGCTGCCTTTCACTTAAGGAGCTAAAACTCACCAAGTCATCTAACATGGTTACAAAGTTATCAAAGACTTTGAAGCCTTTCCTCTTGTAAACTTTCATCCTCTTGTAAATTTTCATCTTCCATGGTTTTTAGAAATTGATAAAGACAACTTTTTCATCCATGTAAACATACTGGAGAAAATTATTAAGCAAAGATGATGCAAGCTTTAGAAGCAGAACCTGAATTAAATGATAGATAGATAGATAGATAGATAGATAGATAGATAGATAGATAGATAGATAGATAGATAGATAGATAGATAGAGGAGAGAAAGAGAATATATAGGAACTGGTCTTCTCCCATGCTCCCATGCTTGAAAAGTCATAATGCCCACCAGAGCCAAATCCAATTGCTGACTGGGGACACAGCTTCCTGTAATGATCAAACAGTCTAATAAAAGAAGAATCTGTCGCAGCTGGATGTTTGCTTTGCATCTTTGAAACATCTGCATCTAGAGCTGTTTTATTCATCCAATCATCAATTCAGGAAACATTTATGAAGTGCATGTTCTTTGCCAGACTACACTCTGCACTGGGGAGTACACAGACGGATAATTCCCCTTACTCAGAAGATTCCTAATCCTAGATGTGTTCAGGGGGGTAGAGGAAATAGCAGACACATGAACTCTGAGCCTTTATGTAGGAGATAAGGTACCCATCCTAAGTCAGGGTGTGGTGGAAGGGAGCCACTGGCCAATATGCGCAGGGGATAGAGGAGGCTTAGTGAAGAAGTGGCCTGTGAGCTGGGCTCTTCAGGCTAGAAGTTCATGAATGAGCAAGGAGCTGTAAAGCATAGTGAACAATATGACCAAAGGCCTGGGCAGGAAGTAGTGTATATACCCAGAGAAGGATAAATTGTCTAGCACATGATAGAGTCCCAAAGAATGTACCAGAAGCATAGTCTAGTGTGAGTCTTGCATTCACAGAGGGCTCTACTAGGCACAGTGGAGGCATGCTATGTGTGAGAGTAAAACCCTCTAGATCAGTGCTATCCACCTTCCTAATGCTACATCCCTTGAGCACAGTTCCTTGTGTTGTGCTGACCCCCAACCATAAAATTATTCTTGCTGCTACTTCATAACTGTAATTTTACTGCTGTTATGAATTGTAATGATAGTTACATTTCCAGTGTTCTTAGGAAACCCTTGTAAAAGGATCGTTTGCCTCCCCACCCCCGCCCCCGGGGCCATGAACCAAAGGTCGAGAACCATTGCTCTACTGGTTTATTGAATTGTATCTAATAAGAACTAAAATGTTTCCCTTTATCATTAAAATTCCACAAAATCACCTAGCATCCTAAAGAAAGCAAAGGGCTAGGTCAGTAGTGCAGACGGTACTTGTCTAGCTGATGCAAGGCACTAGAAGAAAAGCCAAAAGTTAGAGACCACATATTGTTGTGTTAATCAAAGCTAAAAGACTCCAGAAGAGCTTTTAGAAGGAAATGTTTGTCTCCATGACAATTAGCAAGTGTTCTGAAGACCACCACATATGGTCTGGAGGTTCATTGTCTAGGACGGACTTGTGTTCAGATATAGACTGACAACTCAGAAATTTAAAAAAAAAAACTTAGGCAGAACAAGTTTCTAGGGTCATCAAAATATAATTCAAGTATTTTAGGGTGCTGGTCTCCAAACACAGATCTGAGCTAAGTCCCACCAATCAAGGCTATCACAGGGGGGAAGCTAAGAACTGCATTGCAAAGCAACCCTTCAGTGAAGACATCAGAAGCTGCTGCCAACGCAGGCAGAGGGGCTGAGCTTAGGCTCGGTTCTGCAACTGTGTCTACTACTCAGGATGACTTGTTGAACATTGCACTCCAGCATCTGTGTGGCCTCATTTGTGCAGTTTCATCACTCCGGGCCTTCTCTTTATCTATTACATGAGACTAAGATTTACTTAAGGGGATGTTTACCAAAGGGCATTTATTCCAACCATAATTTTGAAAAAATACACACACACACTTTACTATGGGACTCAATAGAATTATTTTCATTTTGAATTTTGCAATATAAAATAAAAAGTTGTTCACCATTGTTCTGGGCCATTTGAAAGGCTCTATGTTTAAAGCCTTCTAAGCAAAGTCTGTAGCCCATATAATAGCACACAAGGCTTTGTGACCTCAAACCATTCACAGTACAAAAAAAACCATACATGAGCCAACAGAGGCCTCCCTGGGTTCCAGCTTTGGCTCTGCCACACAATAGGGTTATCTAGCAGAGAACGACCTATGAAGTCATGCAAAGAAAGATAGAGGAGGAGGAGGAGGAAGAGGAAGAAGAAGAAGGTGGTGGTGGTGGTGGTGGTGGTGGTGGTGGTGATATTAGGAGCTAGTATATACATCCCAGAGTTTCTCATATAATAGTCTAAAGTTGGGCTTGGGCATTAGCACTGTTGAAAAGTTTAGGTTGAGATATTTCCCGAGATCTTGCTCTGGACTCCCCTCCGTCTCTCAGTCCTTGTTATTTTCATTGAAAGAAGTAGAAAGAGAGTAGAGTACGATAAAATAGGTAATACTTCTTATAGAGCAGTATAAAGTAGTCTGGGGTAAAGTGGTGCAATGGTCAAAGGGACCACTGCAGAGAAAACACTCTCACAGTGTCAGAGTGGACAGTGGCCACAGATCATTGTATCAACCTACATTTTTAGGCTGGAGCCCAGCAATATGACTCAGTAAAGGCACTTACTACATAAACCATGTGCCCTGAGTTCGATTCCAAGAAGCCTCTTAAAGTTGGAAGAAAAGAACTGATTCTGTATAGTTGCCCTTTGAACCTCCACATATGTATCTTAGTATGCACATACACACATATGCCACCACCACCACCACACAAATAAATAAGCAAATACTTTTTGTTTAAGTTTCTAGAACTCAAACTCACAAATTTCCTGGTTTGTTTTACTGTCCAGTGACTGATAATACCATTGTACTGACTTGATTTCTTTTTCTTTTTTTATTGTTGTATGTGTGCATATGGGTGTGTTGCCTGCACGTTTGTCTATGCACCACTTGTGTGGAATGCCCAAGGAGGCCAAAAGAGGAAGTCAGATCCCCTGGGACTGGAGTTACAGATGGTTGTGAGCTGCCATGTAGTTACTGGGAATCAAATCCTAGGTCTTCTGGAAGAGCAGCCAGTGTTCTTAACTCCTGAGCCACCTTTCCAGCCCTTGACTTAATTCTTAGAAGAGAAGGCAACAGTCTGAACTTGTTCTTTTTTTAAATTGTTTTTATTGAGCTATATAATTTTTTCTGCTCCCCTCTCTTCCTCCCCCTCTCCCCTTCTACCCTCTCACATGATCCCATGTTCCCAATTTACTCAGATCTTGTCTTTTTTCCCCTTCCTATGTAGATCCATGTATGTCTCTCTTAGGGTCCTCTTTGTTGTCTAGGGTCTCTGGGATTGTGAATTGTGGGCTGGTCTTTCTTTGTTTTATGTCTAAAAGCCACTAATGAGTAAGTACATATGATATTTGTCTTTCTGGGTCTGGGTTACCTCACTCAACATGATGTTTTCTAGATACATCCATTTGCCCACAAATTTCAAGATGTCATTATTTTCTTCTGCTGCGTAGTACTCCATTGTGTAAATGTACCACATTTTCCTTATCCATTGTTCAAACAAGGGGCATTTAGGTTGTTTCCAGGTTCTGGCTATGACAAACAGTGCTGCTATGAATATAAGTGAGCACATGTCCTTGTGGTATGATTGAGCATTCTTGGGATATATACCCAAAAGTGGTATTGCTGGGTAGGTTGTTTCCTAATTTTCTGAGAAATCGCCATCTTGATATCCAAAGCGGCTATACCAGTTTGCACTCCCACCAGCAATGGAAGAGTACTCCCTTTACCCCATGTCCTCTCCAGCATAAGTTCTTACCTCTTACTAGATAATAATCTTATTTGGCTTGGGGCCCTTGGAACCAGTTTCAGATCATCATCCATCTTCCCTGGTAGTACTCAGGTCCCATTCCTCTGACTAATGACTAGAATCCTACAGTTCTTGCCCTTGGTTGTATGAGCAGTTAATTGGGGTGGACTGGGGACAAGTTTCAGCCCAAATACCTTACTGGCTACCTAACAAGACCAATGCCAAGGAGAGTAGAACCATTGCTTCAATGCAAGCTCACAGCTTTGGAGCCTAGACTTAATGTCTCAACAAACCCAAGGGCAGCAAGTGGACTAGAGATTGTTTCTAAGAAACCAGAAGTTCCCCAGAAATGTTTGGGATGAACTGCACCAAGCTGTTAAATCATGGTTTGGTAGATATCAGGTAAGGTTATATTTGGCTGGAGTAACAAATCTCAACGTGACAATGGCTTTAAAAGCCACTTCAGATAAGAAGAAGCAGGCAGGGCTTCTCAGTCAAGAATAAAACCTATTCTGTATTTTTTACATATCACATGGAAGCTACAGATTTATACAGCATGCCCATTCCTGCCAGCAAGGAATGGGGAAGAGATGCTAATCTCTCTTTAGATGAGGTCTTTCAAATTGCACACATCCATCTGTTTATGTCCCATTGGTCATCATTTAGTCCAGTGGTTGTGTCTGTCTTCAAAGAAGTTGCCAAATATAGCCTATACAGAAAAACCACGTACGATTGCTAAAAGCCGAGGGCCCTTAAAAGGGAAGGGACAAATACTTGGAAAAAGCCAACCATCTCTGCCCCAGGAGGCCTCGTTCCTGCCTCAAGCAGCCAGATTATAACTATTAAGTTCCATGTAAACAAAATGTTTTACTGCAGTCCCTCTGAAAACCACTGACATGAGGCTATTTTTCTTGCATACCAAATTTCAGTGCCTCTGGCTCCCAGCGCCCTTAGAAATTGCTGGTCCAGAGGAGTTCTTCAGAAAGCCAGCCCCTGAATCTCATGTGCTCAGTGTGGTTACGTGAATGCTCCCACACGGGGGGTGGGGGGGACAGTCCTCTCTACAAATTAATTTTGGGGGCTTGGTTCTGATGGCAGGAGGTCGCTCTTGCTCACCCTGGAAGCTGCGCAAATTATTTTCATTGGCTCATAAATATGTTGAACACTTTATGATACTAACCTCTTAAACCAGTTCTCTTGAGTGACTACAAATCACAATTCAGGGGCAAATTTCTAAGATTCCAGGGCTCCTGGATTCCTGGATGCTCAAGTTAAATGCCTGAGATTATGAGTTGAGAGTTACAAAAACTTTGCTACAAAATTCACTGCAAAGACAAGAAACAAAACCCTTTGGCCTGACTCCTGGTTTGTCTAAAAGAAGAAAAAACAAAAACAAAACCCTTATTCTTTACTCAACCAAGAATAAGGTGGTGGTCAGAATCATGACCTGTGTTGACCTTTTTTGCTTCCCCAGTGTTCCAGGACCTGTGGAGGAGGAGTTCAGAAACGGGATGTTCTTTGCAAACAGCGCATGGCTGATGGTAGCTTCCTGGAGCTTCCGGAGACCTTTTGTTCAGCCTCCAAACCAACCTCCCAGCAAGCCTGCAAGAAAGATGACTGCCCCAGTGAGTGGCTTCTCTCTGACTGGTCTGAGGTAGGTCTGCTCCTCAGGAGAAGAGAGTGCAAGTCACGGGAAGGGGGAGAAATCACCCAAACACATGCATAGCAAAGAAACCAAAAACTCTAACAGTGTGGCATTTGTAAGCGTTTCTACCATAGAATGCATAATGACTAGGCTATGGGGACCTAGTTTGTTACAGGGACCTGGGCTATGTAGCCGGCCCTCACCTAACAATTGAAAATGGGAAACCTGTGATTAGAAACGGGATCCCCCTAGAACAAACCCAGGACTCAGGGTTCTTCACCTCTTTCTCCACCAAGCCCCATCCTCCCCACACTCCCACTCCCATGTCCTCCTCCCAGATGTTCCCAGTCTCTGCTCAGGAAGGGCAAGGCCTCCCTAGTTCTTCTCTTCCAAGTTACTGGACAATAAAGGATGTGATTTATTAGGAAAAGAGGGCCAAGGAAATCCTGCCTCTTTACTGTTCGTTTCCTGACTCTAAAACTTGAACAACTTCCCAGCAAGAGAACTTGATTTCCCCCGTTGCCTTGCACTTGGGAAAATGATGGCTCAGCGTTCACAGCTCCAGATGGTACATGGAGTTAGGGATCCCGAACTTACACTTCCAACTAACCTGCTTCTCTAAGTCATTCCTGTTCTGATCCTGGCATGAATTCATTTACAGCTGGCTTCAAAGATTCAGCTCAACCACTTTCAGCCCCTAGAATTTCTCTGCCATTGCCTTTAACAACCCAGCTCCAAAGACCTGTGTGTCCTCCACAGGGAAGTCTTAAAATCATTGCTGTACAAGCAAATTCAGCTTCTAGCAGAAAGAATGCTACATCCAAACCACATTCAAGGCCTTTCCTTTTCTTGAATAGAAGCATTCAGATTGGCTTTCCCGACCCATGGGCTTTTTAGTGGTTAATATGCAACTCATAGTTTGGAGCTGCTGATGGTTGAAATGTGTCACTGAGATGCTTACTTCAGAAGGAAAAGGCAAGCTATGGAAATTAAGATTCCTGACCTCTCAGCATGGGATTCTTGCTTCATACATTATCAGCCTATTTAGAGTCCCTCTGACAGTGCCTGCTAAGGGCACTGATGCTCTAAAGGAATCTAAATTATCATTATCATGATAATTTACCAGTACAGTTTCCTCTGGCTGTGTCTCATCCCAGATGTTTCAGAACAGAAAGGAGAATGGTTGCTTTTGTATTTTAGAAAGAATTTGTATTTCAGCAGGATACAAGAATGGAAGGGTGGGGAAAGAATGTGTGCATATTTAGACATGTGTGTACACAGACATGTTGGTTGGTGGCGTTTCCAGAAATCTGTTCATTATGCATGAAAAATATCATGATAAGAAAACTTACACAGAAAAGAGTCCTAGTGTATGTGCCAGTTGACTGTGGTAAAGACACCCTCCTAGTAAAGCATCTACTGAGTGATGGGCTCAGGGACGGACTGTGGAGAAAGGACTGTAGATGTATAAGAATTGCCACCTCTCCATCCTCCTGACCTTTGTGGCCTTTGGAGGATGTAGGACACAAAACATTCAGAAAAAGGTGCTATTCTGCCTGCAGATTTGAGAGAAGAGCCCTTGGGGTTTAAGTACCAAAGGAAGGAGCCCACTAAACTGGATCGCAGTGAACAAAGAAGACCTTTAGAACAAGATATTGTGAGTTAGGAGTTTAGATACCAAGACAAGGAAACCTGGCTCCAAACCCTCAATTTCATACCAACTGCAAAACATATGACTCCTTGCTTAATCTTTCTAATCCTTAGTTTGATTGTCTGTGAAATGGAGATAACAGTGTTCATCCATAGTGGCAGAGTCTTGATTAAATGAAGATCTTGTGCCTAGTTTAATTCAACCCTTATTATGATGGTGGCTCTCTACCTTCCTGGCTTGTTTTCAGGAGAAAGAAGAAATTAGGTAAACACTCAAACTACCTGGAAGGGTTGGGCCAAGGGCCATAGTCAGGGTCTCCCTCAGCTTTGCTGGGCTCCCTGGGAAGGAAAGGTCATGTCTAGGAAACTAGGAAGTGTTAGCTCTCTTTGAAAGTTCTGAGCCATCCGGATAGATGGGTGGAAATTGCAGACACTGAGGGGAGGCTCAGGGCTTCCTGGCTGCCAGCCTTGTTTCGGGGGAATTACGTGGAGAGTGACGAAGGCCACTATACGTCATCTGGCTTCTATATGTGCAGTGGACAAATATGAGTATTGTCCAAATAAACATTTTTAAATCTGAAACAATACGAGAGCTGTGTGGTTGAAGTAAGGTGGGGTACCAGATCTCCAGTGGTAGGTGTCCCCATCACCTGAGAAGCTGCCCCTGAATCACCTCGTCACCATGGCTACTAGGAGTGGCTTGAGAGACTCAACTCCAGCTTAGCTTCCCTTCTCCAGAGATGTGGAAATTGATGCTAGGGCTGGTACTAGACTCCTAAAGTCACAGCTGACCTGAAGTCTGGCTAGCGGTCTGTTTTTCCACTTGAAAAAAATACGGCCATGTTTTAAAGCTATTGGGCTCTCTGCCCTCTCCCACCTGACCCTAGGATCTGGTACTGTCATTTACAGTTGAACAGATGTCAGATAGGATCTGGACTCCATCGTCATCAGGCAGCACAAGCAGGGTCTGATCTCAACCTGCACTGGTCCTCGACATCTTGAATTTCTTTTGGGGTGACAGACGTCACAATCTGCCTCGCAGACCAGTGTCATTTCAACATACTCCCATATAAAACTTCAAAGTATAAGACGGTTTTCGGTTGTTTTTACTGTCCTTTTTCCAGTGGCACGCTGCCATGACCCAGGTTCATGCCGTCATCCTCTCAAGCCAGGCTGTGGTGGCCCCTCCATTAGGTCCCGCTTCCCCTCCCCTCTGCTCTGCACAGTGTTGCCAGATTCACCTTCTCAAACACCTCTTTCATCAAATCACTCCCCACTTCATGGCTTCCCATTGCTCTGTGGACCAATTCCAAACCTGTCTGAAAATGAAAAGTCTCCAAATTCAGGCCCAAAGTTTCTCTTACGCTCCTGACCGCACTCACTTCAGCCCCTCGTCAGTAAAACTGGCTTGGTTTCGCCCCAAGCCTGCACTGGACCTGTAAACTGAATTCTACTTTGTTCAGGAATCTCTGCTTGCCACGCTTACGCCTGCTGTGCTTATTCCCCCCAAACTCTCCCCATCTTCAAGGCACAGGTCAGGAAACCTCTAGTAAGTACTAGCGTTAATTTTATAGTGTCTCAGAATCTGCCTTCCACTGTTACTCTTTTACTAAACGCCTACTATAAAATTCAATTTAGGGTACTATTCTTCAGTTTCGTCTATGTTATAGCACTTAAAAGGACCATGTTTCTTTATATGATTGGATGATATTCCATTAGTATAACTAGCCTATACTTTGTTTATCCATTCAACAATTAGTAGGCAGTAAGTTTTTCTAACCTTCTTGGTTATCAGAAGTCGTCGGATGTTGTTAAATAACTTCTGTGCAGCTGTGAACGTTTGCACCCAAGTCTTTGTGTGGATGTATGCTTTCGGTTCTCTGAAAGAGATATGTACGAGACGAATTACTGGGTCCTGTAGTACATTTTCTTTCCATCAAAACTCCTAAACTCTTTTGCCTGGGAGAGGATACCAGGGATCATCTCATTTTACACGCCCACCAGCGATGTATGGGGGGCAGGGTTCTCAGTTTTCCACACCCTCGCCAACACTTACTGTTGTTTTCCTTTCTGATACAGTCATTCCAGTATTTGTGACATGATATCTCGTTGTCCTTTTCATTTACGTTTCCCTAAAGTCTTACTTCCTTTTAGAAAGGCATTTGACTTTTGCCTCCTCATTTGAGTGACCGCTCCCGGAGGCAAGGCATTTCAGCCCACACAAAGTAGATTCAAAACAGTTATTTAGTGAGAGACATCATTTATTGGGTTAGCATTGTCTTTTCTTGTAATCTCTCATTTAACTCAGAGACTTGGAAAACAGAAACAGTGCAGAGAGCTGCAGTAACTTTCCAGCTACTGAAATACTGGGCTAAAATTAGAACATGGAACTCTGTATTTCTGTGACCCTAAAGCCTAAGCCATATGTAACTAGGAATAGGTAAAATGCTCATGGGAACCCTTAGAACATGGGGGGGGGGTAGCAAAGTGCGGCTGCAAGACAGATATTCTACATTGCTGTAAAGATTTCTTTCAGGGGCTGAAACTTTTCCTGGCATAGTGAATTTAAGGGACCATACAGAACAACTATTAGGTTCCAGATCAGAGGACGTTCATTCATTTATCCTTTCTTCCTCTGCCAGTGCTCTGTGAGCTGTGGGGAGGGCACCCAGACTCGAAGCGCCATTTGCCGGAGGGTGCTGAAAACCGGGGTCTCCACTGCTGTCAATTCCACCCTGTGCCCTCCCCTGCCCTTCTCTTCTTCCATCAGACCCTGCATGCTGGCAACCTGTGCAAGTGAGTATGTCAGAGCTCTGGGCATGGGGCTATGGAACCCCGTATAACCGCAGCCACAGCCACCAGGCAAGGGCCTTCCCTGAGCCCGATCGCAGTGAGGCATTGTGGGGCAACAGAGCCCGAGGACCCCTGTGGCTGGAGCGCCCAGCTGGAGATGGAAAGGGAATCTTAATCACTCAAGTGTCCAGCCTGAGTTCTCTTCTCCCCTGGAAAAACAGCTGGCAAGGGGAGAGCTGCTGGCATACTGAGATCTGGAAACTGAAGGCTGCTCGTTCCTAATGAAGTCTAATGTTATCCAGTCTGGGGTTTTAAACCTGCTCTAAACACGCTTGTTCTGTGTGATATTAATCCCTAGGGTTTTAACACTTCTGGGGTCCCCTCTTTGTGTACATTAGGGCACTGGTTCTTTGCGTGGCCCAGAAGGTAGACATTTAGCAGAGAAGCCTGCTCCTCTTCATCCTCTGCCTCTTTATGATGCGAATTTCTTCTTTAAATGCTTTTAATGAGAACTGTCTCTCCCTGGGCTCCAGGAACCACCCCTCAGTTTCTGTGCTTGTGGCTGCCCCACGCCACACCTCATTAGCAGGTTTTGAAGGTGGGATAGCCCTGATGATCCACAGCTGGTAGTCAACTCCTTTCCGGTAACCAGGAGGTAGTAAATGACAGCCCTGGCCAAAATCAACAGAAAGGGTCTTCCCCTTTGTCTCTTGCCCTGTCTCATGGTCCCATCTCACTCTGGTTTTTCCCTGTTCTTTGTTCTTTCTCCTTCGGTGTGGCATTCCTGTCAAACCAGGGCCTGGAAGGCCTTCCACGAAGCACAGCCCTCACATTGCTGCTGCACGAAATATATACATCCAGACCCGCAGGCAGAGGAAACTGCACTTTGTGGTGGGAGGATTCGCTTACCTGCTTCCCAAGACTACTGTGGTGCTCCGGTGTCCCACACGCAGGTTCCGTAAGCCCCTCATCACCTGGGAGAAGGATGGCCAGCACAGCATCAGCTCTGCTCATGTCACTGTGGCCCCTTTTGGCTACCTGAAGATCCATCGCCTCAAGCCCTCAGACGCAGGCATCTACACTTGTTCTGCAGGGCCTGCCCGGGAGCAATTTGTAATTAAGCTCATTGGAGGAAACAGCAAGCTCGTGGCCAAGCCCCTGAGCCTTTGGAGTGAGGAGGAGGAGGCCCTGCAGGTGAGGAAGGCCAATCCAAAGGAAGCCTTGCAAACCCACAAACACCAAAATGGCATCTTCTCCAATGGCAGCAAGGCTGAGAAGCGTGGCCTCTCTGCAGACCCTGGGAACCGCTATGACGACATTGTGTCTAGGCTGCTGGAGCAGGGTGGCTGGCCAGGGGAGCTCCTGGGCTCATGGGAGGTGCAGGACTCCGCAGAAAGGAATGCATCCTCTGAGGAGGATCCCAATACTGAACAAGCCCTCTTGCATCTCCCCTTCACCATGGTGGCTGAACAGAAGCGCCTAGATGACATCCTCAGGAACCTGTCCCAGCAGCCCGAGGAGCTACGAGACCTCTACAGCAAGCACCTGGTGGCCCAGCTGGCCCAGGACATCTTCCGCAGCCACCTGGAGAATCAAGACATGCTTCACAAGCCCTCTGAGCAGAGGTTTTCTCCCGTGGCCATCCCACCTCATAAACATGTCTCTAGCTTCAGCAGCTCCCTACGGAGCTCGTCTTCAGAGGCCGGGGGCAGCTCCCGAAGGCCTCACCGCAAGCCTGCCATCTTGAGAAAAATCTCAGCAGCACAGCAGCTCTCCGCCTCCGAGGTGGTCACCCACCTGGGGCAGACTGTGGCTCTAGCCAGCGGGACCCTGAGTGTGCTTCTGCACTGTGAGGCCGTAGGCAACCCAAGGCCTACCATCCACTGGACCAGGAACGGAGAAGCGGTTCAGTTCAGTGACAGGTGAGCCTCATAGAACCCTGATCTAAGAAGAAGGGCTGGAAAGAGGAAACGGGCAACGGGCAGGTATCACCCCCTAGCTTCCAGACATGTTTCTGGTAGATAGTATTAGACTAAATCAAAGCATTTAATGTCTCCAAACACTATAGCACCATCTTTATAATTGATTAGCACTGCTTCTCCAGCCCCTTAGGAGCCCAGATATGAACGAGATGCCCTAGGAAACATTTTGAATATTGGGTAATGGATAATTACCCGAACTTGGGTAATTGTCTTGAAAGGACGCCATTCCAAGCCACAACATTATTGTGTTTCTGCCTCATGGGCTGAGCCATTGAAAAGCTTGGATGGACGTGAGGACCATCTCTACATTTGTTTAGCTTCTCAGGGCTGGAGAGAGGGCAGCTAGCTAGCACCAGCTACTCCCTAAGGAATCCCATCCTCTGACCGGGCTGAACCAGGCTATTTGTTCTAGGAAGTTTTATCCTCAGTTATACCTGTGATTATGCATCCTAATGTCTCATGGTGCCTCTGTCTGGGGTGTATTATTGCTGGGATGACAGCATGTATTATTATTAGGCTCCTGGGAGCAGAGCCATTCATAAAACTAAAGTCAACGATGGTAGTAGAAACAACAACAATCATGCTTTTAGCATTGCCTTGGCCATAGTGACTTCAGTATTGCCTACACACGTCATTTTTGAGTGTTCCACAAATCGGGGTTCAGTGGTCACATGAGTTTGAAAAGTGCTCTGTTAAAGCTAAACAGATGTGTTTACTGCTACACTTTATGTCTGATTTTTAATATAGCTCTTGGTTTTTTATTATCAAAATAATAAAATGGCTATAAAGCAATTCAGATGATATTCAAATCTATAAAGTAAAAAGCGTAGCTTTCCCTCATCATCAGTCTTACTCCCCAGAGACTACCACTCGTAACAATTTGGTATACATCCTTTTAGAGATTTTGTGTATTTTATGGTGTTCTATAAAGCCATCTACACACTTAAGATTTGGGTTTTTAATGGGATGTTAGTCATGCTCAGAACCTCTGACTGGGTTTTTACTTCATGTGTTAATAACAGTGTGTAGAGATCCTGCCGCGCCGCCTTTTTAACAGCTGATTACTGCTCCTAAAAGCACTTAACTATTCCCCAACTGGAAATTATTTGGGGGTTTTCACTTTTCTTAACTCATTTAAGCATCCCAATGTGTGTTCTCACTTTCCAAGAGGACAGTGTCATGTGCAATGCTTTCAGAATACTCTTTTGATCGCACACACACACACACAAAGAAAAAAAAAGGCTTAATGTGTTCAGAAACACCAGCAATTCCTGAACTAGCACTTGGGAAACGCTACCCTGGCCTTTTAATTCACCTTACCAGGGTTGGGCATCTAACTCCAGTAGGCTTAAGATGGATATGATTTATTAGAAGAGGCTAATAAGTAATTAGGTGTTCAGGATACTAAAGCTGGAAGGAGCTAAGCCAAGAGAGAGCAGGACTTGACTGGCAGTCACTCGGGACAGTGTTTGAAAGGCATAGTAGTATCAAGAGTAATGTGCCAGAGGCTGTGGATAAACAGGGTATTTTTTAATTTATTTTTTAGATGTATCAGTGTTTGCCTGCATGTATATATATATATATATATATATATATATATATGTACACTTCATGCAGTGTTTGCTACCATGAAGGTTTTCTTCCCTAGATCTAGCCTTGAAAATGCTTTGCAATATAAACTAATTGCATGCAATCGAGAACCAAACCTGAGACTCCGTTTCTGATGTTTGACATTACAATGTTTGCAATTTGCTGGTCACTAACAAATATGGCTGCATGCAACTTGGTTTTCTATTGGGTTTTCCAAATTCTAGTTGAGAAAGGAGAATAAAAGTATCTGCTCCAAGCATGTGTGAGTCACGAGATGCCATGGGGGCCACTTTGCTGTGGACTGTTGGGGACCCCTTCGACGCTGACTGTCACTGCTAGTCTTCATCACTTTATCGTCATGGTTCGGAAATGCTCATTCACCTTCAGACAGAGACGTGCTGAAATGTCCGGTGTTAGAGTTAGCTCCGTCAGTCTGGTTTTGCTTAGCGTCCAAATCCTCCTTCTTAGGAGTCTGCAAGATCCAGCTGCCTGTTGGTTTGTAGGACTTTCCAATTTATTAAAATGTATAATAAATATCCCAGACTATCAAGAATAGGTCAAGGCAGAAAGAGAGCCAAAACTTGACATGAGAGAAATTAGTTTTACCAAAGAATGAATAAAAAATGCAAATACTATTGACCCATGTTACATGGAAAATTTACTCTATGAAATAAATTCACATGATCCTTAGAAGCACATGTCAACTTCTCAGGCAGTAGTTTCCAGCGTGTCTTGAGTATATTGTGACAGACTGGTTCACTGTACCCCCTATTTTCTTCTTCGTTCTACCAGGCCTACCACAGCAGATCTTGTGCTAGATATTGAGAATGATGGGAAAGCAGACTCATTTCCTATTGATGGGACTCAGTCTAGTTAGGAAGCCAAAGGGATGAAGGCAGTATTAGTCATGAGAACAGAGCATATATATACAACTGCTCCTATAGATTAACCCACTGGGGGTATAGGGATGAATGAAACAGGAGTACATGGTGCTTGCAGATGATTTGCATCTAGAGTTCTATTCCAATAATACATATCAGAGGGACAATAACTCATATCAGAGGGACAATAACACAGATAAGAGGGACAATAACACAGGTCAGGGGGACAATAACAACTATCAGAAGGAGCTTTCCTGATCCATCTGAAACAGGACCCCTCATTCCCAGTTGCTCTCGAGCCCTTTAATTCTGGCGTTTGACCTACAGGATTTTTGGATTGATCGATTGTCTTATAATTCGCTTGTTAATTGTCTCTCCTTGGTGGCACAACCTTCTCTGCTGCTCTAACTCTAGTGCTCCAATGGCAAGTGACACCAAGGAGATACTAAATAATAGGGAGAACGGGACAGGAAGAAGAGGAAAGGGAAGGAAGATACAGAAAATTAAACATGAAACAATGGCAATACGTGTTTAGGTACAAAATTAAATATGTGATAGAGAAGTCCTTGGTGACCACTCTGGACATACTCTAAGGTGATGTCTATAGGCCAAAATCCATGATGACCAGTACTCAGAATATGCGGCCCAGACAAAGATGCCTTCTGGACAAAGGGAAAGTTATACAAAAACTCTAATGGGGAGATGAGCCTGTTGTGCTATAGAATACCAGAAGAAACTCATTTGGGTGCAGTGTGGCATGGAATGAGGTTATAGGACTAAGCAGAGTCCCAGTGAAGCTTTAGTGTCTAAGGATCAGGAGAACATTTAGGAAAATAGTAGGCAAGAAAATAAGTGACACAATCTAATTCCCAATTTGACAGATTCACATTTACTATTTAGTAGCATGGGAATTTGTAGCAAAGTAGGAGTGGCTTGTCATCACTTGAGGATAAGTTCCAAATACCATTGCACAATACACAGCACTTTTTATCTCTAACATCTGCCCATCCCTCTGGCCTCATCTCTCACTAGATCCCAGCTCATGGCACTGAACTGTGCCTGCAAGCAATACCCAGTTACTTGCAGCCTATGAATTTGCATGGGCCCTTTCTACCACTGTGTCTGGCTAATTCCTCTTCTTCCTCAGAAGAAACCCTGCACCAAAGCCTGGGTGAGATGACCCCATGCAGGTGCCCCAGGTGTCCCAGTCTGAAGTCGTTCATAACCCCCTACCATGGTGCATCAAAGCTTTTCTAACTTACCTTCTGACAGGTAGATGCTTAAAAACATGTCTTATTTTCACCAGATTTCTGAGAGCTTATTCTATACATGAAATAAATGAACAGCAGAATCTCTAGTGGATGCTGGTGTGTAAACGGAAGCCTCCTAATCACTGGGAGGCCACGGTCTGTCTGGCTTTCGTTCAGGCTAGGCAGAGTTGGAGAGTCACGCCTACCCTAAACCAGTGGTTCTCAACATTTTTAATGCTGCAACCTTTAATACAGTTCCTCATGGCATGGTGACCCCAACCATAAAATTATTTCATTTCTACTTCATAACTATGAATTGCTACTGTTATGAATCATTATGCAAATATCTGATATGCAGGATATCTGATATGTGGCCCCTATAGTTTGAGAACCACTATCCCAAACAGAAATGTGCCATGTTGCTCACCTGTTCTCTCCTTGAGACATTTCAGAAAGTCCCAAGACTCTGTGGCACAGGGCACATGATGAAAGCATTCCTATAATCAAATAAAAATGGGGACTAGATCCCTTCTCCATCACCTCCAGACCCAGGAGGAGTCGCCATGCTCGTTATCGTCACAGCTGATGCTGAGAGCTCGTCCATTGGGTTTCAGGAACTCATTTGTTCTAACTTCACAAATGTTGAAATTGCAGTAGAGAGATGTCTCACAAGCTTGCTCAGAACCCCACAATATGGAGCAGAAATGGATTTTGAAGCCAAAGCAGTCTGAGTCCTTTTCTGACTTACATTTTCTTTATAGAATTTTTTGGATTGATTAAATGCATGGGCTTGTTATTGATTTTAAGGAAGTCATCAGAGCTAACTAGGTGTAAATTATCACTCAGCATTCCAGCCAGCTAGCTTCCAGTTTATAAGACTTTTATGTTCCCCTTGTGTGTGTCCGTCTGTCTTAGGTGTATCTTCTTCTGTATGTATTTTCACCTTCACTGATATGAAGCCAGCTACTACTATGCACACTTTTAGGCACACACTTGGTACTCAGCAAACATTACAATTGTTACATCTATATGCTACCTTTGTATGCCTACAGAGCTATGCGCATGCATTCAGAGACCAAGATTAGAAGCAAGAAGAAGCTGAATTATTTATTGTTTTTCAAGCATCCTTCTTAAATCATCACATTTTGAGTTGAAACTCAGGTCATGGTCACCTGCAGTTCGTAGCTGGGTAAGGTCTATCACACACCCTCCGCACCTCTAGCTGAAAGCGCTAGCATATGGCCCTTCTCCTAGTCTGATAGCAAGATTTTATATAATATATATATAAACGGCTCAGTATTCTGCAATCTGAATGTGACTGTAGAAGCAGTACTTGCAAAGACCACACTGGCTTCCTTACAGAAAGGAGTAGCCACATTCTCTAAATTGGCACTAGAGAGGGACTTACCAAATTCAGATAAAGTTTGCTCTTTGCATTCAAAATACCTAAATTTTACTGATCAAGCCATAGCTTCAGGGACATTTTTATTCTGTTTAACATTTTATATCAAAAGTGAGCCAGTAGCACACACCGCTTGTAGTTCAATAAAGGCCTTAAAACATGTAAGCATGACTGCGCCTGAGGGTGTAGAATTTTCCAGGAGAACTACAGGTAAACATGAGGAAGCCCGATACTTAGAAGAAAGTCTTATTTTTTTTTCCTTAGGGGTAGGAGACAGCACATAGGTGATATTCTACCTATACAGTAATTTAGAGAAAGGGAGTGCTGGGGAATGTGTTCCTTCTAATCTCCAAGCCTGTCCCCATTCCTTTCTTTTCAGTGTGCCTACCTTATCCTCCCATTCCTTTCAAATCCATTTACAGGAGGCAGTAATGACAGTCAGGCTGGAATCAGAGCAACTTGGACACAAATTGCAATTTTGTCACTTACTATGTCAGCCTTAACCTTTTAAAAACCTTGGTATCTCTTACTAGTTAAATTAAAATGAGATCAATGAAACCAGACACTAACATGACGTTTTATCTTTCAGAGCATCAAGGATATAGACAGCTTAGCCTTTAATCAATGTGGCAAATACCTGAGAGGGACAATTTAAAAACAGCAAAGTTTACCTTGGCTCAGAGTCTTAGAAATCTCAATAGTTGTCACTTGTCGCTGTTGCTTTGGGCCTGTGTAGAAGCACATGGCAGAAAAAGTTATTCACCTCATGGAAGACAAGAAACAAAGGAAGGACTTGAGTTCTGGTGGCCCTTCAAGTGCACATCTCTGTGACCTAATTTCTCACACCAGGCTCTGCCTCTTAGAGAGTCCTTTCCCTCCCAATCCTGCCCAAGGATAGTGACCAACTTTTGGCACATGGACCTTGGAAGACACTTATCCAAACCATAGCATTAGAGAACCAAAATAATGTCTGTAATGGTCCCAATACATGATGGATGCCTATTTTTCAGTATTCATAACCATTGTCACTTAGACCTACAGCCGTTGCCTTTCCAGTCTCCCTGCTGAGATGATTCCTGAGCTTTGGAGCTAGGGGTATGATATAGATGTCCCATTTAGAGATGAGCACTTCACCATCTCTTTACGTTTACAGAACAATGTGTAGGCTCTCAGTGGTGTTCTGGCCAGAACACATTGGACAGTATTCCGAAGTAGTGCTGGACAGGAGATGGATTAAGGAGTATTTGGAAAGCTTTATCTTGGGAAACACAGAGAGTCCACAGATGGAAACTTCTCAGAAAGGAAGAGAGAATCAGATGAAAAATTCCTCCAAGGTCAATTTCAGAACCATAGTTGTGAATAATGCTATATGTAAAAATCATAAGTCCATGAAATGTACTTTCCAAGTTTGTAGATAATATAAAAACTGGAGGCGGTGAAGACGGAGGGGAGAAAATAAACCGGTTTCAGTTTGATTTGGCGTATTTCCTTTACAAAACTAAAGGAAATGGAGATGACAAATGTTTTTCCAGTTGAAGTGTAAGAACAGCAAGCCAGAGAAGTAGGAACCATCCCAATAAATACTATTCTTCAGCAAAAGAAAAGCCCCGAGGGAGCATGCAGAGGTTACAGAATGATGCTCACAAATTGAGCAGGCAGAGCCCATCAAGGGACACTGGCAGTATAGAGTCAGCTCTGGTTCTTCCCTCAGAAGCTAGGGAGAGAGTGTCCTCAGGTCCCACTTGTATTTAGTTTATTTTTGTTAGAGGGTCTGTCCTTAGTAAATCACAGGTATTGTTTTGATAAATGAAGAAATCACCGAGACACATCAAAATTGGAAATGCATGTTGAAAAGTCAGCCAACTTTCCTTGCAAAAGGCCAAATAATAAACATTTGGGGTATGAGCTGTGTGAGCTACTCAGTTCCACCCTCAACTGTCGACAGTATCCACACTGGTTGGTATACAGTGTTGCGACGAGACTTTATTTACAAGAACATATGCCGACTAGAGTTTAAAGACAACCCAACCCACCAGTCAGAAACTTCAGACCATTTCATGGAGAGCTTATAGTTTGAAACGAATCGCCCAGCAAGCAGATAAAGCTATTCACATTAGCAAATTCAAGACCCTATGAATGTCTAAAGAGAAAGAAGCCAGAATCTTGGCAGGAAGCATAAGGGTGAGGTTAAGAAGGTGCTGTCAGGTGGCCGTTCCCATTCCAAAAATACTTTCTGGGCTTCCATCTGCACAACCGGGAGGCTTCAGCGGTAAATGCCTTCTAGTGGGCGAGTGGATGAAGAGCACTGGAGGTTTAAGAAGTTGTTTAGGCTAAGTGGCAATAAGAAACTTCACAAACCTCAGTCAGTTCCCCAAATTTTCTGCACAAACTCAGTCTCCACCGCAAGCCTCTGGGCTACTGTGATTTGGGGTTTCCCAAAAGAAACCACAGAAGAGGTCGTCTTAGAGAGATCTCTTCATCTGCCTCAAACTTTGTAAAATCCAGACTTGAATCATTGTATTGTACGTCTTCCTAAATAACTACCAACGTTAGCGCAAATTGCGCCCTACCAGAAATAAGGTTCGTCCCCATGCCTTCCTAGCTGGCCTCAGGAGACGACAGGATTTGGTCGGGTTCAAAAGGGGTCAAAAGTCATTCCCCATTCCTGATCCCAGCATACTATAGCTGAATAAATTACTTTTGCCTCCTCTCAGAAATAATACAAAGCCAGTAACATGGTGAAAGAATAAAATGATTTAAAGCATGTACACCTGTGTAATAAACATTGGTTCTCATTCCCCCTTGTGGTACATTTTAAGCTAATTTCAAGAATCTATAAGCAGAAAAAAAATGTTCATCTCGAGATAAGGAAAAGAACCATCCCTCATTCTACACAGTATTTTTAAGTTCTCTGTTAAGGCATGCTCTTAAGTTTGCCTATTTGCCCCTAAATTCCCTGCTTGCCAGTTCTCATTCTTTTGATCAGTTGTTTTATACCTTTCTAAAATTTTTAGAAAATTCTGGCTGTTTTTCTTTAAATTGTTCACTTATTGGTTATGGGATAACTTGTTCTTCTGATTCAGAAGTTCCAAAGTAAAGAACAGTGCTGAGGCCATTGCTGCCAGTCCAACCCAGTGTGCCCCATGGCCTTCGTCCTCTTTGCTTCTGCACCGCTGGTCTCTCCCACAGCCATCCCCACGCCCCCTCCTCTCTGTGGTGTTTATGCTTTTGTTTTAAAGCTCTTTGTCTCTCATCCACTCAGTCATCTCACTCAGCTCCCCATGCTAAACAGAATGGCACAAGCCTGCCATTCACCAACTGGAAGGCAGGGGCAGGAGGAATACATGTTCCAGGCAAACCTGGGCTATATAGAAGACACTAAGCTTCGTTAACCTATTGCTGCACAGCATCCATCATGTGTGACCCCGGGCATGAAGGAGGACCAATAGTTACAGTGATGGCTGCAGCAGTAACAAAACAGTAACTTGGCTTCTGCCATGTATCATGTTCCCAGCCTTTCCTATGCTTCAGATGCATAAATGCATATAGAATCAGCACCCTAGGTAGGTGCTGGAATTCTCATTTATGGACGAGGAGACTGTCATTGAGAAGTTAAAAGAAATGACTCGTCCAAAGCCACAGAACTAATTCATGATATATAGAGATGACTTGGAACCCAGTGCACAGAGTTCCAGAATTTGAGTTCTGATCCACTGCCCACCGTGGTTCATTGTAGTTTTGATCGCCTTCAGCCCATATGCTTTGAAGGTCACTTAAACAAGAATGTATTTATTCAACATGACAACGTTCTGGTGAACATGAGTCCTCAGCCTTGAGCTAATAGTTTAAGGTCTAGCTGAAGAAATTAAACCCTAAAGGTGGAAAGAAGCTTTGTAGAATGGTTGGGAAAGAATTCCCATGTGAAGGAAGAATTCCTGTGAACTGCAGTACCATAACAGAAGAGAAGGTGAACTCGTTGGGGAGAATTTGGGAGAGTGGACAGAATGTGGAAGGATTTCTCTTCCCTTCAAGCTAATGCCAACGAGTCATAGTGGCCATCTTGTCTGAAAGAATGGGTTGTTTCAAAATGGGAAATACATTTTAAAGAATGGGGAAGAAGTGTTGTGTGGATGTCTCAGAAAGCCAAGTCCATACTTTCTGACCAAAAGTATAGTCAAAGAACTGAAGCAATATGTTCTAGCCACTCAACAGAAGAGAAATGAGATATGGTGGGGAGGGGAGTCCTCCTTACCTGGTATGATCACAGTTCTGTTGTTTTGTAGGCTTCAATTATACCCATTCCATGTCCCCTCATCTTCTGGTTTCTCAGCTTCCTACTCAGCCCCAGAGGACTCTTTCTGGTTTTCATGTTCCTGTGCCTACCCTTTCCAAACAGGCCTGTCAACCTGAAACTTAAATACAAGCTGGCAGAAATCAACTACTAACAAATTAAGTTAACTTAATAGAGTAGATGCCTAACACAGAGTGTTTCCCACACCCTACCCCAGGAATTTTTCTCCCCAGTTGCCAGGCTAGAGCAAAGCAAACCCCATTCTCCATAATTAGTCCTTTCTTCCTAGAGAGCCCTCCAAACCTCTCCAAAACTCCTGCCTCCCCTAGTGGCAGCCTCCCAATCCCAACTGACCAATTCTATAGCTACATTCTAAGAACTACAGGAATCAAACTTCCCGTTTGCCCTAAAAAAATATTAGCCTCAACAGATGGCTAGGGAGGATAAAATTTATACACGGACCAATGTGCCTAAAATCCATGTATGAACAGTTTTCTAATTCCAACTAGAAAACAAGATTAAACAGTGGGTCCTGAAGATATTACAGAGTTGGAAGAGAGAAAGTATTCAATCAAACGAGAAAGCCTGTTCCAAATCCTGTCTCTACCTGCAAATAACTGTGTACTCTTGACCTGAAGGTTTAGGAATGTAAATAATTTATACAGTGACCACTGCAGGTCTGTGTGGACTTGTTTTCTTACGATGACATTTAAAGCCTTTATGAAGGCAAATGTTATAGCTTATTTTTCTTGTATTCCATTTATGGGATAAAAGCATAAATAAATGTTTAATCTCATGATCACTATTTCTTCCTTCCCCTCTTTATTCTTTTCCTAGTTTAGAGGTGACTTTGTGCCAAGTATAATGGATCTCCTCTTTTCTTTTCACTGCTTCTGTCTATAGCGGAATTCTTTTCCAACTTCAGATTTAGGCTTATGCTTTGGATTAGGTATTATGACTTGACTTATTCAGCTGTGTCAGTCCTCAGAGTAGTTGATGTAGTTATGAAAGGTAAATTTCACCTAAAAAAGTTGGTGGGTCAAGATCAGAAGTTCAGTATGGGTGAGGTCTGTGCCTTTGTATAAGATCAGACAAGTAAAATAGTCCTATGAGAAAGGAACCTGAATATGGAGATCTAAGAAACTCAGAGAGATTGGCCATTGTCATATGACCCAATGTCATAGGACCATTCTACTTCTCACACCCAACAGACACACACACACACACACACGCATGCACGCACCATCACAAGAATCAAGCATTACTAACTACTACTGGAAGTAGAAACACCAAAGAGTGGTTTAGAAGTTCTCTGCATTGTTCATTAGAATAGCAGTTTCTCTGTGAAGTAGGAAACATGCTGCATCTACATTTTAGTAGTTGATAGAGTACAACGTAGAAAGTCAAAAGGTTTGCCAATGACCAGTACTTAGATCCTAGCAGCACCAAGGTTCAAAAGAACAATCTTCTAGCCTCCTGCTCCAAACATTGAGGAATCTGTCTGTAAGGAAAGGTGAAAGGCTGCTGCTTGTAGAGAGGCAACCAGGCTAATGGATTGGAGGATTTAGTGACCTTTAACCCCTGCCTTCTCAGTGTGGTGAAACCGAATATGATCTGCTACATTCTATTTAAATTGGAGCCGTCTGCTTTTGCTATTCTTATAAAGCAATTTGTGGAAGTGTGCATATTCCTGGGACATCATAAGATTTTAAATCATGGTCAGTTTTACTATTTTTTCCCATTTTTAAATCTAAAACAGCTTGCACACCTGAAGAGACTTAGCAGTGTTGTTGCATTATGCTGCGTCCGATGAGATTCCTAAAGGAAACCATGATGCTCTTATCGGAGATAACTTCCATAACCATCTTTCTCTTATTAGCTTCTTTGAAGTAAACTGACATGCAACTATCTGACTTAGAGAAAAAATATCCAGAGATTAACAAATGTGTGAGAGAATGCGTGGACGAGTTGCATCATAGCCTCCTGCTGCTCCCCAGGCAGCCCCCATGCAGCTCAGCTCTGGTCGAGGCTCCAAAAGCATGCTTGTCCCCAGCAATATTAGTGATGGTCCAGAATAGTGCTAAATTAAGTGGAAATCACTACAAAACTTCCCTTTGGCTAATATGTTCTACTTTCTTCTCCATTACGTGTTAAACAGAACTGCCCGTAAGTATTTAGATTGGGGAATGCAGTCTTACTTCTTCTGCCTTCCTTCTGACAGAGGTAAAAATAACAACACAATAGGTCCACAGCTAGCAGAGGAGCTGAGGAGAATCCCTCAGTATAAGACTGGTCATCCGCCTTAGAAATACGGAGAGATGGACCAGAGGTGGTGCTGAGCAGCAGAGCCATTGGGTCTGGAGGAACCCTGCAAAAGACATAATAAAGAAAAATAAAGTGAATATCCAGTTGGAGAATGTTGCTGGGGCAAGATACCTGATTTCTGGCATTCAGTTAGTTATCAGTCCTCCTCTTTCTTGAACAAGTGAGCCCCCAGTGCCTGCTTGGTTCCTAGGGATGGATGTTAAAACTAGTAGTCAGGTCTTTGGGTGTTTTGAAACTAGGAATGTGGAAAGGACAAATGAGGTGGAAAGAACTGGTCCAAAGATGTCACAAATATCTCTCTGTGGCATGAATGATCTGTCCCCCTGAGACTCTGCCTGCTCCAGGCTCTAGATATGTTAGTTCCTACCCTGTCTCTCTACCTCTTCTAGATTCCCACATCTTCTTACACTTCCTAGGTTTTGTCAGTCTCCATGTGTCACTGAACCATCAGTTTCAAGGCCCCATCATTAATTTTCACTCAACCATGGCAGAACATGTAGTTCTTAGAAATGGTATAAATCCAGGAAGTAATTGTCATTAGATAGACTAGAATTGGGTTCAGAAGCTCATTATAGGGGCCCACAATTTGACTCTCGTAATTCTCTTTAGATAGACAGAGATTCCTAAAGTACCATGTGGCTGGCCTAGAATTGTCTGTCCATGACCTAGAAGGACAATTGTCGCTTCACTATACTGGACATCTTCTCTGTAGAAGCTCCTCTGTAACACTGTGACAGATGGAGGCAGTATGACCTGTGGGATGTACCCATGAATACAGGTTGATGAAAACAATAGATGTTTATATTACTGCCTAGAATTGGAAGACATATAATTTCCTTTAAATTACAATCATCTTGTCAATAACTGCTCCATAGCTGCTTCTCTTCTACCGTCATGCCTTAGTAGGTGCCTCTTTTTATATTCCAAAACCCTGTGTTCTTCCTACCAGGAACTGCTCCTCCTATATAGCTTTCACTTGCCTTAATAATTCTTTCCCCAAATCTTTGTGGGCATTTGTTTAACATCCTCTCTCATGGTGTATATATTTGGTGCACAAGTGTTGTCTGTTCCAACCAATAGCATTAGATCAGGTAGTCAGTAAGCTTTGAAAAAAGATCAAAATCCCCATTTAAGATTGTCAACATGCCAATCAAATAAATAAGATATCCTGGGTTTCCTGAATATCCTATGTTGTCTTTCTGAGTTGTTAGAACAAAGGTCTCAATATACCCCTAATACCTTCCCTATAATGAATACCAAAAAAAAAAAAAAAGCAGCTGACTTGACCAGGTCTACATTTCTTTTCTGTTGCTCCAGGATTCTTCTACAGCCAGATGATTCCTTACAGATCTTGGCACCAGTGGAAGCTGATGTGGGCTTCTATACTTGCAATGCCACAAATGCCTTGGGATATGACTCTGTCTCCATTGCTGTCACATTAGCAGGTAACCTGAAAACCCCTATCCAGTCTTACTCTGAAATCTTTATGACTAAATACCTACAATATGTCACAAATGCCTAGGATGCATAGATAAATGTGACTTTGATCCCACCCTCAGGGAGTTTATAATCTATAATCATAATAGAAATGAAGTTTAGCATAAGGGAGAATAAAGCATTGCAACTGAAAACTGAGACATTTTATGCATATGAGGAGGTCTTGGAGCTTGGGTGAATAGGATTTTTTTGTAAATGGAAACAGGAGATCTTCAGAGCAGAGAGAAATAAGCAAAAGGTTATGTCTGCAAGTACACAGTGACGGGGAACACCCGTAAAGTGTGAGCTACGATTATTGGATGACCTTTGGAAATCAGGTCTTTTCTCCTTGTCCTACCTCTTGCCAAAAATCAAAAGAGAGACATTGAGGCTGTGGGCATCTAGAATTCTGTAGTCATAGCTTAGAGCAGAGTGTTCCCCAGAACTTCTCTCTGGGTCTGCTTTATTCAAACTGGAGTTTTGTTCAAATGTATTCCTATCAATGGTTTTCCCATATACACACAGGTTAGACAAAACTTTCCGCGCATTGTGACTAAAATCACCAACCCTTAGACTACAATGCCTTCCAAGGCTGTGGCATTGAAGCGATGTGCTTTTATAAAACTTTACAACCTGGGACAAATCCTTGCCTTTGGAATCATAAGAGACCTTAGATACTGACTGGACCAAAACCTTGTTTCTTAGAGGCCAGGCAACCTGAAGCCACACCTCTGCCTAGCTGATGGGAGGAACAAGGGGCTGAGGTCCCCTAAAGCACAGCAATTCATTACCTCCACTGGCCGGCTGATCCTACCAAGACAGGATCCTTTCTCTTAGACCTGAGCTAACAGTCTTTGCAGCAATGTGCCGCACGTGTTTGTATTTATTCTTTTCGATTGCTACTCCCATCAGATGATTCAGTAGATGCTAGGAAAGCCGGCATCACCCGCACTGACCTCATCCGTCCATGTGGGGATTATGTTGTCACACTGTACTCGAGTCACACATGCTACTCCCTTTCAGGTCTGGTTTGCCAGAGTCTTTCTGCCCCCTTGACCTGAGGCTGAATCCGGGAAAGGACCTATAGCAGCTTTGCAGGGAAGATGAAAGCTGATAATGAAGAAGGCAGGCTAAGGTGCCCTGAGATGAGAGAGAGAGAGACATTTAAACATTTTCTTTTCCCTGATGCATTCCAGTTTCATTCTTCTCTCTATTCAGAGCCCAGATGCTCAGCAACAATCTTTTAAAATCTCTTCTGCTGCCTGCCCTCCAGTCCACACTTTCATGGGCACTGCTAACATGCTTCCAACTGCTGGTCAATGGTGGATTAACTCTCTTGTTTATATTGAGTTAGATACAGTTCATCTCTGCCACCAACTGAATACTCTTGTTCGCCCGAATTTAATACAATGAATGGAAACTTGTCCAGGGTTAAACAAGGCTGTTGTAACATCAGGCTCCTCCTTAGTTCTTTGAAGGCGAGCTTTTGGAAGCTGCCAAGAGGTTCAAAGCCAGAGAAGAGAGACAGAGGGGCTAAATAGACACCAGGGGAGGAAGGGACTGAGTGATGAAGTATGACCACAGACACTAAGATCCCCATCCTTCCACTGCTGGGTTTGTCCAGGTCGGCTGATAAATCAACCCTTCAAGCAGCCCCTTTAGAAGCAACGTTGAAAATGGGGGTGTTGCCTTCCCATCGTGTGTACACTTTTATCTGGGGTTGTCATCCACACCTCAGCCAATGTTGTGAAACATTCAGTAAGAAAACTCAAGTTTGGTGTTGCTAGGTGCTTACAAATTAGGGAAGGCAGCAGATGTGCCTGTCTCAAATGGAGAAATCGGTAGGATCCTGCTGAAGCCCAGCAAAGCGGCTCACACCTGTAACCCCACCACTGAGCGACCAAGGCAGAAAGATCTGAGTCCTCAGCCAGCCCAAACTATTTAGCAAGCTCCAGGCCAGCAGAGGTTCTACAGAGAAACCCCATCTCAAACCAAAACAAAGACGCTGCTCCACAATAAATATTATATGAGCAGAACATTACCTGAGTTTAGAAGTGGGAATGAGTGTGGAGCACTTCTAAATTGGATTATCAGTTATACCGCTTATTACCTACATGATCTTGAAACAAGTATAAAACTTCAGTGTCTTGGGTACCAGTGAAAGTAATACTGTCCACAGGGTGGTGTGAGATTAAGATTGTGGGTGTGAAAAGGATCTTAAACTGAGGAATGCTGGGAGCAGGGGGTTGGTCTTCCCCAGAGAAGAGCACACCACTTGCTTATCTAACACCAAAAGCTCAGCCCTGAACACATACATACAAGTAACATTATGTGGACTGAAGAGGTTATATTTAGGAATATGTGTGTATACATAGATATATATGCATGCAGTAACAATAAAAGAAGAGGCCATGATTTGAAGGAGAGTTGGGAGGAATATATGGGAGTGCATGGAGAGACGAAAGGGAAGAGAGATATGTTGTAACTATCTTATAATCTGTGTATATTTATGTATGTATATGTGTAGCTATGTATGTATATGTATGTATGTACATATGTGTATGAATGAAAGAAGAGCTTAGACTAGTGTTGGCAACATGATTCACACAATAAATATTAGTTCTCCCAAAGTGAAAACAGCCCTAAGATTGAAAAGCACCAGCCTGGCTTTGTGTCTGTGCTGTTTTTAGCCTGAGTCTTCAACACCAATGTCTTTCAGGTGTGGACTTAGCTCACTTAAAGTCAGATTCTTGTAAACCCCAGGTGCTGCTGTCTGTATGGAGAAACTGTGGTGTTCTCCTGGGCTTCGGTGTAAATGTAGGTCGAAGAGAAAGAAAACGGAGGCTTAAGATAAATAGGTGGCCTGATAATTTTGTAAGTACAGACTTTGGTCCTGCGGGTGCCCCCTGCGTAGATCCAGGGAGCCTCAGAGCATAGGTCTGAGTCACACTTGGCACTGCTTAAGATCCCACGCAGTTTCTTGCTGACTTCATGAGATTACCAGTACCTCCCAGAAATATCCTGTGATGATTAGATCAACACATTCACGTAAAATGCTTACACCCATCGTGCCCAGCACATCTCAGGTGCTTGCTGCTTGTTAGGCAGAATTACTCTTTGTAGTGTCAAAC
The DNA here is from genome assembly GCA_004026605.1 of Ondatra zibethicus. Classification (NCBI taxonomy): domain Eukaryota; kingdom Metazoa; phylum Chordata; class Mammalia; order Rodentia; family Cricetidae; genus Ondatra; species Ondatra zibethicus. Next base: position 149,153 of record PVIU01001819.1, read on the forward strand.
CAACGTCAGCTGATCTTCAGAGGGGGGAGAAGCCCTGAGAGACCATGCTCACCAGCTTTGTAGACCATTTCTGAAGACCATTTCTCTCGGTGTCTCTGAGGCAATCAGGGAAGCTGGATTCGCCAACTGTAAAGTTCTTAAGCACCTGGGCTGAGACAAGGGCGTGGGATAAGACAAGTGGCTTAAGATAAGAACACCAGGCAAGGCGCAAATCACTCTCATTTTTAAAACCTCCTAGTTAATGTACAGGTAGAGCAGAGCTAAGTAAAGGGGAGTTTCTGATGTGTGCTCATCGTCGCAAGAGATTGGAACACCATCTTAGCCAGTCGGATTCCACACTGAGCCACATTGCTCAGAAGCCTTCCTAACCAGAATGGCGCAGGCAGCGGTTTGAAGAAAAGCAGTAGTTTCCTGGTAAATTGCTTCCGTCTGGCTCAGCGAGCTCCACTTACCAATGCAGATGAGAGCCTCTCCAGGTGGAGATCACAGCTGAAGTCTTACTCAAAAGGGAAGTGTTTCTGGTTGTCGTTGATTTTCTAAGATCACAAAAAAAGATACTGTAAGGCTGCCTTGACATCATCAGTGGAAAACGAGGAGAAGATGGGGGCTAGGGAATGGGTGTATCTGTCATGGAAAGATAGAGCACAGATGAGCTCATCTCAAGCTTGCACAGGGAGACAGAAAACGCTTCTCCTTTCCTGGCATGCTTTCCTGTCTTTTTGTGAGTTGAGTAGCTGACACATATTGTGTCTAATAAAGAGATCAGAGAGACCCTGCTGGGAGAATCAAACTAAAAGGTAGTTGTTTTGAAATTCTTTTTCTGCCCCTCCTCATCGTGATTTAGTAGCTGCAATAAAAAAGAAAAGGAATTGTGTAAGCTTTTCCTAACGTTAAGTCATTTCAAATCGGCAACCCTCAAATTTCTCAACCCGTCATGGTTAACTAGAGTTTTCTTCATCAAGTTAGACTCAAAGAGGGCTTGTCACCAGCAGCAAAGGCTGATAAAAGCAGCTTTTCGACAGTGTCCAGATTGAAAGGAAAGCTAGATGGGTTTGAGTGTGTCCCAGTGGCACTCTGAGTCAATGGCCCCTAGTACAGACTCAAATCCTAAGTGGCCAACGTCTTAAGTTCTAAAGTGCCAAAGCATAGAAAGCCCACCAAAGACCTGCACTTCTACAGAACGTAAAGATGAGAGTATAACCAATATACTTGGCTCTCAAGTAGACTTGCGGAAACAAATAAGGTACAGGCAAGGGTTGCAAGCACACTTGTCCCAATTCCTCATCTGCCCAGTGGGGTGCAAGAAGGATGGGTGGGTGGGCAGATGGGGGATAGCATGTCTTCACCATGGTTTCTCGGAGAGTCTGCAGCCACCTATAGCCACACCCTGTCGTAGGAGGCCGCTTGTTCCCGGCTGCTCAGCCCCAAAATAATCACACAGAAACTATATCAATTAAATCACTGCTTGGCCAATCACTTAAGCACATTGCTGGCTAGCTCTTATTTCTTTGGTTAACCCATTTCTATTATTTTATATTTTACCATGAGGCTCATGGCCTACTGGCAAAGTTCCAGCTGCCAGCTTGCATCTTTTCCCTCTGGCGGCTCCATGGTGTCTTCTTTCTCCCAGAATTCAGTTTAGTTTTCCCTGCCTAGCTCTGTTCTGCCCTGCCATAGACCCAAAGCAGTTTCTATTCATTAACCAATAAAAGCAACACATATATAGAAGAACCTCCCACACCAACACCCACTATGTGTCCTTTGTCTAGAACTCTGTGTGGAACATGCGAAAGAAACGGCAGAAACCTTAGCTGTCTGTTCTCCTTAGGGGTCAAGTTCAGTTGATTAATTAGAAGAGATAATGGCCAGAACATGAGGAGCATGACATCCTTGAAGGGCAAAAAGAAATATCTAAGATGAAGAGTAATGGAATCAAGGCAGCTTGGACTTGTTTGGAAGCATGTTCTCTGGTGCTCATGACCCTGCAGCATTTATACTAAAGCACACTAAACAGAATTTCAAGAGTTAAAAAAAAAAGTTCATTCCTTCGCCTACTTGCTCAGGATAAGTAGTAGCCATAGTATGACCCTGAATGACCACAAAGTTTTTCAGTTTTCTGAAATATTTATGTATCACAGAATCCATCCACTACAAGTGCACAGTTCAGATATTTGTTCAGCAAATCTATCTTTGTGTAACTATCCCCACAAAGAAGGTTTTCTTTCCATTTTAACAGTTTCCTTGAGGTATGGTCCACATACCAGGCCGCTCCACTAATGAAGACAAGCCAATGGTACTTGGTATATTCAGAGTTGTGCATCTGTCTTCATGTTCAACTTTCAAACACATTTTTATTCCTCCCCAACTCACTCCCCAGTCTCCCAAGCAAACTCCAGTGCATCTTTCTTCTACACCTGTCTATCGGAGCAGTTTACATAAAGGCAGTCAAACAGTACTTTGTCCTTGGCTAATGATCTCTATCTTTGGGCATGATAATAATGGTGCCTTTAATACCATCCCCTTGTAGCATATATGATGCCATCCTTTTACAGCTAAATGATCCCTGTAAGAACTACTATTCCTTGGGGTAAGATAATTTGTTCGCTTTCATTCGTCTCTTCCTCAGGTTGTAGAAATTTGTGTGGTTTCCACTTTGGGATATCATGAATAACGATGCTATAAAGATTAATGTGAAAGTCCACATGTGGCTTTAAGTTTCATCTCTTTGTTAATATATTTTTCAAAGTGTAAATGTTCCATTGTGTGAAGCATTTATGTTTACCTTTTGACAGAACTGCCAGCTTTGCTCCAAACACGGGTGTTACTTTACATCTCCGTCAGCAGTCTACGTAGAGAGGCCTAGTTTCTCCACACTCTCGCTCCTTGTTATCATCTGCCATTTTTATTACAACAGTCTTCATGGCTGATGGTGGAGTATCTTTTCTTTGTTAATTAATGTAAAAGACAGTTGTGGCAGCTTCACAGGCCTTCCCACTTTCTCATCCTCACCCAGCCAAACATCTTTTTGTTGCTCATTGTTTATCTCTGTGCCTTCTTGGTTGCAGGGATAGTTTTGGAGATGTACATTGTATATATTGTGTGCACACTCATTCCTACTGCTACTGTTACGAGTTCCATGTATTTCAGGGCCTGAAACAACACAGATATTATCATAGTTCTTACAGTCCTGTGTGGAAAGACAGAAGCTTGCTGAAATCTAGATGGTGGCAGGCTCCCTTCTTCCCTGAAGGCTCTAGGGGAGAATCCTTTCTTTCTCATTCAAATGGATGGAAGAATTTTGTTCCATGTGACAGATGACTGTGGAACCAATTTTTTTATTATAAACTAAATATCAGTCAGGTGGTGGTATTGCACAACTTTAATCCCAGCACTCAGGAGGCAGAGGCAGACAGAACTCTAAGGTCCAGGCCAGCCTAGTCTACAAGCAAGTTCCAGGACAGCCAGGGCTACACAGAGAAACCCTCTCTTGGAAACAAAAATAAAACAAACAAAAAAAGTCATTCCTGGGTTCTTGGGGTCACTGTGTTCTTTGGCTCTCGATCCCTTCAAGGCCAACAATTGTGTATTTAGCCTTCAAATATGTCACCTACATATTTTTCTGTCCCTTTTTCTGGTTCTGAGAGTTCATGTGTTTAAACTGGGGCCCACCCACATAACCCAGGATCATCTCTCTGTTTTAAGTTCAGCATGTTAGCAACCTTAATTTCCTTCTGCCACATCATGAATTCCAGCGATTAAGACCTCTTTGCAAAGTCATTGTTTTGCCTGCTGTACAGTGTCTGAGGACGCAGCTCGTTTCCTTCAGTCTGCTGCCAAAGAACAAAGTGCAATGTTGCTAGACCTGATTTTTCCAAAGAAGCCAATCCAAAAATATTTTTAAACATCACACTTTTTTAAATATTTCTATTTTTAGTTAAGCCAACTCAAATTTTTAAAAAAGTCTCCTGGCCTAAATAAGTTTGTGCTCTGAGCTAGCTTTTGATTAAGTGATCCATTTTCCATACTTCTGATCATATACATATCTTATTTCCCAAAGACAGTATTTTATAAAATCAAATCTAATTTGTTCAGCTAAACAACAGCAGTAGAAGACATGCGGTGGTTTGGATAGAAGAGAAAGATTTTCTTTTTAAAATCACTAAAGAAGGGAGGTTGTTATAATAACAGGACACTTTCGGGGATGCACTTGCCTCATTACCAAATTTAGAAGCATATTCTGAACTATAAGCCCATGTAAACAGGGGATCTTTAAATAGATGCACTCTTGGCTCTTTTAGACCTGAGAGTTCCATGACTCTCTTACATGAAAATAAAGGACAGCCAATCCCACCCACGATTGCCGTCTCTGCGGTTCCTTCCTTACCTGCAGATCTCACAAAGAAGTCGACTCAGCTTTTCCATTGTGGAAGAGAAGGAAGGAGTATGCAGCTTTTGCAGTAAAGTCTTAGAAAATAACAAATGAAATGAAACAGTCTCTAGAGCGTGCTAAACCTGGCCTCAACTGGAGCTCAAGTTCAAGGGAAGGAAGGAGAAGTTGGAGACCTTCACAGACAGCAGAACAGCAAAGGGTTCATTCCAGAACTACAAAATGTGGAAGGTTTTTAGAAGGGAAATCAGACTGAGGGGGAAAAAAAGCACACATATTATCTGTGACAGGACAATTCATATTAAATTACCGGGAGGTAAGATCCAACAAGAAATAGAGAGTAGACATTGATAGACAGTGTCCATTACAACCAATATCAGTGAGGATGGTGTTGATATTGGCAAAGGTTCCAGCTGATCTTGATCCTTTTAACCTAAGCTAAGAGCCTTAAATACTTAACTGAAAATTCCCCTTTTAAGGTTTTTTGCAGGTGTAACTCCAGTGATACTTCTAATCGACTTGTGACAATTGCAGGGTAGGCAAATTCTGGCATTTCTTGAGCCAATGCTTTGATACACTCACTATGAGGCATTGTCTATTGATTAAATTTGGATTGAATATAATTTGCTTAATTTTAGATATTTTGAACTGTATGAGATTTACAGTATTCCATTGCTTTAGACTTCACTTTTATCGCAGGCTCAGGCTTCATTTAGTAGGTACTAGTATCTTCACCGTCTCTTGTACTGATATTTAGATCTGCCATAGACCTTGTATCTTCTTGAACAGTCTCGTGGAGAAGAGGGTCTGCTCAGCCTAGGTGGTTTCAGATCTGCCCAGCCTAGGTAGTTTCAAATCTGGAGACGGGGACTTTGGAGGCATCTCCAACAAGACTTCCTGCAGATGACTTCTAAGCTCTTTGCATCTCCTCAGAACTGACTGAAGTTTAAGGACAATCCACAATATTTAAATATTTGTTTTTCTAATATATTGAAATGCTCATAAGTCTTCAGAATCGAAGCAGTTTTATCTCTTCTCAATAACAGATTTGTTCCCTTTCTTCTTATAATACTGCTGCTGTTGCTGCTGCTACTGCTACTTCCTCCTCCAAAACCTCCTCCACCACCACCACCACCACCATCACCACCATCTCCACTATCTCCTTTGCCTTCTCCTCCTCTTTATCCTTTGTCCTGTTAACCCTTTTCCCCATGTGTTTTATTGTACCAGACGTTCCCAGTACTGCTCCTCACAGTGCACCTCACTGTGTGGTAGCAGAGACACCGCTGACGCTGGGTACCACTGTTGTAACCGTGTGCTGTGCATATGCTGGCTAAGGCCTCTTTATCACCTATTCTCTCAGCAACCGTCAATGTAGAAAGCAGAGGCACAGAGGAACTTATAGAGCTGTGCTAAGGCCATGTAACTGTGCAATGTTAGAGCCCAGATGCCCCCCTCATAAGCTGTTCTCATCTCTGCGATGCTGTCACCATCCATCTTTGCTGTTCAGTTCTTACTAACATGACCCAAAAATCCAAGGCTGACTAGTATCCTGTCAACCACTAAGCTGAGCTCCAAAATTTCTAAGCACCTTTGTCCTTGATGTGTCTTTGCTAGACCTTGGGTGATTCCCAAGCCTGCCTCCTAGAATTCTTCTTTCCTTCACGCCATCAATGACTAGTCTCTATTCCTTTCCCCCCACAAAGGTTCTCTCATACAGTACATCCCAACTGCAGTTTGCCTCCCCTCCCCTCCTCTCCTTTCCCCCAGACCTATTCTCCCTTAGTTTCCTGTTCAGAAAAGACAAGGCCTCCAAGAGACACACAATCAAAAAGGACATAATAAGATACAATAAGATAAGGCAAAAGCCCTTATTTTGAGGTCCCAAGAGCAGGTAAGAGAATCAGAGTTGCGCCCACTCCCAGTTAGAAGTCCCACAAAAACACCAAGCTAATAGTCATAATGTACACCCAGAAGACCTGGTGCAGATCTATGAAGGCCCCATGCTTGCCACTTCAGTCTCTGTGAGCCCATGTGAGCCCTGCTTAGTTGATTCAGTGACTGTGTTCTCCTGGTGTCCTCCTTCCCTTCTGACTCCTGCAGTCTTCCCTCCCCCTCTTCGGAGGCATTCCCTGAGCTCCTGGGGGAAGGACCCAGTGGAGACCTCCAATTTAGACTCTCTCTCTCTCTCTCTCTCTGTATGGGGGGGTGGTCTGACTGTGACAAGTCTCTAGTCTTAAGATGGGCAGGTATGCATGCTTACTTCCTGGTCTACATTGCCTCTAGCTGAACAGGGAGAACCTAAACACATTCGTTTTGCTAACTCATTTTTAATGGCTAAGAATAAGGAGAATCACTTTCCAATTAAATCTGCTAAAGAACTGAAGTAAGACTCATTCATTTGGTGACTTAGCAAAATACTAATTAGCCCTGCTAACTGCTTTGGCAAACATACAAATTATATGTTGTGTAAAATATGATAGTTTATTTCTTCCTTTTGTAAATGTTTAAAACAAAGACCTCCATACAGAGAAACCCTGTCTCAAAAAACAAAGCAAAACAAAACAAAACAAAAAAAGACTTCCAGAAGACTTTATGTAGTTTGAGCTTAATAGTGACACTCCTGTTCCTGGTCCATCATATAGAACTCTATCCTGTATCTGTGCTTAGCTGAGGGGAGATTGGAGAGTGGCCTAGATACGGGTCCAGGATAAAGAAGAAGGAGCTTTGGTCTGATCAACTTAGTCTTCGCCCTCACTTCTAAAGGGGAAAGCATCGTGGTGTTTCTAACAAAGGTTCTACTAGTAGAGGCAGCAACACAGCTCTGAGAACTTAACAGTGTTGATGCCCTTGGCTTCACTCAAAGAACAGTCCTTCTGTTCTGGTTAGTTTGGGGTCAACTTAACACAAGCTAGAGCCATTTGAGAAGAAGGAACCTCCACTAAAAATATCCCTACCAGACTGGCTTGTGGGTCAGCTTGTGGGGTATTCTCTTGATTGATGACTGAGGTGAGAGGGTGCAGCCCCCTGTGGGTAGTGACTCCTCCCAGGATATGTAGTGCTGAGATGTATAGGAAGGGCCAAGCAAGCCATGAGGAGTGAGAAAGCCAGAAAGCAGAGTTCCACCATGGCTTCTTCTCCAGTCCCTGCCTCGGGTTTCTGCCTTGCTTGAGTTCCTGCTCTGACTCTGCTCACTGATGGAGCATAACCTGAGAGCTGTAAGAGAGATTCAGCCCCTTGCTTTCCAGGTTGCTTTGCTCATGGTGTCTTTTCACAGCAATGGAAACTTGGACGCCTTCTCCTGTCCTCTGGCTGCAGTCAGTCGTGTTTACACTGAGCCAGAAATTTCTCAAATATTTTTCAAATATTCGTGAATTTTTCTTAGTCACGTCTGATTTTTACCCCGAGTCACGTGTGAGGAAAGGAAGTAGGAGCCTGCCATGCACAGGGATGTGTTTCTGAGTTTTCACTTCTGAGGCTGTTCCCTGCCAAGCCTCCAGAGGAGCTCACTCTCTGGGAGCTGAGCTCCCTGGCTTGCTGAGCCATCTCTGCTTAAAGACATCGCAAGAGCCCACTCCATTTCTAGGTAGGCAGTGTACCCACGGATGCTAACAGACAAGTGATAGCTACACCTCGGGCTGCCCTTTGTACAAGGCACCTGCTGCGTGTCGGGTTCAGATTAAATAAGTTAAAAATAGGACTCAAAAATACACAGAAATCTGGGTGTGATGGTGCAAACCTATAATCCCAGCACTCCTTGAGGCAGAGGTAGAAGGAGCCCTGTAAGTTTGAGGCCAGCCTGGTTTACATAGCAAGTTTCAGGCCACATGTAGGACTACATAGCAAGACCTTGTCTCATAAAAATAAAAATAAATAAATAAAAATAAAATTTTAAAAACCCTTGAAGTATTGGAAATTTCAAAAATATACATATAAGCATTTTTGCAATAAATGTGAGTGGGTTTATTAATTAAGAAAAATTGTTCATTATAAACTTCTGTCGATTATATATGCTTGGGTGACTTTACACTCTGTGTAAAGTGGTTCAGGAAGGCAAAGGAGCACAGAAGTAGTAGTCTGTGCTAACAACAGCACCTCCACTGATAGGGGACAAGGCCATTACTTTTCAGCACAACCTCAGTATAATTAATTAAGGGCTGGATTTAATTCAGTGACATTTGAATTTTATAGCCATACACTTGCAGCTATAAAAACCACCTTTATTATTAAAATTCCTGTAGGAAAAATAACTTGGTAATTGTGGGTCTGCTCTGGTCCCGGGTCTCATTTCCCCATTGGCACGGTGGTTTTTATAACACAGCGAGGCAGCTCTTGTATTGGTGCAGGACAGATTATGTTTTTAACAAGTGCCCTGGGGATTCTGAGGCAGCCAGTCTGCAGACTGGGGTTTAGGGACCCTCCCTAACAAGCCCTGGACTCTAGGTCCAAGATCTGGTGACCAGTTCAGCTCTAGGACATGCCAGTTCTATGTGTCTGGGAGCGTTTTCTCAGATCCCCAGCTATTCAAAAGATAGCTTTTCCTTTCTGACTCTCAAAGGCTACATATATATATATATATATATATATATATATATATATATATATATATATATATGGCATTTTTGAGGACCTACTTTGTGCTAAAAGTAGCTGGCAGGGAGATTTCATGGTGAGGCATGGTTGGAAGAGAGGATATGGAGAACACAATTTCTGATGACCTTATTGAAAATAAAAACCAAGATAAATGAGACATATAATGCCTGACAAGGGGTGACAGGGTGCATGCTTTAGATGGGGTAGCTGGAAACAGTCTCTCTAAGCGATATTATTTGCAAAGAGACCTAAATGACCAGAAGAATATGTCCATGTAGATGTCTGTAGGTAGAAGACATCAAGGATGGGGACCAGACAGGGCAGTACTGCTGGGCAGAAGGCAGCACACTGGAGCACGGTGACTTATGGGAAGCGTGGTCTCCGTGAGGCAGGAGAGGCAGACAGTTGGTCATAACCATGCAGAAGACCGTTTGTTGTGAAAAGAAGCTAGACATTTTGCTTAGATTGTACCGAAGAAGTGTTAGAAATGGTACACAGCAAACTGTATGATCTGATTGACGGCTCAGAGAAACCACTCTTAGGAAGAGACTGTAGTGAGTGAGACCAGAGTGGCGTCAAGGAGCCCCACCCCCACCCCAGAGGTGATACAGTTGCTCTGAGCTGAGGAAAGCACTTAGTGAGTGATAGCTACAGAGATGTTTATTAGAGTTAGGCTAGATTTGGAATTAGAGTTGATATATATTAATAGTAATATCAATCCATGTTTGCCTGCATTTTTATGTCAGCATATCATTATAGCACTTCTTCATTCCTCTCCACACCAGGTCATACATGATCTCAAATGGAAGGTAGGTGGGACCAGCCCTGCCCAGTCACAGCAGACATAGAAAGCCTACACGCATGCTCACCTGCACCAAGTTTCCACTCCTAAAAACAATTCCAGTGAGTTTAATTACTTCTGCCCAGAGGGCAAGCCAAACAGGAGAGGAAAATAAAGAGGGACAGTTCCAAATATGACGCTGAGTGGCAGTGCCTGAGGAAGGAGGAGGACTGTGCAAAATATGAAAAGCAGGTGTCAGACTCAAGAAAGAGCATTTCTGAAACAAGGTAGGGGTTTTTTCCCAGTTAACAAAAGACCAGAAGAGTAGGTGCCAGTCTAGAATGTCCTGCCTTTAAATGGTTAAAACAAAATTAAATCCATTTGACTTACAAAAGATTAAGCTTTAGGTCTATGAAATGATCTCATGTGGACCCTTATTTCCCCAAGGTGCTTAATAAATGAATCTTTGCATTGTGCTTTATGGTCATGTGTTTGCAGCACTGTATGTTTCTCCCCAGATGATAAAAAGCCTGCTAAAGCCTAGCTTACAGAGGACCTCCACTTCCGGGAAGAAAGCTTAGACGGCGTGGTTGCCCTGCCTTTTCCTAAGTGCAGTTAAAAACCCTGACTGTTGTGTGTGCGAGCGCAACGGTGAAAAGTGTGGGGGGGGGGAACAGACTGGCTAGACACCTTGGCAACTGAGGGACAGTTCAGCTCACACAGTTGGGAATTTATTGGGCTTCCTTTTTGCTTCCTAAACTCCAGACTTGGAGCTGCAGAAGGTAGCTACGAGGAAACGCCAAGGAGTATGCGAAAAAGAAATTTTATTTGTATATCATAAAGCTTATTCTCTCTAGCAAAAGTAATAGGAAAGAGATAGCAAGACTGATGTTTAGAAAATACTGCTGAGCTCTGACCAAATATCACAGAAACACTATGACCAGTACAGCATACCAACATAAGGTGGTTAAGGAGCCTAGCCTCATCTTCCATCATGGAAGCATAAAATGAGGTACCTACTTCAACACATCCATGGAGGTAGGTGTGAGAAAATGAGTTTCTTACCTACTAGAAGCTGATGAGAACATTTTTGGGAAACCTGGACCTCTACCTTTCCCATAGAATTCTTATTATTCCCATGCTCACGTGAGAATCAGACCATTACAACCTCTTAACAGCTGCTAGGGAGGGTGTTTCCATTGGGGTGATGGTGAAGGCCAATGGGTATCCAGAACGCCCATCAGTAATGAGGAACCCCTGACGTGGGAAACATAAGAAGTCAAGCAAGGAAGCCAGACCTCTACATCTCTCTGCTTCCATGTCTATGTGGTTACAGAGGAAATGTCCAAAATATTTAAAACAGAAGAGCTACATGTAATACTAATGTCCTATAACAGAATACAAAATACCTGGGCTGCTTTTAAAATCATTCATCACTTTAAGACTTGCTTTCACTATCTGTGGTGGTTTGAACAGGAATGCTCCCCCTCATAGACTCGTGTTTGAATGCTTGCCCCCACAGGGAGTGGCACTGTTAGGAGGGGCAGCCTTGTTGGAGGAAGTGTGTCACTGTAGAGGCAAGCTTTGAGGTCTCATATGCTCAAGCTACATCCAGTGTGGTACAGTCTCCTTTTACCTGTGGATCAAGATGTAGAACTCTCAGTTCCTTCTTGAGTACCATGTCTACCTGTGCATTGTCATGCTTCCCATCATGATAATAATGAACTAAACCACTGGAGCTATAAGCCGGCCCCAATTAAATGGTGTCCTTCCTTTATAAGAGTTTCTGTAGTCATGGTGTCTCTTCACAGCACTAAAACCCTAACTAAGACACTATCCTTATTAAGTACAGTGCTATAAGATCTACCCAGTGTAATAATGTAAGAAAGGAAATAAGAGGCCTACAGAGTTGCTGCATCCAGTGAGACTGGAGCTGGGAGAGAATGAAAAAGGACAGATACACAGACACATACACAGAAAAGCCAGGATCGGGTAGGCTGTGCTCACTCTGGTGAAACAGCCCCAACTGTGCACAGCAATGCAGAACCTTGCTGATTTTTCATTATGTACAGCTCAGGGGAAGGTAAGCTAGTCTCTCCTTAGGAAGTCTCTGTAGGGGGCAGTCTCAGGGTGCAGTCACCTGGGAGGAGGAAGCTGTAGTTGCTAGGTTTTCCATACATTGCCAACATTAAAAAGTCAGACCAAGGAAGACTTTGCTAGCCCTCTGAGCCTCATCATAAGGGAAAGCTTTGCCACTTCTGCATGAGTCTGACACAGTGAGATCCTTGACATGACCAAAGCCATGTTAAACAACACACATTCACTCAGGACTTCATTCATTCTTTGCATGTTGACCCAGGACTTCCTTGGCTCCCCACACAGAATGACAAAGAAGAATCAAAGCTCATCCTTTTCTTCAGAGGGAATGATTGGCTACAGAAAAATGTCCTAAAAACCTATAAAAAGGGCCTAGGACCAACACGTACCTACATTTCCATATACCAGAAATAAACAACAAAACTTAAAACATAGTATTAGCCATCCCTGAAAAGAAATAACTAGATAAAAATTCAGCAATACATCTCTAAACTACCTGGAAAGATAAATGGGCATATGGTCTTCTGTGGACTAGAAGACAAAAACAGAGAGATTGGTTTTTCCATAACTGATATTTATGACTGATATAATTCCTATCAAAATCTTAACAAGGCTTTCTAAGTATGGACACGTTGGTTTGAAAAGACTATAAAGAGATGCAGTAGAGTACAAAGGAGAATAAGCAGGGAGCATCGCTTGCCAGGCTGTGATTATATGGTTACAGTAATTGAGGCGGTATGCTATTGGCAGGGCAAAGATGCAAAGAACAGAATAGAGATCCCAGAGACAGACCTGCACAAACGTGCTCATCTCATCTTGACAATGATGCAGAAGCCATCCAAGGTAGAAAAGATAGCCTACCAATAAAGGGTATCAAACAACTGGGTAGCCAGAGGCTACAAACAAGGGAACTTTATCTGAGTGTCATACCCTATACAAAAATTAACTCACAGATGACTAACACTGACTAGAAATTTTTTAAATATTTGTGTTCTTTTTGTTTTCTTAATTAAATTTTATGTCGTGATTACAGTTTCCCCTCCTTCCTCATCTCCCGTTCATCCCCCTGCCAACATCCACTCCTCCCCCATATCCATTCAGAAAGAGGCTGATCTCCCATGGTCATCAACAAAGTATGGCACATCAAGTTGAGGCAGGACCAAGTTCCTCTCCCTGCATCAAGGCCAGGCAAGGAAACCCAGCATTGGGAATAGGTTCCCAAAGCCAGCTCAAGCACCCAGGGCAGGTCCTGATTCCACTGCTAGGAGTCGCACAAACAGACCAAGTTACACAACTGTCACCCACATGCAGAGGGCCTAGACTGTTCCATTGCAGACTCCCTAGCTGTTGGTCCAGAGACCATGAGCTCCCAAGGGCTCAAGTCAGCTATCTCTATGGGTTCCCCCATCATGACCTTGACCCCCTGACTCATACAATCTCTCCTCCCTCTCTTCGACTGGACTCCCAGAGCTCAGCCCCAGTGCTTAGCTGTGAATCTCTGCATCTGCTACCATCAGTTACTGGATGAAGGCTCTCTGATGACAATTAGGGTAGTCACCAATTTAATTATAGGAGATGTCCAGTTCAGTCAGCCTCTCCAGTATTGCTAGGAGTCTTAGCTGGGGTCATCCTTGTGGATTCTTGGGCTGGGAAATTTCCTGGCACCAGGTTTCTCCCTAACACTGAAATGCCTCCTCCCCCATCAAGATGTCTCTTTCATTATTATCTCCCTTCATCCCACCCACAACCTACCCAACCTGATCTCTCATCTTTCCATTACCCCCCACCACACACATGCACCCTCCCTCCCCACTATCCCCAGTTTACCCAGGAAATTTCTTCTATTTCCCTTTCCTAGAGAAATCCATGAATCCCTCTTTGGACCCTCCTTATTACCTAGCCCCTCTGGGGCTATGGATTGTAGTCTGGTTATCCTTTATTTTATACTTAATATCCACTTGTGAGTGAGTACATAACATATTTGTCTTCTGGGTCTGTGTTGCCTCACTCTTTTCTAGTTCCATCCATTTGCTTTCAAGTTTCATGATGTCATTTTTTAACAGCTGAGTAATAATACCCCATTGTGTAAATGTACCACATTTTCTTTATCTATTCTTTGACTGAGGGGCATTTAGGTTGTTTTCAGATTCTGGCTATTACGAATAATGTTGCTATAACATAGTTGAGCAAGTGTCCTTGTAGTATAATTGAGCATCCTTTGGCTATATGCCCAAGACTGGTATATCTGGGTCTTGAGGTAGATTGATTCCCAATTTTATGAGAAACTGCTATTTCGTTTCCAAAGTGACTGTACAAGTTTGCATTCCCACCAGCAGTAGAGGAGTGTTCGTTCCCCTTACTCCACATCCTCTCCAACATAAGCTGTCCTCAGTGTTTTTGATCTTAACCATTCTGACAGGTATAAGTTGGTATCATCATGTATTTCCCTAATGGCCAAGGATGTTGAACAATTCTTCAAGTATATCTCTGCCATTTGCGATTCTTCTGTTGAGAATCCTCTGTTTAGATCGGTACCCCATTTTTAAAATGGATTGTTTGGTATTTTGATGTCTAGTTTCTGGAGTTCTTATATATCTTTGAGATCTGTCTCTGATGTGGGGCTGGTGAAGATCTTTTCCCATTCCATAGGCTGGCATTAAATAGCTGTTTTCACCCAACACATTTTTTACCTTGGTGTTTAATGGAATCCCAAAAGTTTAATTTTTAAAAATGGTATTAAGTTATTTTAAAACCAAAGTTTGGTTGGAACTCCAAAGTTCCAAATCAAAAAATAGTTGATTTCCTGATATAAAAAATAAAGTTTGAAGACAATAAAATAGTACAAAAATAGAAAAATTAATTATCAATAAACTGAATATAAAGCTTAAATCATAAAACTTGTAAGAAAAATCATAGGAAAGTATCCATTTAGCATTTAGATCTATATAAGTAGTTCCTATACTTGATATAAAAGAATCATAACCCATAAAAATTATAAATTGTATGTTATCAAAGTTAAAGCACTTAGGTCTGTGAAAGGGCCTGCTAAGGTGAAAAGGAAAGGTACAGACTGGGTGAGAATTTACAGAACACTTGTTGATGAAGGACCATAGCTGAACTATAAAGACCTCGTGAGATTCAGTAGTAAAATACATACTGGCCACAGGTTTTTATGTGCAAGAAGACAGTGAGAGATACATCACACTGAGGACGGGAAGACTACCTCACCAGGGTGCATGGGTCCCTGAGAGGACCAGCCACCCTCACTGAAGTACAAGTTACTGCAGTCAGTTCTGCTTCTGCGCAAGGACACCCAGGTCCACGTGAAGATGGCAGTCATTGGCCCAGGTTTATGCTATTTGACTGTTCACCTCTAAAACCTTTGGCCTATCATCAGAAACATGCAGATGAAGACAATAAAATAGTTCAAAATAGAAAAATTAACTTTTCTATTGAAGAAGGAGATTGGAGTCATCCTGGTCCCAGGTGACCAGCCCCTGTTGGTAACTTTGCTTCAAATCCAAAGAGTTTGGAGGCCCTGGTGCCTGCTGGTGCTTGCTGCCGGAAAACCTGCTGATAAGCCCATCTTGGGGATAAGGATTTAGCTTTATAATATGCAGTGAAGGATTTTTAATGTTTAAAAATGTAAAGAATCAATGACAAAATAAGTAATCCACTTACAAAATCTTCAAATAGAGCGCGGCGATTGAGACTGAGGCTTCCAGCTGGTGCCTGTCCCTCCTGCGGCAGAGGACTGCCCAAGTACAGCAGGAATCATCTGATCTCAGCTGTGGGATCCAGTGCACTTCAGAGAAGTGACTTGGTCCTCCTAGACACAGGGTGTCCCTTAGATACCTGCCTCTCTGAGACTCCTTTCCTTCATGGTAAATAAGGTTTATATCAACTGAGTTTTCTGCCCCTCTTCATGGTAATTATATATATATTTTATATAAATATATAATATATATATTTTTATTATATATATAATTACCATGAAGAGGGGCAGAAAACTCAGTTGATATAAATTATTATATATTTATTATATATATTATATATATTATATCAGTTCAGTTTTCTGCCCTTCTTTTATCCAAACTCTTTGAAGGGAGCTTGCTGTCGTCCACTGTGTTATAATTATTGTTTGTCTGCTTGATTCTAAGTTCCCTGCAGCCCAGATTGTCTCCATTTTAAGTCTCCATTTTCCCACTTCCACCAGCAAGATTTACCTGGAGAAGGGGTATGCAAAGCAGCTGGTAAAAGTGTGAATGCCTTCAGAATTTTGCCATAAAATCAGTAGGGCCGGGGAACTTTTTGAAACAACACCATAAAAAGCAACCTTGCTTTTAGATCATTGTCGAGGTCCCTTTGGCAAACCCTTATTTACATTATGAGTCATAACAGCAACAAAATCACAGTTATGAAGCAGGAACAAATATAATCTTATGGTTGGGGTCACCACAGCATGAGGAATTGTATCAAAGGGTCACAGCAACCGCTGCTCCAGAAAAGGGGGAAATGGAAATGGAGAGAGCTGGCCTCCAGTGGGATGGGATATATTACCATGGGTGATGACCATGTGACACCCCAGTTGACCCTTTAATGAGGCAGCTAGGGGAAATAGATGCCATCTAGGAGACTCTAGATGCCAGATCTCTAGGTCTTATTTCCAGTTGACAAGGATTCTTGGAGGTGCCAACTGTATGAATCTAAACCAAGGGGCAAGGACAGCATATGATGGGAGAAGAAAAACAAATCTAGGCAAAACCTTCATTCCTAGACGTAACTGAAAAATCCACATGGATGAGGAAGCTACTGTGGAGCGTGTGTGGGCTATGCCATGCCTTAGTGCACAGCCCAAACCCCAGGAAAGATGTGAGGCACCCAGAAGGAATCTATATACCAAACAGGAAGGGAGGGGCTAGGTGTGGCTATACAATGTTACTATATGTGATGAAGTCCGCACATTCTGCTCCTCTTTTTTGGGGGGGAGGGGGAGGTCAAAACAGGGTTTCTCTGTGTAATAACCATGTTCTGGAACTAGCTCTGTAGACCAGGCTGGCCTCGAACACACAGAGATCTGCCTGTCTCTGCCTCCCAAAGGCTGGGATTAAAGGTGTGCGCCACCACTGCCCCGCCATTTTGCTCCTTTCTATAATGCAACAAAACTAAGTCACCCAAAGACAGCTAAGAATGCCATTTACTCAGAGTCACCTTTCAAATATTCACCCAGAAGAACACTTTGATGGCAATCTGTATCTCTATAAAGAAAAAGAGGAAAAGAAAGAATTAGTTTAAAAGATTTCTGCTCCTGCTTCTCCTGGTAAACAGGCACTGACTACAAGGAACAAGCTGCTCCAGCACAATGCTTGGGAGACAATTCCTTCTCCAGTTCTGACTCCTGGTGGTTGGAACAAATGGCGTTAGAGAGCAGAGAACTCAAGCATTGGAAAGAAATTTAAACCTGCAGCTCTAATATTTTTTCCTGTTTTAATACTACTACTTAATAAACTTCCGACTAATAATTTCTAAATTCTAAAATGACACAAATCGATAATTCAGCACACAACGTGCATGTGGTAAATAAGCGCACAAGAGATAGCTCGCAGCATCAGCCATGAAGGAAATGCAACTTAAACCACACTAGGATGTCACTGTGCAACTACCGGATGAAAGAAATAAAAAGGATGAGGATGGGGGAGGGGGACAGCCATATGACATTTCAACTGCGTTCCTACGCATTGATGTCAGAAAAATGAAGACAGATGTCCCCACAGCTACCTGCACCGGAGTGTTTATAACAGCTGCATCAAAATCTGGAAACCACCCAGATATTCTATAGCAGCTGAACAGAAGAACACAAACTGTGGTTTCCCGTGTCACAGAATACTACTCTGTGATAAAAAGTACCACACCATTAAAAAATGGAACCATAATTTGATATAAGAGCTAGAAGAATCTCTAGAGAGCTCAGAGAGCTGGCAGGAAGTCAAACAAGAAAGGTTACCAACTGTGCGATTCCATTTACACGACACTTCAGATGCTGAAAACAAGGGAACAAAAGTCATATGAATGGTGGCTGAAGAATCTAGGAGGAGCTTATAGACTTCATGAGGGATGCTTAGAGGGGCAGACGCGCTGTGGCTCACCCATGTGAATGTCCACCTGTGACCGTGAAGAGTAACGTGATTGCATTATGGGAAAACTGGATACAAGTTACGCGGGCCTGCTCTGTGTTACTTCTTACAACTGTGTGTGAATTGCAGAACTGTCTCAAAGTACAAATTAAGCCCTTAAAATCTATCTTTTATATTTTATATTGATTGAAAGTGTATGTTATCCTCACTTGGGCACCATGTTCGTCTCCTCAAACTCTTCAGCCTTGTTTGTGGGTTTTGGTTTTTTTTTTTTTGTCTTTTGTTTGTTTTTTCCTGATAAGTCTATGGTAGGCTCACAAGTGGACAGATACAGGTTTTTTTTTTTTTTTCACAGGCAAAGCGTGGCATGGGGTATGCCCGAGAAGAACATGTGTTCTCTGCTGGCCTCCCAGTGTTTCAGTACCCCAGCCCACAACACTGCTAGTGACAGCTCACTTTCTTTCTTATCTCCAGGAAAGCCACTCGTGAAAACGTCCCGAATGACCGTGCTCAACACAGAGAAGCCTGCAGTCACAGTGGATGTCGGAGGCACCATCCGGACAGTGCAAGGCGTGAATGTGACCATTAACTGCCAAGTGGCAGGTGAGCAATCCATCCGCGCATCGGCGTGTTCTGATGCTGATGGAGCTTTGGGAGAGGCTGGGGAATACACAGGCTAATTAACCACAAACTCTCCTGTCAGCTGAAACGCAAACCTCATTCAGAAAGAGCGGGCGCATCATAAAGTTAGAGAGGGAAGATTCATTCTGCCGGAGCCTGGTAGACTAAAAGAGGCATTAGGGTTTTCATTTTTATTAGACAAATCATAATTGTGTACATTTATGAGGTACAGTGTGATATAGCATGATTAAATCTAGCTACTCAACATTGGTTTGCTTATGTGCCCATTGCAGTGGTGTTTACTTTGTTTGTTAAAACAGTCTTGTTATAGAATGAGGCTGCCTTACTCACTGCATAGCTTCAAATCCATGACTTTTCTGCCACAGTCTTCTAAGTGCTAGGATTGCAGCTGTGTGACATACTCTGGGCTTCTTTGTTTTGTTTTGTTTTCTATTCTTAATTTTCCATACAAACAGAATGTGGGCATGTAAGAATTAGGGCAAGGGTGTTCCAGGTAGAAAAAGAAAAAGCATATGGAAATTTTCCTGGAATCTGAAAATCCTGGTGTTGTTCACGGAATAACAGAAGCTTAAGTCTGAATGTGTAGGGCTTAAATCTTTATAAGGTGGGTGGCAGATGGACCATGGGCAACCTTGGAAGACTAACCAGGGAGCCCAGACAAGGAAAATAGAAAGTTATGCTGCTTCTGAGTTGGGAAAATTGTTCAGTGGGTTAGAACACTTGCTGTGCAAACAAGAGGGCATGAATTTGAATCCCCAATACCATGTAAAAGCCAGTCATGACTGTACATGCCCCAGCATTGAGGGATGGATACATGTGGATCCTTGAGCTGTGCTCACCTATCCAAAATGGGAAGCTTCAGGTTCACTGTGTCACAGGGTCTCAAAAACTGAAGTGGAGAGCAATAGAAGATGCTCTATGCCCTTCTCTGGCCTTTGCATACATGCACTAGGTATGTACACCCTCACACATGTGCTCATATAACATACATACACTCACAAAGAAAGAAAATAAAGGAAGGAAGAGAGGGAGGGAAAGAGAGAGGGAGGAAGGAAGAAAGGGAGGGAGGGAAGAAGGAATGGAGAAAGGAATAGATAGAGGGAGGAAGGAAGGAAAGGATAAAAGAGGGAGGGAGAAAGGGAAGGAAAAAGGAGGGAGGAAGAGAGGAAGGAAGGAAGGAAAAGAGAAAGGGAGGGAAGGAGGGATTGTGAAAGACACTAGGAAAGCAAAGGATTGCCTATGCTCATATTGGAAGAATTAATGTGAAAACAGCCATCCTGCCAAAAGCAATCTACAAGTTCAATGCAATCCCAACCAGAATTCCAGGACCACTCTTCACAGAAATAGCCAAAAAGAAATATTAAAATCTATTTGAAAGCATAAAGACCAAGGATAGTCAAAAAACCATATTCAACTACTGAATAATAAAGGATATTATAAGAAATATTGTAACAAAAAAGAAATAGGTAAGAAATGCCTGATTTCAAGTTACACTTCACAGCCGCAGTACTAAAGACAAAAAAGAAACAAACTTAACAATGGAATATAAGTGAGGACCCAGGTGTAAGCCCACACTCCTACAGACATTTGGTTATTGACAAGGCTCAAAAATACACAGTGGTGAAAAGACAGCATCTTCAACAAATGGTGCCAGGAAAACAGGCTATCAACATAGAGAAGAATGAAACTAGATCCTTTCCTAACCCGCTGCACAAAACTCAACTCCAAATAGATCAAGGACCTCAGTGTAAGACCTGATGCCCTGAAACTGCCAGAGGAGAAGATGGGGAGTACGTTCAGCATACAGAAGGACCTTCCAGTACCGCAGGGGATAAGACCAACAACTGAGAAGTGGCTCTCATGACACTATAAAGCTTCGGTACAGCAAAGCAGACCTTCAGTCAAGTGAAGAGGCAGCCCACCGAATGGGAGAAAATCCTGGCCAGCTCTGTCACCCCTTAGAGAATTAATACCAGATTATTCAAAGAGCACATAAAATGAAACAGTAAGAAAACAAACTCAATCAAAAAGTGGGCCATAGTTCTGAACAGAGCTCTCAAAACAAACACAGATGTCTAATGAACACCTTTGAGGTGTCCTACATCATTAGTCAAGTTAATCAAATTAAAACTAATTTGAGATTTTGACTTCTTCCAATCAGAATGGCTATCATCGGAAAGTAATGATGACAAATGCTAGTGGAGATGTGGGGAAAGAGGAACCTATGGTCATTGTTTTTTGGATCTTAAACTTGTATAGTCACTGTGGAAATCAGTATGGAGTTTCCTCAAAAGGAACTAGAAGTAGATCTACTACTTGACCTAGCTAAACCACTCCTGGCTATTCCCAAAGAACTCAATGTCTTACTACAGAGATATTTGCTCAAGCATTTCATTGCTGCTTTCTTCACAATAGCAAGAAAATGAAACAAGGCTGGATACTCATGAGCCGATGGATAGCAAAGTATGGCACATAGACACAATAGAATTTTATGCAGCTGTAAAGAAAAAGGAAAGGATTTTTTTTTTTTTGGTTTTTCAAGACAGGGTTTCTCTGTAGCTTTTGAAGCCTGTCCTGGAACTAGCTTTTGTAGACCAGGCTGGCCTCGAACTCACAGTGATCCACCTGCCTCTGCCTCCTGAGTGCTAGGATTAAAGGCGTGTGCTACCACTGCCCGGCTGAAAGTAGGAAATTTTCAGGTAAATGAATGGAGCTAGAAAAATTATATGGAGCAAGATAACCTATACTCAAATAGATAAACACCATTCTCTCTCATACATGGGTCTTTAGATCTGGGTGCTAACCTGGGGTACCTGGGGGTAACCTGGGGTACCTGGAGAAGTAAAGACATTATGGAGGGGGCATTGGAGTGAGCGATATCTTAAAGTAGATGGAATAACAGAGCATAGACGATGTAAATGGAGGGATAGAGAGCTTAAGCAGGGATTGTGGAGGCAGAGGAAAAGGGAAGGATTGAACGAACATGAGATTGTATGGAAAAGCAATATGGAAACTTACTGCTGTGTAAGCCAATTTAAAACTGTAAGTTGAGAGGGAGAGAGTTACAGGGGAGCATTCTGGATGATGCTGTACAGGAAAGTCCAGAGTTCCTAAACAAAAACCCCAGGGTCAGGTTAAAGACATCTCATTATGAGTTGGTCAGGGATACTCCAGAGGCCCCCAAACCAGACAGACTCTTCTTGCCTTTCTTCCTGGTTGCCCACTGGAACTATTTGCTAAGACCCTGTTGTTAAAAATGCCATATACCTTGGTTGCAATGTGTAGAAAAATCAAGCTGGAAACCTAGACCAAAGACCTTTCATGTCTGTGCCACAAGATGGGAGAGAAGTCTTAGCAGGGATCCCTTCCACACCAGCACTCAGGGTGGTGTTTCTGTAGACAGGCACTCCCCACCTGATCACTGTGAGCGCTGGCCTCAGAGATGAGGACAGAGCCTCTGCCTAGCATTGGAGTTGGTAAGAAAGGAGACCAGCAGGGGAAAAGACAACAAAACAAAGAATTAGACCAGGGGGTTTCAACCGGTGGGTTACAGTCCATTTGGGGGGTCAAACAACCTTTCCCCAAGGGTTGCCTAAGATCATCTGCATATCAGATATTTACCTTACAATTCATAACAGTAGCAAAAATCACAGTTATGAAATAGCAACAAAAATAATTTTATGGTTGGAGTTACCACAATGCAGGGAACTGTATTAAATAGTCGAGGCATTAGGAAGGTTGATGACCCCTGAATTAGACGTCATGGAAAGACATCTCGAAAGCCAGGTGCCAAGCCAGGAAGAACATGGGGGAACCTAGGACATGAGAACAATGTTTTGGTTCACTGTATGTGGCAACCAAGAACTGGTCCCCTGAGCCTCATACAGAAGTTCACTTGATGGTCCTTGCCTAACTATGAGGTTATGGTTGGATTTTGGTTGGGGTTTGTTGCAGGGAGGAACATGGATATGTGGAAGCCATCCAAACACTGACATCTTCACCACTCTCCTTCTTAATTGTTGAGGTGGAACCATTAACCCTTAAGCTCTGCATTTGGCTACAGATCCCTGGAGCTCAGTGGCCAGCCAGTCTCACTGAAACATTATAGATTATTGTTTTGTTTTTGCCCACAGAACCATGTATATTAATCCTGATCAAAACTTAAATTGTTCTTTGTGCCTCAGTCATTATACCTGTTGTTGAGTTATATATGTATCCAAAGGAGTTGAGGGAAATCCCAAATTTGCTATAATTAACTGGTTGGATAGGGACATGAACCTCATTGCGTCGCTAGCCAGTGTTCTGGAAACACTGATGAGTGTGACATGGCTCAGGAACTGCTTTCATCTGCTGCTTTGATGGCTCCTCTGTTCCTCTCCCACTCCTCATCATCTCCACTGTGTCTCTAATCGGGGCTCAGTGACCTTCTGACTAGTTAGGTAAAATTCACTGAGCCGTAGTAACATCATCAGGGACTGGCAATACATTAGACTGGCAATAATGCAAGCCCTTCTAAAAGGCAGGATAGCGACTCCCTAAAGGCTGCTGGAGGAAAGACTGTCTTTTGAGTTCATTTGCATAACTCATGGACAGGGTCTTACTGAACATCTAATCAAGGTTAGGTCAGAGAGCTCCTAATCCAAGGAGACACAGATAGTAAGACACATGAAGCTTCCCATCTGGGGAGAAGAGAGGTTAGGAAACACATAATAATATAGCACACTACATAGGGATAGTCATGATTTCCTTAGTCTAGAAGAGCAGGGTGGTTTTAACATGTCAGGAAATATAGAAAAATAAGAGAATGTGCTCAAAGTTTCCCTTTCCAAACTTCCCCATGATGGACACCTTAGCACAGTTCCTTTATCACTGTGGTCCCTCCTCTTTCCTTCCCACCCCCTCATTAACATTTGTCTGTCCTGAGCCTGATTTGAAAGGATATATAAAAGTCTATTTAAAGAACATCTCACGCATTACCTAGACTGCTTGACATCCTCACGTTTGAACCATTAGCAGTTTCTCATTAGAGAATTTTTCTCACACATGTGCTCTCAACTTGTAAAATGTGCCTCACACATTCTTCCCAACCCTTCCGCATAAAAAAACACTAAGCAGTGAGTATGATGGGGCTTTTTCTTTAAAAGCGATCCAGCCCACTCTTCCCTTCTTAGGAGCGTTCTCTATGTGGTAAGAGTTCAGAAAACGGAGGGAAAGAACAATGGAAGAAATAGTGTGCAGATGGCCTGGGGCAGAAAGAGCATGCCACGCTTGACAAAGTGAACTCTGGCTGGGCTGTGAGATACAGTTGGCAGTGGCAGAGATAAACCAAAAAAAGTGCATGAAGCTAGGAAGTGAGAAGTAGACAGGGGCTAGATCTCACAAGTGCTCATAGATTATACTATAGGTTTTTATCAAAGAGCAAGGGATGCTTCTGAAAGGTTTTGACGATGCAGGATTGGTAGACATGAATGGAGTGTAGCAGTTAGGGTTGGCTGGATCCTAGCACAGAGTAAATCCTACTATCCCCCAGTGTATAATGGTTCAGATACAATAGACTATCAGGACTCTCTTAAGAATTCAGTATTCAGCGGGAAGGCCTCTGCCCTCACTATATCACTCAGGGTCATGGGGTGCTGAGGCCTTCATTCTGTTGAAATCCTGAGGTCTCCCTGGGATGCTCTCTATCCCGTGAACTAAACAAGGAATAACTGGGAAAGCTCCTGAGGGCCATAACGAAGGAGCCATTTAATACTTTTCACTTACCTTAGTGCATGGCCACTTACAACTGTGAAAGATACCGGGAAATAACCTCCTGCAGCACACGTGGAAAAGAAGAAAGAGGTTTGGGGAATTGACTACTAGTGCCCGCCACTGTCCTTGAAGAGGAATACGAAAAGGAAGTTGAAAGCCTCTTGTCTGGACTGCTGTGGCTCCTTAGACTAGTCGCCAAAGCTGACATTTGAATTACTGTATCCATTCTCCTCTCTTGCACCAAGCCAATCCCCTCCACACACACACACACACACCCTAAGAAACTTCCAGAACAGATCATGTAAAAGTACACCGTTGGATGCCCCACCTCAAGGTGCTGACAAGCTGCCATGGTGAAAGCCGCCCTCCAAGTATAACAAATGGTCCAGTTAGCAAGAATATCCTGTCTGGGATATTAAAGAAGAAAGGGATATTATAGCATCATGCTTCCTGGCAGCTCGGGACAGATTAAAGGCACTAATCCTTATAATCGGATCCCATTACCTGCCATTCTGACTAGACCCATTTATTGATCCTTCCCAGCAACAGGGAGAACACTGTGTTGCTGTTAAGGAACACCACAAGGGGATAAAGCAGACACAGGTTAGTTTGCGTCCCCTTTGTAGACACAAATGATACCCAGGAATCCGGTGTGGAGCCTGCACAGCAATTGATCAACAGCAGTAAAGCCCCAGGCTTTGTTGCCGAGTGTGTTTTCTGCCATTTCTCAGCCGAGTCTGTCTGTTACAACAGATGGAGGGGGAGAATGTTTCCACAACATGGCTGAACCTTCCAACAACAGACAACGCATGTAGCCAACCCCTGTAGCTTCTAGAAGGCCCCTCCTCACAACAGTTCTGGTGCTGCAATGGCCACCAAAAAAAAATACGATATGATTATATTTAAAAGGCAAGCGGTAGAGAAATCATAGCAAGGCACTTCAAATGTCCTCAGAGAGGCAGTCTGATGTGACAGCAGGCTGTGATGTGTACTTGTTGAGGGTTTAGGCTAGTGTGTCTGGTATCTTTCCAAGGTATTTGTTGGCATGTCTAAATGGCTAATGGGGGGGTGCTATCTCTCTAGTACCTTGCTTGTTTTTCTCCCTTCTATTTTCTTTGTCCATCTTGTCAAAACTAGTCATAGAAGGGCTGATCGTCATTCCAGATACCTTTATAGAGTCATTCTCTGCCCTAAGGTTCCTAGTCCCAAATCCCCATACTGTGGCGGCAGCAGTAATCCACTGACAAACTCACAGTTCAGGTCTCTTTGAGAGTGAGCCTGAGGAAGGTTGCTACCAACAGACCAGAGAAGGGTTTCCATAGCATCCTCTTCTTGGGAATATTGTAGGGACTGGAGGTGAACATCCCCCTGTTGCTATCCTAAACATTTCCATTTCTCCCATGAAGCTCTGATCTCACCAGAGAAATCATCCCTTCCAGAATATAACCAATCTTGCCCTCACAGAGAAGCCTGACTCCATGGGTCACAAGGCAAGGACTAATACAGGAAACAGGAAATTTTGAATCAGTTCCTGGAGAAGTAAGAAATAGCTCCTTGAGCCCTCCGAACCAGGCTTCTTTGCCTTCCCTTCTTTTCCCTTCACCCTCTGCCACACATCTGTTCTCTCCTCTGCATCGCTTGGCAGAGGCCATCATGCCTCAGCAACGTCTATATTCGTACGTACATACATGACTGTAACTGTGCCCTTTAGGAGCCCAAGTGTCATCAAGGCAATTGTGAGGGGGTGGGGGTTGCTGGCTACTCTGTTCACCTAGGCAACACCCCCTCTGCATCAAACAAAAGGCTTGTGACATCTGGTTCCCTTATTCTGCTTATCTTTCTCCAGAACAGCCTTTTACTCCCATTGGGGGCCGAAAGAAAGATGTCCCCACCAAGTGCTACAGGGAAGTGATTCAAAGCAGGAGGGGAGAACCCTCATAGAAACGATTTATGAGACCCCATTTTCTCTATGTTTTTGAGAGAGAGATGACTAGAATTTTTTTTTCTTCAACCACTTTCAGAGACTTTCCAATAAATTTTTTTAATGTAAAAATTTGAGCTCAGGGTTCAAAGGCCTGGCTGGCATGGGCAAACATCATGATGCGCTTGCTCTCCCTAGTGGTGCTACAATGAAAACTCGGCTCTTCTGTCTCTCACCTGTATCTGTTCTCAAGGTGTGTCTAGAGATGCTGTCAGCCTCTTTCTGGTGTTCTCAAGGCATGTATCATTTGAGCTGAATCAGTGTGTGTTTCTCCGTGGGATGACAAGGCTTCAGAATCCAAGTTTGCATCTCCTCCCATTAACCCTACTCTTCCTGAGCAATGTTAAGACAAATAGTAAGTGCACACAACTCCTTGAAGAAATTAGGGCCCCTAGTCATAAACTGTCTATTCAGGACAACGCTGCCTTGTCCCAAGGACAAAATACAACCCTGCTCTGGGAAATCATTAGACTAAGAGTCTAGGTCTTTGGCTTTTCTTGGCATTGACCCCATTTTCCAGTATTTGACATTCTAAACATTACTTGCATGCTTGCTGCAGAGTGCTATGAGCAAACTGGCCTTGGCAGCAGGCTGGATGGTATAAGAGATGAAGTTTCGTTGCCTGGAAGCCTGGGAGTCAGTACCCCCCCCAAACTTTTGTCTCCAAGCTCCCTTGGAGCCTGTCCTCTTGGGGAGACTCTTCAGAAGGCCATCTGGGAACTCTTGTCACAGACTATAGACTGCTTACCTGAATACCAACTTCAAGGAAACTTCCAAGGAGCCCAGATTGTACCTAGAGTACAGAATCTGACTTCCAAGGATAGGCACACATCCCATACACAATCTCCCTGACTCTCGCAGACAAAAATATAAGTGGAAAAGCAAAGACGTCTCCTTTGGCCCATTTCCCACCCTGCTCCTGATGTTACCTTTTTGTGTTCCCTTTGTTTGAGAAGATACCCATTGTCTTGGTCACCTTTCTGACCTTATAACAACACACACACGATGCCAGCTCATAAGGAGAGAGTGTCTGTTGGCTCGAGGTTCTGGCAGCTTCAGTCTATTGTCAGTTGGCTTGTTGCTTTGAAGCTGAATCTGTAGTTACATAATAGATCACAGGTTAGGTAAGTAGAAGAGTAAAACGAAACACTTTGGAGTCAGGAAGCAAATGAATAAAGAGGGGCCTGGGGTTCCATGATACTCCTCAAAGGTACCCCCAACAGACCATCTACTAGGCCCCACTTCTTAGAAGATCTACCACGTTGCAGTGGTGCCAACCAGAAAACTATGCCCTGGAAACATGGGAATTGTGAGCACACTCAAAATCCAAATGCTAGAAGCTGGAAGGATGGTCCAGTGGTTAAGACTGTATACTGCTCTCGCAGAGGACAGGAGTTAGGTTCTCAGTACCCACATCAGGGAGCTCACAACTGCCTGTTACTCCCACAGATTTGATGCCTCTGCCCTGCGCCTTCCATAGGCACCTGCACTGACATGCATATACCCATATGCAGATGGGCATGCATACACATAACCTTTCTCTTAAATCTAAACCATGGCAGCTTAAAATATATATAAGCATGTTTCCTATGTAGCGTCAAGTCTAGTAAGGACCCACAGCTTTCATTTATCTGGGTCAAACATATATTTTATATCTTTGGCTTTACTTTTAATATAACGTATATATAGAAAAGTGGCTGCATCAAAACAGTGCCAAGTGAACACTCCACAGCCAGCCATTTCCAGGTCAAAAACTAATATTGCCAAAGACCCAGATTTTGGTTTTCTTTCTGTCACCACCCCCTGTATTCATTGTACTCCTTAAAGGAACCTCTCATCCTCCTGCCTACAAACAGCCTATATTAATGTTACTTGGTTTCCTGTTTTGCTTTAGTTAAAATAGTTACATAAGTTCCCCCCTTCCTTCTCCTCCCTCCAATCCTTCCCATGTGCCTCCCCCACTTACCTTCCCTATCTTCCACCACTCTGCCACTCTCTCTCAAATTTATGGCCTCCATTTCTTTATTTGTCACTGTACATATATATATACATATGTGTATATATATTTCTAAACATAAAAATATAGCCTTCTCAGTCCATTCAATGTTACTTGTATGTATATGACTTCTAGTCTGGCCACTTAGTATAGGAAAGCAGTTTAGAGGCTCTTCCCTGGGGAAGACTATTTCTCCTGTTCTCAGCATTCCTTGGTTACCTGTAGTTCTGTCTGGGGTTGAGGCTCCATGAAATTCCCCTTTCCACATTATCATGTCTATTGGTGTGGTCCCTGCTTGGGTCTTGTTAAGCAGGTGTATTGGTGAGTCTTCACGTGTATATAATGCCACCAGTTTTTTACCGACATGAAATCAGACAGTGTAATATTTCTATATCTGGCTTTTCTTACTGAGCACTGTTGGTCTCAGTTGTAGAATTTTCATTTTCATGAGGTATGTACATTTAGTTTTTCCATTTTAGGATGTTTTCTCCAGAGAAGTTGAATATTCTTTTCACTTGGCAAGAGTTATTTACCAGTTGCTACTATTCCATCCTCCTTTAACTGGCCTCCCCCTTCCTGCTTCATCTCTAGAAGTCTCAAAAAAGCTCTAGAGACAAGAAGAAACCCAAGGTGTGATATTTGGTTTGGCTGAAGGACAGTAGAAGACGCCCAGGCAGATGCTTCCTGCAGAGCTGGGTGGGGTGGCCAGAGGCTCCCAATGTCCTGGATTCACCTGCCATTTGTCTGATATAAGCATATTTTTGTCTCCATAGGTGTGCCTGAAGCTGAAGTCACTTGGTTCAGAAATAAAAGCAAATTGGGCTCCTCCCACCATCTGCATGAGGGCTCCTTGCTGCTCACAAATGTGGCCTTCTCTGACCAGGGCCTGTATTCCTGCAGGGCAGCCAACCTTCACGGAGAACAGACGGAGGGGACACAGCTCCTGGTTCTAGGTAAAAACATCTCAAGACCAGTCTCAGGTGTACTGTGGGGAGTGCTGACCCACCCTTTACCTCCTTTCTCCCCCGTACTGAATTAAAAATAGACTCAATGTCCCTTTATTCCCTCTTCCCATAATCAGCCCTTCTAACAGAAAACACAGAGTGTGGGGCCTGCCAGAGCTGAGTGTGAAACCTGGCTCCACCTCGTTGGTTAACATTTCCGGCATTAGAGAACTCAACAATTTGCTCACCTTGCTAAATCTTAGATGCTACGGTCTGTGAGAAATCCGACAGTCGAGGATTGCCCTCATTGCTGGGGAATGAGTGTTATCAAATGGAGCTGGAAAAGAAAATGACTTTTAAGCCCATGTTAGGTTTTTCTTTGAAGAGCAAATGAAAAACATGGATTAAAAATTCCTTGTATGTAGCCAGGTGGTGATGGTTTAATACCTTTAATCCCAGCACTTGGGAGGCAGAGGCAGGTAGATCTCTATAAGTTTGAGCACAGCCTGGTCTATAGAATGAGTTCCAATACAAAGGAACCTTGCCTTGAAAAAAAATAGAATTTATACGTGTAAAAAATTTTCCATCCATCTCCTATTAGTTTTAAGTCTGCATAAAATCTTCTTCACATGCATGTCCCATGCATAAGAACCCCTTATCAAAAAGTCTATCACAGATCCTTGTGTAAAATAAACATTTACAAATAGGAACAGTCCTGCCAGGCAGTGGTAGCCCATGTCTCTAATCCCAGCACTCAGGAGGCAGTGGCAGACGGATCTCTGTGAGTTGGAGGCCAGCATGGTCTACAGAGTGAGTTCCAGGACAGCCAGAACTGTTACACAGAGAAACCTATCTTGAAAATAATAAATAAATAAACAAACAAACAGTTCCTGGTTCACCATGCTTCCCCAGGACAGAGCTTGGCCATCTTGCAAGCTACATCCCCCTTTGCCCATGCACCTTGACTTCCTTTCCAGTGATTCAGGAATGAGTAGGTGAGATAGAAAAGAAGCTTCTAGATGGAGCCTTAGCCTTTAAAAATAGAGCAATAATTAGAGCCCATATGCTGACTTTCTTACCAAGAAAAAACTGTCATTCTAAGAACGGGAAGCAAAATATGAGAAATAATAATTAGGTGTTACAGATGTATATGTCAACATCCACTGTGGACCTTTTCTGGGGGAAATAAACTTTACACTTCGATTTTCACACCCACAGCTGATGATGAACCCTCGCCCCTGCCCACTCAGATTTCAGGGGCCAGCTGTGGTTTCATCTCACTGGCGGCTGTGTAAACCTCCAGACTTCATAGGAAGCCACAGAACTTCCTATGGCTCAGAGAAAAGGAGGATGTCAGTTGTTTTCCACTGGGTTCCACCAACTGAGCTGCTATTCTGGGCTTGCACTGAGTGACAGTACTCCCTGGTGGGGTTTTCCTCCCTGATAGCCCTCCCTTGCTGTCTCTGCTAACAGAGATGGAGGCCTGGGAGTGCTACTGTGGCATCAGCAGTGAAGTATTTTCTCTGAGCCAGTTCTTACTGCATCCCAAATAGAGGATGACCATGAATGTGGCTGAAGAGCATGGTACCTTCCCCATTATACTCAAACCTCCCAAAAGAAAACAATCACTGTTCAGATCTCTATAAGAAGTCTTGGTTCAATTAACAAATGTCAACATGGGGATATTTCTTTTTTTTTTAATCAGTGACAATATGGCTTAGTTTTTTATATATATATTATTTTATTTTATGCTAATCTCAGTTCCCTCTCCCTCTCCTCCCACTCCCCCCAACTTCCCCTCACCCTTCCACCCCCCCCATCTGTTCCTCAGAGAGGATAAGGCCTCCCATGGGGAGTCAATGAATTCTGTCATATCGCCATGTTGAGAAAGGACCAAGGCCCTCCCCCTCATGTCTAGGTTGAGCAAAGTTTCTCTTCATAGAAAATGAGCTCCAAAAAGCCAGATCATTCATTAGGGATTGCTCCTGGTCCCACTGTATGGTTTAGTTTTTAAAGGGGAAATTTTGTATATCAAACTAAGTTTCACATCAGGTCCTGTGGCTTAACTTGTAGTCTAAAAGTTCGACATGGAACAATATGGGCATTTTTTTCCGTCATTCATGTGGGCAGTCGACAGATATTTGTTGAGTGTTACCTCTAAGCCCAAGTTAAGTGGACACTGGTAGAGTTTGAGGGGGAAAACGAGGAGGTGTCTGCCACTGGAGAATTCACATTTCCACTGGGGAAGGTAAAACAGGCACGCACATACACACAAAGAATTGTCATAGGAGCTACAGAAACATAAGCAGGGGCTGACATTTGGCCCAAAGAGAATAAAATGTATCCCAGATGATACTAGCCTTCCCTTTTTGCTTTTAATAAATACATAAAGGAGGAGGAGGAGAGGAATAAAGACACTGACGATGGCTGTTTACTCAAGGAGATCTTTATAACGAGGCAGCTAAGGCCCAGTAGGCTAAGGACTAGCCTAATTTAATCAATGGCACAGCCAATAGTTCAAACTGTGGGTTTCTAAATATAAGCATGTTTTCCCTCTGAAAATGGTTGAGTGCCCTATGTTTCTTAATCATTTCACCACTGTCTTCTCTCTGTGATGGTCTTCGTCAAAGGCAGAAAGATAAAAAGGTTGCTCCTGAAGTAGACACCATCAACATTCATGTACATGCCTAATGCATACTAACAAAATGCCTAGCACATTAGGGGCCTGTCCAAACCTACCACTGAAGACTTCAGTCCTGATTCCTTAGAAGCATGACACCCCACAATAACATCTTCCTGCCCTTTTTATCTGGGTCCTCCTTGGGCGTAAGAATTACACCCCAAAGCAAATGTTCACAACTAGATTGCCTCACACAGAAAAAGACACTTATACAAATCCTTTTAAATAAGTCTTTGGATAATATTCTAGCTGTGGCGACAGTTACAAATTGCCTCATTTCTAAGGATCTTATGAGTTAAGTAAAAAATTGGTGGAAAACTATTTATCTTACACCTTGGCATGTAGTAAATGCTAAAATTGTCCTTAAAAAAAATACCGTCTTTGTAACGTGTTTCAATTTATCTATATTGTTAGAAAGAGCCAGTGGGGGTGTGCTTGGAAGTGGTAGAAAATGAGAACTTCTGAAATTCACAGGCCTGGTTCTTATTACAGACCTTGTTATTCCAGGCATCAAATATTAACTTTGAAACTCAGACTCACCTTCATAGGTATACCTTCTCTCTAGGAAAAATGAAGTCAATCGCAACCACGCCTATCTTACACGCAGGGGCACTTGCCTATTCTCTGCCTCCTTTAACACAGCCTGCATGCTCTCACCTCCAGATTCCCCATCTGTCTTCTCCCAGATCCCCCACAAGTCCCCACACAGTTGGAAGACATCAGGGCCTTGCTCTTAGCCACTGGACCGAACCTTCCTTCAGTGCTGATGTCTCCTGTGGGAACACAGCTGGTCCTGGATCCTGGGAATTCGGCTCTCCTTGGTGAGTCCAACCCTCTGAAACATTGGGCAAAACTCCAGGACTGGACAGGATTTATGGATGGGTGACTGCCTGCAGGTGGGAGGGGGCAGCAGTGGGGGGTGGCCAACAGGAAATCACTAAATTGCCTACAGAATCCAGACTCACCAGTGGAAACTTGGCTGACTTTCCACACGAGGTGAGTACGGCTCTCAGTCTGGACTCCGGTTTGTCTGGATTCCAATATGGCCCCTCTTGGGCTGATGCCACGGCCCAGACCCTCTCCTTCGGGGGGACTCACTGAACTCTGAGAAGGGGGTAACAGAGAAGAACCCCTTCTGTGTCTCCTCCCCACCATGAGCCCTCTAACCTTTTACTCCGAAACAGCGAGAATGAGCTTTTAAAGACAAAGCTATAGTGTTAGCACCCTAGAAGCCAGCAATTTCGTCTAGACCAACTCTCCCCATGCAGAGTCTAGAGCCAGCCCAGACAGACTTCCCGGGGCAAAATCTCCCTGTTTTGGAGCACTGGGTAACCAAGCTATTGCCTACACAACTAGTACCATCCAGTAGCAGTCTTTTCTCTGCCTCTGAGTTCCGGGCTCCTTACTCTGGAATCATGGCCTGAGGCATGGAAAGGACAGGGTTATGCATACAAGAGAACAGGGGCTGGGCAGTGGTGGTGCACGCCTTTAATCCCAGCACTAGGGAGGCAGAGGCAGGTGGATCTCTGTGTGTTCGAGTCCAGCCTGGTCTACAAGAGCCAGTTCCAGGACAGGCTCCAAAGCTACAGAGAAACCCCGTCTTGAAAAACCAGAAAAAAAAGAGAGGGAGGGAGGGAGGGAGAGAGAGAGCAGGGAAGATGTGGAAAATCTGTATGCCATTCTCTTGATAGTGCTGTGGGCCTAGGACTTAACACTGGTTAGAAAGAAAAATCAAAGTATTTAACCACTTTTATTTTTAAGCCCACAAGATGGAGAAATTCTTTACACTATATCCCCTGAATGTTGATAACAGTAGCTAGAATTACTCTCTTGGCTCCAAGTTTAAAGTTCCTCTGTTCTCCCACATCACACTGGTAACTGCTTATCAGGAAGGCCAAGGGCCTTAGTGAATTTAGAATCAGAGTGCAGAAAGTTGTCCTTCAATTTCCATTATCATCTGAAATTAATGAGGAGCCATTATACCTTATCAGCAGATGAAAACGCTCCTGTCTTCTCTCTCTGTGTAAAGGTGAGACATTGATTAAATTCACAAGTGGGCCTTGTTTCCCACTACATGTTTCTAAATACCTGAAAAGTTTGGTATTCTGTTTTTCCATAGCCCATTGACAGGAAGCTCACACAGCTCTAAAGTCCAGTTCCTTGGTGCTTGCCGAGGATAAACTTACTCCGGATTCAGTATGCACATTGCAAGAATCTTTGTTTTAGACTCCTTGTTATCCCCTTGTTAGTTACAGCACAATACCTACCAAAGGGCATGGTAACTGCTGATCTCAAAGCTGAGTAAGTCTTTCCGTCACTCGGGTACCACTCCACATGCAGGACAGGTTCATCAACTCATACCTTTCCATGGTAGCTCTGATTTCTTTCCCCCTTATTCTGAAATAATAGTTTTATCTCATTTTAGCCACGGGCAATAAGAATTTACTGTGCTCGCTGCTGCATTCCAGTGCTGGTTTCTGATGCTTTGTTACCTTAGACTGGTGTTTAAATCTAACAATTAAGACACCTTAATATTCCAGCCTACCTCCAGACTGCTCCATTTGAAGGAGACAGTAAGCCAGTGTTCATAGAGTCCCTGAGTGTAACAGCCTGGGCAAAAATCAGTGCCGGCCCAGCACTGTAGACCTAAGGGAGCACTGTGTGCAACTATGGAGATAAATTAGGGTCTGAAAATTGTGTCAAATGTCAGGACTCTGAGAACTAGGTTTCTACAGACCAGAGTCTCCGAGATGCTATAGAAACGTGTGCTAAAGAATGAATGGGATTCAAATAGGCAGAAGGTGGGAGAGTGGGCACTCAGGGTTTAGAAACAGATAGAAGGAAATGGTGTCATGAATCCTGAGGGGGAAAATGTGCATGGTATTTATTAGGGATCCTTCTAGAAGAACTGCACAGCTCCTTTGTTTTGAGGCTGATGATGAGCAGCTAGACTCGAATAGAATCCTCAAGATAAGCAAAGCTCAGCCAGAGTTCAGCTCAGCAATCATGATGGCCTCTTTCCATCTTGAGCTTCCCATGCTATTTGTTCATATGTTTGCTCCCAATTGGAC
Organism: Ondatra zibethicus; assembly: GCA_004026605.1. Lineage (NCBI taxonomy): Eukaryota > Metazoa > Chordata > Mammalia > Rodentia > Cricetidae > Ondatra > Ondatra zibethicus. The sequence goes on from PVIU01001819.1 coordinate 184,210, forward strand.
AGGTTTCCGACCCTGGCTCCTCTGCCTGGGCCCTCTGTTACAAGAAACAATCCAGAAAGGCAGTTTCACACTGCGTTCCTAAGAAATTAAAACAGTAAGGAGCAAGTTGAGGTGCATCTTGAATTCTGGGCTGTGATAAGATATGAAGATGAATTCTTAGAGATTTTTAATTTTTGTATTATGTGTGTGGTTGTTTGTATATGCACATGAGTGTGACCAAAACCCTTGGAACTAGAAGTATAGAAAGTTGTAATCTACCAGACATGGATGCTGAAAATAAAAATCAGATGTTCTGCAAAAGAGGTGATCATGATTAACCACTGAGCCACCTGCCCAGCTCCTAGCTTTTGTTTACAAGAGGATGATGTAGTAAAAGAAATATTCAAGATGAATCCATCTAGTACTCTGAATGATTGATCTTATTTCAAGGGTAACATGCTATTAAGCACTCCTCCCACACCAAAACATCCCCGATTATGGTGCCGCTTGTCACTCAGTACAGGCACTGCCTTGGAACTCATGAATATCCAAACCTGATCCACTTGATTCTGTGGATGAAAGCCATTTGACAGCCCTACTGTAGCCAGCAAGTGGTTAGATGCAAATATTTCTTGGTGTATAGGACTGCCTAATCATGTACTGTGGTACCACGTGGTTCTGTGGCACAGGAGCAGTGGTTCCTGGACTTTAATTTTCCTGTCTCACTAGAGGAAGGGGAGAAGGAAGATTCAGAGTCTTAAAAGCCATGTCTCAGAGCTAGCTCTTACTCACTGAGACTTGAGTGTTGAGATTCCACAGGAATCTATTTCCAGAAATGGCCGATTTAGTTATTTGACCCAGTGGCTTTGATTTCACTTCAGGCCCCAGCTACAGCTGATGGAATAGACCTGAGTCGGTCCTATTAGCCTCACTTTCCATGAGTGTAAAGTGGAATTTAGGATTCGAGTAAGTGCCGTGTTGCTCTTCACTCTTGACTCTGTGGGTGAGGTGTGGGAACTGGCCCTGGAGTCTGTGCTGCGCAGAGGATTCGGCCTTCCTGATCCACTGCCCTGGGCAACACAAGCACTACTTCTTTGCAGCTTGATGGTAGTTGTACCTTCCTGCAGGGACCTCAAGGGTATGCCAGCTTCTCTAGATGGCAGAGCCAGTCCTGTGCCACCGCCACCTTTGGCCCAGTGCTAAAGCAATACCCTACAGGCTCCATTTTCAGAGCAGAAATATTGCAGCCCCTCCCAAGGCATCGCAACTGTTTTATAACTTAGAAATAGTTTCAGAAGGACCACCAAAGCCAATTGTATTCATTCATAGAGTAGGATCTTTGATTGTTCTCAAATAGCATTTGCTGGGGTCTTAATTATCATAGTAGTAGAGATCCCTTATAAGATAGGTAGAAATCAAATCAAAAAGAAGAAAGAAAAATTATCTAACAACTCAACCCTGAGGTAATCAGTGCTAATCCTTTTGTCTTAAACATCAGTGTAGAGCCTTTATATATTTTATCTAAAGTTATATAAATTCTGCACACTGGCTTTATGGCTTTAAACACTTGGTGATATCCAACAAACATCTTTCTGTGTCTCTAAGGCTTTGCTATAATTTCATTTTTCATGGAGGTATTGGCAAAAGATGCTTTGTCTTATTAAATTTAGTCTCTGGTGGATTTTGTGCTCTTTTTAGTCTTCTCGCTATTATTTTAAAAAATAAAAATAATGATTTTTTTATATATCCTCATGTGACCTTTGTTTACTTAGGATCAATTTCTAATGGTAGATTTATTGTTTCAAAGCTTCATACTATTTGGAGTTTTACTATATATTATCAACTTTTCCCCCAGAAAAATTATGTCCCTCTTATAGACCCACCAGAACTAAATGAGAGAAAGGGTCCCATCTCAAAATTAGTATCTACATGAGTTGTAACCAATAGTTTTTACATTTACCACTGTAATTGTGTGCACAATGGTATAAGATACCAAGAAACCTTATAAGTGCATTCTTATTTTATTTCTTTTGCAATTTAATACATTTGTCAGTCTCCTAGTTTCATTTAGGAATTACTCATTCATGTCATCTTTTGTTTATGACAGCTATTCTCTTTATTAACTTACAGGACACATATATTTATATATGTTTAACCATCTGGTTGACATGAAACAAATCACACATAGTCTAAAATAGAAATTGCTTCTACACCCAACAGACTTAACCTGTAGCATTTCCAAAGTTACCTTCAGCCCTTTGGTTTTTGTTGTGTTCCTTCCTTTCTCGACCTTCTCTTTTCCTTCCACCTTCCACTCCCTGCAACCTTGCTCTTCCCCACCCGTCCCAACTCAGCCAATTGCTGATCTGTTTTCCATCCAGCAGAATAAGTAACTGCATTGTCTACAGTATTATATAAAGGGATCAATGCCATTGGGAAGTCGACTTCTCATGTGATATAGTTTTATTTTGACAGTTTCATGTGTGTATCCCAAGTCTTGTGATCACACAAAACACACACACACAAGAGAGAGGGAGGGAGAGAGAGGGAGGGAGGGAGAGGGAGGGAGGGAGGGAGGGAGAGAGAGAAAGAGAAGTTGAGTATACTCTCCCCTCGCCCCCAGTATATCTTATTTAGCCTAAGAAGGAGTATCAGAATTGGCTCTCATGGTTTGGCCACCTACTTTCTCTAAGACAGTGATTTTCAACCTTCCTAACACTGCAACCCTTTAACACAATTCATGTTGTGGTGACCCCCAATTATAAAATTACTTTTGTTGCCACTTCATAACTATGATTTTACTATTATGGATCATAATGTAAATATCTGTGTTTTCAGATGGTTTTAGGTGAGCCCTGTGAGAGGGTCATTTGGCCTATGAAAGGGTCATGACCCACAGGTTGAGAACCATTGCCCTAAGGTCATTCTCTCCTTTGTGAGTAAACAAACTGAACTCCACAGACCTCACAAGTATCCCTGCTAAAGACATGTGACCCAGTCCCACAGGAGCCATTTTCTCAAGCCCGATGATTTTACAATGAGCAGTGTTCCTAGCCCTTCTCCCCTGCAGGGCTCCAGCACATGCCCCGCCCGCACATGCCCCACCCGCACATGCCCCTCCCGGACCACAGCCTCGCAGCAAAGCTGGCATGCTCTCTGGTGCAGTGGCATCAGATAGAGTCCATGCGCCGTTCTATCTCTCAGGGCCCAGCAGGCACCGGGGCCAAGGCCCACAGGCTGTGCTCAGACAGTTGTGTTTCCTACACGTGGCTGCAGTTTCTGGACATTCATGTTCTCTGCTGAGAACTACAAAGCTCAACAGCCCTGAGACCTCTGTTGAGAGCAGTGGTGACCCATGCTCTCCTCCTAGAAGGTGAACATTTCTTTCTCCAGCAGAGTTAAAACTGGGCCACTCCAATAAACAATGTCTCACTGATGGTGATCCAAGCCTGGAACATACTAGACCCAGAGCTGGGGTCCTACAGACAGAGCTCAACAGTGTTCGTGTAGAAAACCCCAGAGGAGAAGGGTGCATCAGAAAAACAGTTTAGCATGTGGGAAGCCGGGAGAGGACGACCTAGAGCATGGCCCGTGAGCAGAGATGTGCAGTGAGCTATGGAACACTGTGCATGTCTGCTGGGAGAGCTGCTGCGTGCATCCCCAGTCCCAGGAACAACAAAGAGGCCAGAGTGGCTGGAGAGTGGAGTTACACCGAGCAGAGATGTTATGGGGGTTGGGAGCCAACCAGAGAGGCAAGAAGGCAGAGGGCAAATGTTGTAAGGCCTTGTAAATAGTCACGTTAAAACAACAGAGAAAAATCTATAAATGTCCAATTTATAAACTGTCTCGATATTGCATTGAGCATCATGAGCTTTTCCAGGACTAGGCAGAGGCAGGCAGAAGTGATTTCTTTTATTGGAAGCCATGTGGCCAACTGCATGTTGTATAACTGACTCCAGTAAACCAGAGGCTTATCAAGCTGGCTCTGGTACAAGCCAATATTGCTGATTTAATTTGACTCACATGTGCCAGGCACCTGCTAGCCTACCTGACCTGAAGCTTCAGCAGGCACGTGCCTAACCATTTCCTCCCTCTAGTAAGAGGGGCCCCAATGGATGGTAGAACCACCTGGAAAATTTAAAACTATTCCAAGGAAGACCAATTAAGCTAGAGTCTCTGGAGGTGGAACTAAGTATCAGCACTTTTAAATTATTCTCAGGGTCAAATGGATTTCCAAAGTCACTTCCTTCCCCATTCCCTACTGCATGCTTAGAGAAGTAGAATGGACTATGCCATCATTTAGGATAATATGTCTTAGAATACAACTTCTTTGCTGTTCCAATCTAACTGCAGGTGTCCTTCCATCCTGGTCTTGTCTCATACAAAACTTCCATCCTGTCAAATTTCTTCCTGGTCATTGCCATTGTCTTGAGTTTTCTGTGACTTCTTTGCCTGAAAGACCCTCTCTTGACCTTGAACTAAGTCCTATAGGTCTTTGAGACTCAGTTCATCCCTCTATGAAGTCTCTTTTGAGTGCCCCGGCCTGAAATGGTCACTCTCCACTGACTCCTAAGTACCTGCTCTACACCAAGGCTGGGCAAACTTTTTCTGTAGGGAAATAAATAGGAACTGTTTTAGGCACTGTGCATTGTACCTGCTGCTGTTGTGCCTACTCTGCTTTGCAATTATAGAGTAATTGTACTACCTAATGGGTATAGTTATGTCCCATAATAGTGAAACTGTCTCTTCCAGAGCAAGGATCAAAGCTCCAGTTTGCCAACTCTGCCCTAAGTCACTGATAGGACATTGAGAATTACTAGAGGTATTTCAGGTCTGCATCATGGCTCTCAGCTTGCTCCCAGTTCCTAGGGAGAAAAGGAGCTGCATAACCATCTTCTAGCAGTTTTGAACAGGGGTTGGTAGCAAGGCATTGACTTCGGAGTCCTCGTGAGTCACTTCCATCTCCCAGTTCTGATCTAATCGCAGCTTTTTCATCCGTCCCACGCACCTCCACCCTCACCCTTAAAAGCGCACTTCCTGATTCTCCTGACATAGGCTGCATCAGGCACTTCCTAACGCCCTTTCTGAGGAAATGCACACTATGACATCAGTGAGTGTCCTAGGGCCACATCTGCTGGGAAACCAGTTTTCATCATGATCCTCTGGAAGACGAAGATCATCGCTGCTTCCTCTCCAAAAATAGCTGTGAGAACAACAAGTCCTGAAGGCCAAAGGTTAGGTAGAAATTCATTCACAATGGGGACCCACCCCATAGGGGTCAGGGAAAGTGATGCAGAGGAAGGGCAAGGCAATCTGGAGGGCAGGAGCAGCATCCCTGATGAGGAAAGCTCAAGCAAGGATACGTTTACCCTGACCCTCTTCAAAGAGCAGTTGGCATCTGTTTCCTCGTTTATACTGAGAGGGCTGAGATTTCATGGCACAAGGATAACATGCTTTGTTTTTAATGTTGCCCACAAGGAGAATATGCTTTGCTATGAAGAAGAAAGGCCAGTATTTTATGGCTGTTCACAGTCCATGTTTATTTACCCCTAGGGACTACATGAAGCTCAACCACACATAATGTGTAAAATAACTTTTTTGGTTTTTCCATAAGTATCTGTAGAGAAGCCATGAGAAGAACTACAGCAGTTTTTTGGGCTGGGGTAGACATCCATAAATATAAAGACACCAGAGCGTAAGTGACACTTAAAATAGAGAGAACAAGGCAGTAAATGTCCCCACTTGCCACTATTCCAGGCCATAGCAAACATCCATGCATGGACTTATTTTAGGAGTCTAGCTAATCAGGAAATGGGGACCTTGAGAAAATTCACTCACACTTGCTCCTGCCCTTTCTTGGCACCAAGACAGAATTCCGAAGCCAGTGCCCTCCCTAGAATACCCAACAGGGACGATGTGAATGAGCCTGCTGTCCCCAAAATAGACAGGTACTGAAAGTCCTGGGAAAGTGAGGACCTCCACACTTGCCCTAATAAATCCTTCCTCGCCATGAAATGGCTCTTGAAAACACCCCGTAGTGTTCTGTGGCCCCTCTGTGTCTGTCTGGTGCTGGAGCGGCTGTTTTACAGCGGCTGAAGAGCCCAGAGGCAGACCATAGACAAGAGAGGCAGGATTGTGTCCAGGGCTTGTTATGCTCTGTGAAAGGAGAGACAGACCCTCCTGCCTCAGTTCTCAGCCCACTCTGGAGAGGAAACGGCCAATCAGTTAGAAGACCTGTTTCCAAATCCACAGCATCTGGTTCCTCATTGGTACATAGCCCAGCCCACAGAACTGGTTCTCGTGTGGGTGAAATGAGAAGCTATGTGCAGTGTGCCTAGGTTGGTGCTCAGTACAAGATTGAAAGCTAGCAGGAGTTTGCTTTTGCCTATAGCACTTCGGTTGCTACAAAAGCTTCCTAAGATGTTTAGGGACAGCTGCTGGTGGCTGTCTCGGGTGTTAAGAAGTAGCTCAGAAGATGGGTGCCTTATTAGAGGGTTCAAGTGTAGTACCTTCTGGGTGGGATCACAGAGGTATGCCCCTGACATGAAGGTAAGATCTTCTTACCTAGAAAGATCTGCCCAATATTGCTGATGAGAGAACAGTGTAATAGGAGGAGACAGGAGGCTTAAACAGCTGCTCTGAAAATTAATAATAAAAGACAGAGGCTCAGTCCTCTCGGGAAGACCTCTTCCCTTCTACCCTCTAGTGCCCACGCTGCCTAATGGGGCCCTCCCCATGCATTTCAGAGCTTAGCACGTCATCAGAGCAGGCTGCAGAACCTGCAAGTGCGGCTCCACTACCCACTGACAGCAGAATAGCCTTGGGCAAATCATGCCAGCTCTCCTGTCTCTGACTGTAAAATGAAGACGAGTGGCAGCATAGCCTTCCGGAGCTGTCGAAAGGAGTAAACACAGTATTTAAACCATTGCCGTATTGTCTCTGCACGTGGCATCTGCCCACTTCCTGTAGGTCACCACCGGACTGCTCTTGTCCCATGCCTTCTTTTCTGGAAGTAGCAGAATGGGGAGGGTTAAGAGTCTTAAAGTCAAGAAACTTGGTGGCCATGTCCTAGGGCCAGGGATAAAGAGGATGGTAGAGTCGGGCCTCAGTCAACCTACCTTTCCATTAACTTACACATCTTACACCTGTTCTTATTTCTTTAACTGTTTGCTGGTTAACTACACTTACTTTTTAGTCAAGTTCTCTTTAAGAGTTCCAGCTTATCTCAGATAAATTAATCAAGAGGTCCGGGCCACTACTCAGCCAAAAGGGTAAAGCAACCGTGGCTAGTTCTCTAGTCACACAGCCTTTCTGAGGCTTCCTTTCCCACTACTACTATAGGGCAATAACCTCCATCTCAGAGGAATGACCACAAAGTAGGGCCCCTAGGGCCCTAAGGAAAGGGTGAAGCTCTGATTCTAGACCACTTATGATGCTCTTCCAGCTAAAAACAGTTTCTTCTCATGCCTTGCCTCGCACTGGAATAGAGAGGGTATTTTCTCTATAAGGGACCTTGGGGAAATATGATGCATTCTGCCCTGGAGAGTGGTATCTGAGAAGACTTTGTGAAGAAATGGGAGCTACATGACATCAAGAAGGATCTATAGAACTAGACAGGTCAAGAAAGCACAGGTGGAAATTGGAGCCACACACGCCCCTCCTGGAGAGCCATGAAGATGCAAATAAAGCAAGTAACACTTTCCCCTTTTAAGCCCCACACTGGGCCTCTGGAGTCCAGAGCCTTGATTCCTCTTTGTGTGTGTAAATAATCGATGTTCATGGAAGTAAAACTCAGCCGAATCTGATCGCCAGTGAAGTTCACCTTATCCCCCTTGGGGGTTGGGGGGGCTGGGTTTCCGTGCTCTACCTTTATATGTGTTTGGAGATGGAGATTTGGCTAGTATTGTAGAAATTGGGTGAGTTTCGCCTCTTACATAGTAAGCGTCTGTCTGCTGTGCAGCAGGAGAAGCGCTACCCAGCTTCCACCTTCCCTATGCTCCTTTACATCCCATGGGGAAATGGAAATCATCTCACCGCACACACACTCCCGGACTTCCTCCTCTGCCCATCACTGGACCTAGAAGCATAGAATTCTAGAAGCCTCCTCACATATTAAGGACCATAGAGTTTAAAGTATATTATTTAAAAGGACTGAAGTTGTAGTTTAACTTAACTATTTTTATTTCAAAAAGGTACTTTGCAGACAACACTGTAAGTAACCAGGTAGTTGAGAGAGAGGTATCAGGAAGAGTTTCTATTCCCTCCCCTGCCCATCAAATTTCAAAGCAAGCATGTGAATGGAATATGCAAAATATAATGACCACAACCTGGAAATATGGCTCAATCCCACAAATGTATGTTGCACAACTCAGTGTACCAGAAAGTCTCTGTCTCTGCCCTCACTAGAGTGTACAGATTGGGTGTCCAACTCTGCTGAGCCTTAACAACAGAGGCCAGCTTAGAAAGCCTCTCCCCTGTGTGTGTACAAAGGAGGCAAAGGGAATAATCCAGAATAATATTTTGGCATCATTAAAATCCTGGCAAGGAACACATGGTGTAGTTCAGCTTTTAATCCCAGCACTCGGGAGGCAGAAGCAGGCAGATCTCTGAGTTCTAGGTCAGCCTAGTCTACAAAGGGAATTCCAGGACTGTGAGTTCCAATGCTGTTAAATAGAGAAACCCTATATTGAAACACACACACACACACACACACACACACACACACACACACACACACACACACACACACACACACAAAGGAATTCTCCTGACTATCTGTGGTTATTCCTCACCTGGGATAGTCTATCAGAGCAAACCCTAGAAGGTGGATCGGGCCACAGGGGAACAAAAGATGATTACAGTAGCTGAACTGTGAAATAAAATCTTGTAATACATCTACATCTACATAACAGTTCAAATTCTTTTACCTTCCCTTTCAACGCCTTATTTCTGAAAGGTATATGAAAGACAAGTCAACCCCAAAGTCATTCTACCAAGAAGGCTTTTATGTGAAAATCCATTATAATTATGAAATTCCTTATTTCTCTCTTGGCCAGGCAGCTCAGAAATAATGAGCTCTCTGTACATTTTGTTTCCAAGGAGATAAGACCAAAAATTCATTTGAGGCCCTTCTGGACCCTGGCAGGAACCACTGTGTGCAGTGTGTGTCTTTGAAGTGGTATCAAGACAGATAAATGAGCACGAGTCTGTGTCTGTTGTCCTGCCAGCTTCCTGAGCCCAGAAAAAGGAATGTAGGCACGGAAGGTGACCATGGCACTTCTCGATGCTCAACAAAGACTGAACAGCCTCTTAGTTCCTGCCCTATAATCTTGTTCTCGACTCTAATAAACCTTACTGGCCTCTCGGATCCTTGCCCAGGGCCATGGCTCAGAGGCTGGCTCAGCACAGTTAATTCAGGGTGATATAATGAAGATTCAGGGTATCACAGGTTAGAGTGAAGCGCTTCTGCTAAGGTCACTGAAATCATCCTGATGATGGTACAACTGCAGACAGAAAAAACTATTACAAAAAAAAAAAAAAAACGTGGAGGGAAAGCTGAGTAAACAAAGTCTTTACTAAACAACCATTGCAGAACTCTTTCATTTTAGAACCTAACCGTGCTCCACACTAAACTTGATTTGATTATGAAATGATATATTTTGTTTTCCGTATCCATGAGTTCCATATTCAAGGATTCAACCAGATACATATCAAAAATAGTCAGGAAAAGTAAACACGTCTGAGTTCAACACGCAGGCTCTACTCTTTGTTACTCCCTAAATAAAATAGTATAGCAACGATTTTTTTTTATAGCATTCGCATGACTAGGTAAGACCCAAAGCACACAGGAGGATGTGTGCATGTGACATATAGATACTATGCCATTTTATGCAGAGGCTTTAACATTTTCTATTTTCTACACCCAACGGGGTCCAGAAACTGTCATCCCATGCATACCAAGGGGTAAGTGTTCCACTCTGAACATAAAAATTTGTTTATGTTTACATAATTCATGAGTTCCTGCCATCCAGAGAGCTGTCTTTGCTCATCTCTTTTTTTTTTTTTTATGTCTTTTTTTTTTCCATACATTGTTTTGTTTTATTTTTTCCATTCAAGAACATAATTAAAGATGAAAAAAAAATTTTTTCCTTTCTTCCCCTTCTCCCGGTCCCCTCCCACTACCCCCCACCCCTCCTCCCTCCCCCTTCTTCCTTGAAAGAGGGCATGGTGCCCTGCCCTGTTGGAAGTCCAAGGCCCACCCCCATCCC
>PVIU01001820.1:0-36409 GCA_004026605.1 Ondatra zibethicus
GGGGCTCTGTGAGGGGCTCTGTGATGGGGCTCTGTGAGGGGCTCTGTGATGGGCTCTGTGATGGGGCTCTGTGATGGGTTCCCACTGGCAGACTTCTTCCAGACATGGCCAGAAACACAGCTCATGGACGGCCAACACCAGCTCTACCTTCAGTATTCCCAGGGGTCCAGTGTTCAAATTAGGAGCAAAAGGGATTTGAGCATTGGTTCTCAACCTTCCTAATGCTCTGACCCTTTAATATGGTTCTTCAAGTTGTGGTGATCCCCCTGCAACCTTAAAATTAATTTGGTTGCTACTTCATGACTGTAGTTTTGCTAATGCTATGAATCATAATTTAAATACGTGATATTCAGGATATCTGATTTATGACTCTTGAGAAAGGGCTGCTCAATCTCCCAAACAAGTTGCCACCACAGGTTGAGAACCACTGGATTAGAGGGAGCCTAGATTTTCTGAGGAAACTCTTAGAGAATAACTTCCAGAGAAGCCATCTGACCTGCAGCCAACTGAGGTGAGTGAGGAAGCCCCTGTTGTAGAACCAGCAAGGTCTCCTGGTTGAGTGTGTAGCATTCCTCCTTGCCCAGTAAAAGGGAAATATCCGTGGGTCACTTAGGCTAGGGTTTCTCTGCTCAGATTCTATATAAACATTCTAAACATCAGTTTTCTCAAGAGTTTAAATTTAGAAAAACTGAGCAGAGATTCTTTTAGTTAATTAGGCCCAGCAACTCACCTGTAGCACACCTGAGGCCTCACCCTGCACACTTGAGGCCTTCTGAGAGCAGTGAGTTTACTGGTGCCATCCCATGGTACCTGACCAGTGAGGTTCCATATTAGAAAATCATTTCAGAACCTCCTCCCTTTGAAAGTCCCTCTAGAAAGCATAGCGTGTGTGGAGGACAAAGCCTGGGAGTTTGAATGGCTCACGGGACACAGAGATGGAAGCTGTGGTTCCAAGTAACCAATTACAGCTCCTGTGGGGCAGTAGTAATTGCTGCTTCAAGATGCACCTGGAAACAACTCTCACAGGTAACGATAGCCAGAATATAAACAGTGCTCATGACCTGCTGCAAATGGCGCCTTTGCTTGTCTTGTCACAGGCTTTCAGGTCCCTCCCAAAAGCAAAGACTATTAGCACACAGCAAGGAAAGGATGGTTGTCTTGACTCTTTCACACTATTCATCATTGTATAAAACTGATAACTACGGCATCATAGTCAGGAGAACAAAAATTCATACTGGATGATGGCTTAGATTCAGCAGTGTTCAACCCGTGGGGGTCAAGGGAGCATTTCACAGGGTCACATATCAGCTTCCTGACTATCAGAGATCTAAATTAGGATTTATAACAGTAGTAAAATTACAGTTATGAAGTAGCATCAAAAATAACTCAATGGTTGGTGGTCACCACAACATGAGGAACTGCTAAAGGGTCACAGTGTTAGGAAGGTTGAAACCACTGAATTAGAATATTACACACTCAAATACATACACACATTTACAAAGGGTAAATATGCAGATAGACATTCATCTTGTTAAAATATTTTTAAAGACAGTTTGGCAAAATGCAAGGCTGGGATGTGACAGAGCTCTCAAATAAGAAAGATAACAATGGAGCCTTTATGTTACTTACGGCACAAAAATTAGTAAGGGGCTGAGCAATATGAAGACTCAATTCAGGGTTTAATGTTCTCCTGTCTTTACCTTATTAAGCAAATATGGATATTTATGGCTTTGTCTCACAATGGGGGACCCAGAGGCAGAGAGAGGAAGCTCTTCCATGAGGAGAACTTGCAAATAAAAAAACGCCGTTTCAGGGAACTGGAGATGGCGCCAACCCACAGAGCACTTGTCCCACGAGTGTAATCACTGTCATCTGGATCCTTAGCATCCCTGTAAAATCAAAGTAGGTGTGCTCACTTGTAATCCCAGTGCATGGGGGACAGAGACAAGGGTCCCTTGAGAAAGCTGGCTAGCTAGACTAGTTAACACAACAAGCCCTAGTTCAGCTGAGAGACCCTGCATTTATATAGGAAGACTCCCAAGATTGACCTCCAGCCTCCAGACTTATTCATACACATGTATACATTCATGCATTCACGTGTGAGTCTACAAACATGTGAACACATGTACACACATGCATACACAGCACACACAAGTGAAAAATACATCAGTAAAGATATTTAAACTGTTCAGAATGACATCTCAAGTTAGAATATCATATATACAGTGACATGCTGTAAAGGGAACCAATACCTGCGATTAACACATTACTCCAACGATGCATTATCTTGGGACTTTGCAAAATGGACATGGGCTTGATAAATGCACATATCTGCATATATCTGTATGTGTGTATCTGTATTCATATGTGTATATATGAGATTTTCTTATTTAAGGTATGTCTCTTTGAACAAAGGCAGTATGTCTCGAAGAATAATGCAAAGATGCCTTAAGAAATAGCCACACTGAGCAGTGGTGATGCACTCCTTTAATCCCAGTACTCGGGAGGCAGAGGCAAGCAGGTCTCTGTGAGTTCAAGGCCAGCCTGGTCTACAGAGCAAGTGCCAGGACAGACTCCAAAGCTACACAGAGAAACTCTGTCTTGAAAAACAAACAAAAGACAGAGGGAGCTACTAAGAATGTTAAATAAAAATCAGAATCTTTGGTCTCACCTCTGGTTTAGAACGACTAAAGTCTTGGCACACAGGGTTTATCTGAGGACTATTCATAGGGTAGACAGAGAGACCAAAGAGTGAAGCATCATTTATCAGAAAAAGATCTGTCTCCATGAGAACACAGAGATCAAGCCTCAATCGAAGAGATGCCTTTTTCAAAATTAAGATGTTTCTTAAAGCAGAATAATAAACAAGTAACTGCATACGTATATAAATAAAATAGGGATCGGAAGAAAGGGTCATATAAGAACATCATTCTGTTTCCAAGAGATAAATCTGGGCTGAATTTTTTATGCTAGGAAATGAAGAACTTCAAAAATGTATGGAAAATAGCCAGTCAACACATCAGTTTCAATGTAGGGAGCCCCCACTGGGGGAGCAAACAGCTTAAGAAAACAACCTGCTTTTCTGTATATTTCCCCCATTGGTGGCTTCCTTCTGTTTGTTTATCAAGGATGGCTTGCTAGACAGTCCAAAGAATAAGGTTCTGAAGTTGCTGCTAGAGAGACCACATTCCGGAACTACTCAGCAGGACACTAAATCCTACCACTGTTCAGTAGGGGTTAAGATGACGCCTATAACTGACTCCCCACTCTGCCACACTGAAGTTCTTGTGCATACAATCTCTCCAGTCACTGGGACACTAGAAAGCAATGTCCCTTGAACAAAGGGAAAAGATGAAATCACCCACACTTCTTAGATCATAGGGAAGTACCTTGGAACAAGAGCTCAGATTTTAGTAGACAGGAACCTGTAAACGCAAACAATGTAAGAAACTTGGTCAGACACAAGCTTCCATAATGCCTGCCACTGTGATGTGCAGTTGTCTCAATGGCACCTTCAGAAGCATTTTGAAACAGGCGTGTAAAGAATGACAGAGAACTGGCAGGGTGGTACCATTCTAGAGATACCTGCTTTCCAGCAGCCAACACAGGAGGGCAGGGACACTTCTGGTTAGTGAGTGAAGTCTCTCGGAGCCTCATCCATGTCTTGATTCTAGTAAGTATGCAGAAATCCATAAGTGAATGAACTGATTGGGAAAGGATAGAACGTAACTACATAGGGAGATGGGCTTTCCTAAACCTGGTCCAAGAAATCCCTGGTGTGACCCTTACCGACTTGGTTCCTGAGTGTTGCCAGCGCCAGCTCACTGCACTTCTGCCCCAGTCAGAATCTAACCAACAGGCAACTGTGAGGACAATTCTGAGGAGCTCCAAGTTCAGCCAACCAGGCCTTCTGTTCACATGTCAATCAAAGGGTACTTTTTCATGTGCAAACCTGACGCCCCCATAACACACACACACACACACACACACACACACAATTTACAAACATTTAAACCATATCAGTGATTGGGAACCAAGACACAAGCCTCTGGCACATTGAAGATTCCCTGTGGACTCTAGCATCCCAAACTTCCTCTGCCATGGAACTTCAGTAAATATGTGCCTTCTGTCTTACATTACTCTTCTTCCCCAGTTCCTTTGCCTTCCTTCCTCTCTAGGAAGCTTAAAGTTCATGTCTAGATCATTCCTCTATTATGTATTTTTAATAGATGTGGAGAGAATTGCTATGTTATATTCATTTATGTGAATCTTTGATCAAAATCTAACTTCAGGTCAGTGAGATGGTTCAGAGAGTAAAGGCACTTGCCACCAACCCTGATGACCTGAGATCTATTCCCCAAGCCCTCATAATTTCACATAAACATACAACACACACACACATGCACAAGCACGCACACACACACACAAACACATGTCTCTAAATAAAGAAGAAAGGAAGGAAAGAAGGAAGGGAAGAAGAAAGGAAGGAAGAAGGAAGAGAGGAAGGGAGGAAGAAAGGGAGACACAACACTCTTTAGGGAAGAGATTATACTTTTGATTATTTTTTCTCACAAATGCATCCCATTCCCTAGCAAAGTGATTGATACTAGAAATGATTCTCAATAAATTAACACAAAATGTAAGTGTCAGTTAAGGACCAACAAGTCACAAGTATCTCTTGCAGTAGTTGACTGCATTTCCTAGGCTTGGTTTCACTGTTTTTGATTTTGTGTATCATGATGGTCCCCTCTTCTTGATCAAATGACTTCTAACCAAGTTAGTAATGCCACATTACAAAAAAGCAGATCTGAACATTCATCAAAACCTAAAGCTCAAAGGAGTTCTGAGCTGAGAAACCCAGACTGAGGAATTTCTACCGAGATCCACTGTGGTGTTTAGGTCCCCAGAGACTTCTTCAGTGAGGCGTGGAGGCTAAAGCAGCTGCTTCCAGAACAGCTATGAAGGAATCTAATTTCATAAGGTTCTGAGAACAAAATGTAGAATCATAAGCCAGATAGAAGATTGGCAGAAAATAACTTACATTCTTGTCAGCCCTGAAACCATCTACACAAAACAACAAAAATAGACTCAGCTGGGTGTATTTGTATGTCTATGTATGTCTATGTATGCATGTATACATACATGTGCCGTGTTTGTGTGTAGCAAATTGAGAGAGGGGATGGAAAATGG
Organism: Ondatra zibethicus; assembly: GCA_004026605.1. Lineage (NCBI taxonomy): Eukaryota > Metazoa > Chordata > Mammalia > Rodentia > Cricetidae > Ondatra > Ondatra zibethicus. The sequence goes on from PVIU01001820.1 coordinate 5,191, forward strand.
AAGGACTTGGGAGGAACTAGAAGGAGGAAAGTGAAGGTAGTATAATTATATTCTAACTTAAAACTATTAAGCAAACAACAAGAAGAAGGAAAAATACATTTAAAAATAAGATAGAAAAGGAGAACCTGGAACTGGGAAAAAGCAGAGAGGTGGGGGAGGTTCGATGAGGAGTTAGGGAAGAGTGAAAAAAAAACAGAGAATGTTAAAAAATTCAGTATGGGTCAGATGACCCGCTGGACACCCACTGAGTCCCACCACTATGAGTGATATCACACTCCTTCTTAGACATGTCACTGCAGGATGTCTGCCAGGAAGCTTGGGTCATCTGAGTCCTTTACAATGTTATCTGAGTCTAAATTGGTGTCATGGATGGAATATAAACCCTCTCAGCAACCCCGCCCCACCCTAAGGCCCTAAGCTTGTAATGTAAATGTCTCCAACAGGTTTGTGTCCTTTAACACGTGGTCTCCAGCTGCTGGCACGGTTGCAGGGAGGGTAGTTGTGGACCCTCTGAGACATAAGACTTAGTTGATGGACACAGGCCTTGAGCATTACAGTCCAGGCCTTGCTTTGTGGTCTACTGAGATAGGAAGAAGCCTCGTGAAGTTCCCACAACCATCAAAGGAGTGGTTTCAACTCCACCGCCTTCCCTGCCACACTCTACTGGCACCCTTCGAACCTGTGAGGAAAATAAAACCCATATGGCTCCTGTTCTATGTTCTTTGTTCAGGTGATTGTATCACCTGGACGAGAGCCATAACTGATACAGTGGCCGTTGCTACCCTGTACCTGTACCCCTGAAAATCCTGAGGCTCGGTGAGATAGCTTCTGGTAGCCCCCATGGGATGCACATCTGCCTCCATCTCTCCCCACTCTCATCTTCTCCATATTCCCTTAAAATAGAGAAGCACAGCAATCAGCTCTAGTAATACAGTGTGATAAACACTTAGGTCTATTTTAAAGTATGTAATATGTAATCTTCTAAAGAAATCAGTCTCTTAGGGTTTTTTTTTCCATTTGAGATATCTTCCAGAAATCCTTTCTAAAACAACATATTAAGTAGGTTCTAGGGCATTTTCTTCTACAGGGGACAAAGGATTCAAGGTCTTCAGTGTTCCAGGCACGTTGCTTTTCTTTCCTCCTCACAGAGGTCGACTCTTAATTTTTTTTTCTGTTTCATTCAAAAAGCAATTCCACTACCAACCTGAGGTTAGCTACATTAATCTAATGTCAACTCCATTATTGTTAATTATTTTATGGTGGCTATATTTTAACAGAAGGGGTACAAAGATCCCCCGTGTCATTTGATAGCCCACCATGAATTATATTGAAATAACCGCATTGATTTCCAAATCTCAGCGAGCAACTAGAACATAATTAAACTTTTATCTCTGCAAATTTTGCTGTCTTTTTTTTTTAACCTGGTTGCCTATTGTTCGGCAGGCTAATCTTATTTTGCTCCTCAGGTAGGCCTAAAATTTCATTCAATGCTTAGGAAATAAATTAAAATGAAAGACATGTAATATCTGGTCATTTCTCAAATAAGCATTTCCATTGGCATATATTCACCAGGTGTCATCTCCCGCCCCCATTTCTTATTTGACTTTAATAAAGCTATACTCTATTGAAGTTAAATGAAAGTGTTCCTCTGAGCTCTCAGTGTTAAATTAAGACAGTTATAAATCTGAAGAAGCAGCCATTTAAAGACCCTGCTTGACCTAACTCTGAACAGAAGAGATAACCTGTAGCTACAGAGAAAGTCAGCCCTGCTGGGACCACTCTGTAAAACCTGCACTGCAGGCTGCAGGCTCTCGGCCCCCTCCCAGCTCTCTCTCACCTCACCTTACCCCTTCCTTAACCATTGCTGCAGGCCTTCAGCTTGCTAAGAAACTTTCTCCAGACTCTTGGGAATGTTTTCTTTAATCAAAAGGAGAGAGGAGGGGCAGGGGGAAGAACCTCATACGGTTTGGTTTGATGAAATAGGAAGAAGAGCAGCTGAAAACAAACCAGTTTAGATTCCTATTAATCACTGCCCCACACAAAGAGCAGCTCTTGCTGTGGTGTGTGCCTCAGTTTCCTGAGCTGAAGTCCTGAAATGTGAAAGACGAAGGGCCGGGACTAAGGCTGCATAAGGTACTTGCTTTAGGTTCAAAAGTCACACCAGTGACAAAATTTAAAAATAAAATTAATCCACACATGCATGCAATAGACCAAGTATTGAGCTGATACAGAGATACTGTCTTGGCATGGATGGTTTCCCTATGGTCTTGACCCAGTTTTATTTCTTATGCATGTGCAGACCCCTTTCCTTCTAATTTGCTGTGACCTGGGGTACCCAGCCAGCAGTCTGGGATATGGCAATCCTCCATTCCTCCCAGAATCCCAAAGGGTGAGCTTCACCCCAGCAAAGCCCATTGGGATACTTGGTAATCTATGACCATGGCTAATAGGCTCCTTCCTTTAACTTTCCAGGCAGACAGACCTCATGTTGCTCCCTGAGGACCACACTGGACTCCTTAAAGATGGCGATCAAGATTGCAGCCTTTCATTTATCTAAGATTCAACCCAGCTATCCTGGTGCCACATTGCCCCCTGAACAGACTCAGCTGCACAACAGACTGACATTCTCAGAGATTAGCTGAGGTTTGCCCTCATGTATCCATCTGGTCACCTTAGACAATCCAAACTCAATACTTCAGGAAAGGATGAGAGACATCACAGGATAGAAGCGAGATAAAAAATGGGATTAAAAAAAGCCTTTCATTACAGGAGTGTGTATGTGTGTGTGTGTGTGTGTGAGAGAGAGAGAGAGAGAGAGAGAGAGAGAGAGAGAGAGAGAGAGATTGTAGGTACAACCCTGGGCTTGCTATTGTGTGCATCTGAAGGTCATAGAACAACTTTGGGGAGGTCAGTCCCTTCTTCTATCATGTGGAGGCCCTGGGGATCAAATTCAGATCCTCAGACTTGGCAGCAAGCCCCTTTCTCCTTAAGCCATCTTGCTGATCCAAGTGTAGACTTTGGAAGGCCAAATTCCCTTAGTGCTCTTAGGTCACAGTTTGCCTTTTATTCTTGGGGTTAACTGTGTGGTGACACAGAGCAAGGAAAGTCATCTCAGGAGTGACTGCAAAGCCGGCATAATGCCAGGAAATCTCAGGGTCCTTAGAATCAGGCTGGGGCAGCTGTGTATCAACTCAGAGTCACATCAGAAAATCTCTCCAAGCCCCATGATGGTGGCAGAAAGAGGTAGGATCAGAGAGAGGAACATCAGAGAGACCTAAGGGTCTAAGAAATAGATGCAGTGTGTTATTTAAAGAGATCACAACAACTACATCTCTGTCACAGCTGGATCATAATTCACCCTGTTTCCTCCTCAGATACTCTCCCCCCACCCCCAATCTGTCTACTCATTACAGCCCCAAACAGGAATCCAGAGTCATCTGTTTCATGTGGTGACAAGAGCTGGAACATTCCACAATTGCTGGCGAGGTTGACCAGTAGTTCCTCTTCTCCTGCCAGGGCCAGCCCACCTTGGCTGTTTGCCTATGGCAGCCATATATAGGAGGGTAAGGATGTGGTTCTTTTCCAGAAAGCAGGTTGCTTACCTGAGCTGACCTGCTCCCTGTATTACTCCAGCCTAGCTCAGGCCTGGTGATTTATAGGATCTTTAAGATCTTTCTTTCATATTTAAATACCTTTATGCAAATGCACAGCAGCCACACTGCCGAGGAGAGCTTTAGCATGGAGGCTCTGTATTATTCACACACAAAAATTCCATTTAAATCTCATTAAGCTTATGAAATAAATCCAAACAAACTAGAAAATGCCCTGTTAAGGTAGAAAAGTGACATATGTCTTCCAGTCCCTTGGCAAAATAACAAAGAATTTAAAAAGGAAAAAAAGGTGGTGGGGAGAAATGATGGCAGTGGTTTCCAGTTGGGGCAACCTGGAGATGGACACATCTGTTACTTTTCTGCCTCTAACTGTTGGCCGCCTCATGCTTTTATCTCAATAGCATTTAAATGAAGTATTTGTCAGCAACTGTTTCTGGTAATGTGACGTATGTGATTCACTGAGGCCAATAGCTGGCTTTCTGGAAACCGAGCAGCGCCTTGGGAATATCATAAGAAGTCTGTCTGCTAACAGCATTTTTTTTGATTTCCCTCTAGGCATTTCTAGAGGTTCAAGATATAATTTATCTGTCATGTAGTATTAACAATAGTCCTTTCAGAGACTTAAAGATTAGCGAGGCCCCTGAGCCACCAAACGCTGAACGCCCTTCATGTTTCCATGGCTCGTTCTGTAATCCAGTTTTTCCTGGAAAACAATTATCATAATATCAGAGGTTTACATGGGCTTTACAACAATACCCCACACTCCTTATGACCATCTCTAATTGCCAATTAGTCTAGATTGTCACTCTGCCATGTGTTCATGGTAGAAACTTGGGAACTGGGGAGGAGCTGGTCCGCTTTGACAATTGCGATTATGTGTCTAAGCTCTCTGCTTGATGCAAACTAACCCCAAAATCAGACTGGGGCTGTGAGAGATAGATTACTGCATCATAATAACTTCTGTATCTTCCTAGAGAAAGACATGGACTGGGGCTTGGCTTTGAGCAGCTGCCAGACTCCTCCAAAGGCTGAACACGACTCTCTTAAGAACAGGGGAGGTCTAGCTTGTACAAGTGAATTGATGTCATTAGCAAATGTCACAGCTTTCCGCTTGCACCTGCTACCTTCAGAGATACCACCAGGAAAGTTGGGGTTGCTTCAAGGTCCAAGGCTTGACTCTGATCTATGACTGTCAAGCATGATAGACATGCTAGTTTTCCACCTCTATCCATGCAGGAAAAATCCAAAGGAGCAGAGAAAGAAATGTAGAGAGTGACCAGGTAGAATGGTATGGTTCAAAGACACATACATGCCTACTGTTCAATAGGCACTGGTTCACATCGCTGGAATCCCAGTGTTAGCAAGGCTTCCTACCATAGCCATCCTACCCTCCTTCTTACTCCTCCAGACCACAGTCATCCTGGTACTATAGTAACTGACTGTACTCTGTGTTGAGCCTCACGTCTCAGAATGTGGTGATGGTTAGATCAAGGACACATGTTCCACGGCAACCTACCTGGGTTAGGATATCATATCTTACTGCAGAACTTTAGAGTCCTCCTTCTGTGACAAGCTATGAGTATAAGATTTACTTTAAAGGGCCTAGCACATAGAGCACATAGAATAGGCTCAGTGGAGGCTCATATCATCATCATTCTTGATCTCCAATTCTCTCTCAGGGAGGCTGGTGGTTCGGTTTTGCTCACTAGAACACAGCATAGGCTTGGCTGAAGAGTCATTGACAGAGAAAGCCTTTTTTTTAAAAGAAGAAAATGTTGTTGAGATATAATTGACATAAAATTTGTACATTAAGAATACGATATCAGGGGCTGGAGAGATGGCTCAGAGGTTAAGAGCATTGCCTGCTCTTCCAAAGGTCCTGAGTTCAATTCCTAGCAACCACATGGTGGCTCACAACCATCTGTAATGAGGTCTGGTGCCCTCTTCTGGCCTGAAGGCATATATATAGACAGAATATTGTACACATAATAAATTTTAAAAAAAGAATACAATATGATAAGCCATAACAAATATCTACATCTATAGGATCATTACTACTCATGGGAGATAATTTCCCCAAGTCCCCACCCTCTCAGGTAATTGCTGCCATGGTTAGACTTTCTGCCAACATGAATTTGGTTGCACTCTCTAGAATTTTCTACAAATAGGCTTATGCAATGTGGCTTCTTTCACTCATCATTTTTAGATTTATTCCTTTTTTTCTTTTCATAGCAGTATTTTCCTGAGTTGTACCCAACATAGACATTTGAGTTGTTCTGAGGATTTGACTCTAAGAAAATGGGTGCTCAGCACCTTTCCTTACAGTCCTTGCATGGATCTATTTCTCCTTGTCACCTGGGAAATGAACATGGCAATGGAACGGTTGGGTGTCATGTGTAGGTACAGGTCGAACTTTTATCTGGGCGCGATGCCGTAAGCATGTGTGTGCACATGTGTGGGTGCATACAGAGGAGGTCTGCAGCTGAAGAGGAAATCTCTTCCTCAATCCATCTTCCAGCTTACTTGTGGGGACAGGGCCTCTCACTGAATCAGGCATTCCCCATTTCCCTTACAGCTAGACTGGCTTACCAGAAAGCCCTCATGAGGGATCTTCCTGTATCCCCCCCACTTCTGCCCCCCACAGCATGAGGGTGATAGGCACCCGCTGCCACAGCTGCCTTTTAAATGGGTGCTGTGGGTGTGGATTTAGGTCCTTCTGCTTGAGCAGTAAGTACTACCCACCGAGCAATCTCAGTGGGTTTAACTTTTTAACCACCAGCAAGAATGCTTTCCAAAGTTGTTGCAGCATCTTACATTGCCACCAGCAGCGAACAAAGATTGTAGGTCCCCCACTTTTACTTGATACAGCCAATCTATTTTTCATTAACTGGTAGGAAGTAGCCTCTCCCTGCAGCTTTTCTTGCATTTTGCTGGTGACTACAGCAACAAGCATTTGTTTCCTGTTCCTTATTTGCCACGTATGTGTCTTCTTTGGTAAACTGCTTATTCATATTGCTACCAAACCCAGGCCAGGAAGCACATCCCACATAAAGACCAATAACTGAAGAAAAGTATTGCGGGGGAGACGTTTTCCAGTGGCCAAAGAATGATCATTTCTGAGCACAGCTCTCTCTCCCTGAAAAGTAACCTAGGCAACTGTTAGCATCATAATTCACACATCAGAGGAGTTATCTTCAGCAATGGCAGAGAAGACTAATGATGTATTATCCAGCTGTGTGACCTCCAGAATTTGCGGTCTCGAAGTCAATGAAGAACAAATGAAGCTGGATGGCTTATCTAAGTTTTCCTTGGTAACAGTATCAATGGCCTGCGTTTTAATTGGATTGTTTTCTCGGTGTTGAGTTTCTGAGAGTTCTTCGTGTAGATGGTTTCAGTTTATCATACATGTTTTGTAAACATTTCCTTCTGAGCTGTGCTGTGTCATTTCATACTAGTATGAAAACTCAAAATCAGTGATTTTGATCAATTCTACTTATGAGTCTGTTGAGCAATGAAGCCTGCCTTTAAAGAAATATCTAAGAACTCTTGGACCAACACAAAAATCATGAATATTTCTTCCTCTTTTGTTTTGTTGCCAGTTTTCTACTTTGCTTTTCAGGTAGGTCTACATTTCATATTGAAGTGTCCCTCTTAGTACCCTGGTATGTCTTCAAGTTCACTGATCTTGGCTTCCTGTTGTCTTTGTAATGTCAAGTGGTGATGGTGTAATGTGAGAGTAGAATTGGAATCATGTTAAGAAGGCAAGGCGCTATGATTTGAGTGTGCCACCTGTGGGCTCATTGGTTGGCAGTTTGGTGTCCTGGTCTTGACAAGCAACATAGGGAGGGACCTGTGCCAGGAAGAGCCCAATGGAAGGTCATTACCAGCTCTCCCCCAAGGCTCATTGTCTCCCTGTCCTGTCATGTGATCTCTCCCTCCCACTCAAGTCCCTTCACTGTGAGATGTGGAATAAAGCCAATGTCTTAGCCTCTAGGACTATGAACTAAATAAAGCCAATGTGCTGCTATTTGTATTCTTAGCCTCTAAGACTATGAACTAAATAAACTTCTTTTTTAATACAATACCCAGCCCAACATATATCATTATGGTAACAGAAAACAGACAATAACTAACACAATAGGAATAAAAAAAATGTTTCTAGTACGGTTGTGTTTAAGATACTATCAGAGGATGTGGACTCTTGCATAGTGAGCCAATGTAAGAGAAAATTAATGGAAAATTCTAGATTAAGGTTTGGTCAAAAGAACTATCTCACAAATCAGAATTGGAACAGATAGGGGAGAAAGGACATTTTAAGGAAAGGGCTGAGAAAAAGAAGAGAAGATGCTAAGAGATTACTAGATGTCTTTGGTTTAAAGGGTTTATAGACATGCAGTTGGAAACTTTTGATTCTACAAAAGACAAGTTTAAAGAAATATATAAACATAAGCAAATGAAAAATCATGTAATTATTAACTCCAGGAAAAAAGGGAAGCTATGTGAGACAGAAAATCTAATAATATTGTGCTATACACTTTACAAATATAAAACACTTACCTATTCATAATAATGTAAAAGCTGTCAGATAATTCACCAAGAATGTGCCACAATTCAATGCAGAGAATGAGTTCCCAAGAGGGCATTGTAGACAAGTTAATTCCTCAACTATCATTGGAGAAGAGTAAGGGCTATGAGCACAGTTAAATTAAAAAAGCAACACAGGAATAATTCTCTGAAATATAGGGCTGGGTATAGTTTAGTGGCACAGTATTTGCCTAGTACTGGCAAGGCCCTGCTTTTATCCCGTGACAAAAGACAACAACCGGTCATTCTTAACAAGCAGAAAATCAAGAAGTAGTCCTTTCAAGGGTATCAGAGGGGACAGGAAAGGGAACTGAACCCAAGGGTTCCTAATGGGCTGGATACATAAGGAAATGGAAAATATTTTGATTTATTATATATGTATTTTATCATGGTGGTTTTAAATTTTTGGTATTTTCTAAAGGGTTAAGCTTCTTTTCTTAGTGAATTTCTCAGAGCTAGACCCCCCTAGGCTAAAGAAAATCCGCAGGAAGATATGGCCACCCAGAGAGAGGGCACTTAAACAGCTAGGCTATCTGTTTGGGTGGTAGGAGCATCCCCTTCAATCCTCTGTCTTATGGCTTTGACTGTCTTTCCCATCTGGGCAATCTTCCTTTACACATCCCCCGCCCCCAGTCCCTAAGAGGCTGCTCTATCTAACGTTGAAACGGATTCCAACTTTCAAAGAGAACGTTAGGCCTTTGACAGGATCAAATAGGAAAAGGAGTGGAAGTCGGGGACCCCACAATGTAGCCACAGCCTAAACCAAGTGGTGTGACCAGCAACAGGCCTGGCTGCTGCAGATGGGGCCCCACTCTCCCAGGGTTGCTGAGCCTGATCAACGGAGACAGCATGAGTGAAGTCGCCTTGGTCGTCTCTGGCCATTCTGTTGCGGGGAGGAGGGGGACAGCATTGGTAAAAACAGCCCAGCTCAGACAATGCAGCAGCTGCCTGGACTAAGAATAGAACACCGGGTTTGATTTGAATTAGCCATTTGAAACAAGAACGAAACAGCTCCGAGAGCAGCGCCATCTGTTTTCCTTTAAGGCTTGGTCATAAATAACAAGATGAAAATACATTTCCTGCTCTGGATTTGTGACCTGAGCTGCCTCCCACCCTGTTGTCACTGACCACGTCTGCTTTAAGTGCATGTGACATTAATGGGGCAGCTGTTGGCCGTGAGGCGGATGGACTCTGTGGTTGTATGGGATGGGGTTGTTGGTTTTCTTCCGTTTAACGTCTCGTAGCAGCTCCGTTACTTCACCCTCGTTTGTTAAGCGGGGAGAGATAAATGAAGTGTTCTTGCATACCGTTTGATAACAGCAACTCACACATTAAATCCCAAACCAGCAGAGTGATCAAACGGCACAGCTGATGGGTGACCCTCCGCAGGAGGAGGCTACTGCCCAAGCTGAGGCCAAGGCCGTGAGGAAAGAGGAGCACATGCAGCCATCCACTGCTCAACACAGAGAGAATTGTTAAACCTGAGGAGGGGGGAGAGTGAATGAGGGAGGAAGAAGACCAGCAGGGTTTGGGAGATTGGTCTGTCCATAAAGTGCCTGCCACACAAGCAGAAGGGTCTGAGTTCAGATCTCCAACACCCACATAAAATATCTGGGCTCACACCCGTAATCCGAGTTCCGGACAGTTTGGGACAGGAGAATCACTAGTGCTAGTTAGTCAGTCATGGTAGCCAAATCAGTGATCTCCACCTCAAGAAAGAAACAATATTTTTTTTAAAAAATTAGATAAATAAATAATTGGAAATGCTATTGAATCACCTGACATTCAACCCTGTCTGCCTCATGCATGTGCACCCATGTACAGGTGAACTCCCATATACTTGTGAACACACAACAGCAGCAACAACAACAACACACACGTAGCACACACAGCAATCATTCTCTCCAGGGAGATCACAGGAGCACATGACTCTCCCACATCTTTCCTAACTCGGCGTTCCAGCAACTGTCAGCTGTGATTAACCAGCTCCATCCTCGGTGATCTTTTTCACTCTCACTTATGCCGCAACATTTTGCTTCTTCGGTAACTCACGTGGACAAGACCATGGAAGCTGGAGGGCTGTGTACCTGGCCAGCTAGGACAGCTGCCAATCCATCTCGGGAAGCACTGCAGATGACAGACGTGCAGACACGCACTGTGACAGACATAAAAGAAGCTGTACCAAGAGGCAAGCGTCCCCACGTGCCAGCATACCCTCTGGTTTTTGTTCATGCTAGGCCAGTTCTGGCCCTGAGCTTCATGCCTAGCCTACTAGCCTATTCTGTATGGAATAGTTTTGAAGCAAACGACAGATGTAACAAAGGAAATGTTATAAGGCATATCTGCCAGTTAATGAAGGTGTTGCCTTGGAGACCTGGTACAGATCTGGGTTCCTGGAACAAAGCTAGACACGTGGTGGTGATGGAACTGGAGAGCAGTAGACCGCACTGTCATCAATAAGAAGCTCATGCAGACCTTGGAATGGGTTGGTTGGGAAATGTGTTGAGAAGGTGCCTGCTCATTCAGTGTTTAGACTGACATGGATTTTCCTATCCACACTTTTAGCGTAGGCAGACTTGGAGACAAGTTATCAGATTAATGTTCTCCCCCCACTTTTTAAAAAATGCTATTTAAATACAAATCAACAATCGCAAAACACCAACTTCACTTGTTCTGCTATGTACATGGACTAGCTGTCATCTCTGTGGTCTGCAATCTCCCTCTTCAACTGACCCCTAATGGTACACACTGCCCCTCTCAAGCTTCTCACAGTGCCCAGTTCTCATCCATCTCTAGGCACGGAGGTCAAACTGATTGACTGGCATGGCAAGACCTCACTCCCTCTCCTTGAGTGAGCCCAGTCCCAGACAGGGAACATGCAGAAACAGGAAGTACAAGTGTGCTCAGCAAAGAGTACATGCTGAGTCATCCTTGGGGACAGTTAGTAGGTGTCATTAAAAGGTCTTGAGACTTCACAAAGTGACAGGGTTTGTTGATCCTTTGCAGCCAGTGATGCCTACATTGAGTTGGCCTGATGTGGGATTCCCCTCTGTATGCTGTGAATACCATTGGTTAATAAAAAACTTTCTTGGCCAGTAATAGGGCAAAAGAGTAGAGCTAGGTGGGGAAAACTGAACTGAATGCTGGGAGAAAGGGGTCAGAGAGAAGCCATGTAGCCCCACTGGAGACAGATAGAATTTTACCTGGTAAGCCACTGCCACGTGGTGATACACAGATTAATAGTAATGGGCTAAATTAATATGTAAGAGTTAGCCAATAAGAAGCTAGAGCTAATGGGCCAAACAGTGATTTAATTAATACAATTTCTATGTGTTTATTTCTGGTTCGAGTGGCCAAAACCAACAAGCGAACTTCCTCCAACATTGGCCCTGGGTCCCTGACATGCCTGCTCCTGACAGACATCTAACCTTTGCTGGAAACCATGCAAAATCACTAATTGAAATCTTGCTGTTTTCAGAAAATCACTTGTAAACCTGCCATGCCTTGCTCTCACCACTCTGAACCAGACTCGTGATTATTGTTTGTACCTCTATTCCTCATGGCTGGCATTTTCCTGCACATGTATTTCAAAACAATATTCACAGTAATTATAACCCATGTTGTTCCATTTCTAGGAATTATACCAGGTGTTTTTGCAGGCTCAGCAACAGCCCTTAGGTAGTAGGTGCTCTCATCCCATTTTACCAAAGAGAGTGAAAACTAAGAAATAGCAAGGTCTAGGTTACCCATGTATTAAGTGGAGAACTGTGGTTCAGTTCTGAGTCTGCATAGAATCCCTATGCCAGGGACACTTCTATGATGCTATGCATTGTATAAGACCAGTCATTACTGAGAATCAGGGGCTCTGTGGCACTTCTCCACATCAGACATGTGACTGGGCTCTACATGTATTTGTTGATTAGGTGTCTGCTGAAACTACTCTGCAAGTATCAACAAAACAAACCAGATATAGATCCAGGAGGCTTGTAAAATCAGTATATAATCCTGCTCCTCTCCTCTCTTTAAAAAAAAAGTCTTTAAATTTTTCATTAAAGGAAAATATATACCTTCTAATTCCAGAAAAGTTTCTAAGTCCTTACTCAAGCATGTTGGAACCCATGGCCACTTATTGGCATAATTAATAAAGGGCAGACATCTTGAATGGAAACAACTCAAGGGTTCCCATAAATGAGAGAAGCCCTGTCAATTGCTTTCTTCAATTGTCTAGTGTGGGGAGCACACCCAGCTGTTGTTAGGCACCTTTTACCTTATCACCGGCTAAATGAAACCTTAGGCTGATCAATTCAAAGACTGTTTTGTTGTTGTTTGATTTCGCATTGAGACAGGATCTCATGGAGGCCAGCCTAACCTCATGCTCCTGATGATCTCTGCATCAATTCCTTTCCTGTTACGGTGAAAAAAGAAAAACAAAAAAAAACAAAACACGACCAAAGCAACTTATAGAAGGAAGAGTCCATTTGGGCTTGTGGTTTCAGAAAGGGTCCAGCGTGGCAGCAATCAGCAGGCATGGAGGCAAAAGCAGGCAGTAAAGAGATCATTTCTCAACTGTGAGCTTGAAGCAGAGTGCAAGGCTCTCAAAATCTGCTCCAGTGCCATCCTTCCTGCAGCAAGGCCATTCCTCTGGAACTTCCCCAAACAGCACAACCAACTGAGGACTAATGGTCCAAATGCCTGAGCTGATAGAAGACATTTATCACCAAAACCACCACAACCTTGAACTTCTTATCCTCCTGCTCCACCTCCAGGTGCTGTGAATATACTCCTGGGCCACCACACTCTGTTTTATGTAGTGCTCGAACCCAGGATTTCATGCAGACTAGGCAAGCACTCTACAAACTGAGGTACATCCTATGGTGGTTTGAAAGAAAATGGCCTGCAGAAGGGAGTGGTACTATTAGGAGGTGTGGCCTTGTTGGAGTAGGTGTGGCCTTGTTGGAGGAAGTGTGTCACTGTGGGGTTGGTCTTTGAGTTCTTCTCTGCTCAAGCTACTTCCAGTGCCACAGTCTACTTCCTGTTGCCTGCATATCAACATGTAGCAACTTTTACTCAAGCATGATGTCTGCCTGCACTCTTCCATGTTCCACGAAGATGATAATGAACTGAATTGTAAGCCACCCCAATTAAATGGTTTCCTTTACAAGAGTTACCATGGTCATGGTTTCTCTTCACAGCAATAGAAATCCTAAGATACCTTCCTACCCTCAATGTCTACTTTTACATAAAAAATATTCTGTGCATCCTCTCAATCCTTTCTAGATAGCTTCTCATTCAGTTCTCACAACCCTTAATTACTGGTTTTCTCCTCATCTTGTAGATCAGGGAACTGAAAGCCAAAATGATGCAGGCATTTTTCAGAATCAATTCCTCATCCACCTTGGTGCGGGACAATTCTGTATTCTGTCAATTATGTTTTAAATAAACACTGATTGGCCAGTAGCCAGGCAGGACAACCAGACAGGAAATAGAGGTGGGGCAATAGGAACAGGAAAATTTTGGGAAAAAGGAAGCTCTCTCTGCAGTCCTGCCCAGACACAGGAGAAGCAAGATGTGACCTGCCCCGCCAAAAAAGGTACCCAGCCATGTGGCTAACATAGATAAGAATAATGGGTTAATATAAGTTATAAGAGTTAATAAGAAGCCTGAGCTAAGGGGCCAATCAGTTTATAACTAATGTAGACTCCTGTTGTGATTTTTTGGGACCTAATGACTGTGGGAACTGGGCAGGACAGAAACCCTAACAAACAGGCCCTCGTGTTACACCACCTCTCCTTCATTTGCATCATCTTTACATGTATTAAGCTGTCAACTACAATAATGTTGCTATATACCTCTGCTCTCTACATTCCCCTGCCTGTTACTACCCCATGCCCCACCCGCCTAGACTCTGTGCTGAGCTCTCCCACCATGCATTTGACCCAGACTCCCTCTACTCCTTGACACTTGTGTCTTCCCTCTTAGCACTTAGCACACACCAACCCAAGCATTCCATCTGCATACTGCAACCAAGAGAGAAGCTATATTTTGCTGCTGATTTTTTTTCTTCTGTGACACCATCCTTGACAGGGCAGGTGTTAATGAGTTGCACATTCGCTAGTTATTATAAACTTATCACACTTGAGTTTTCGATTGGGTTAAAGACGTCACAGAACTGAGAAGAAGCATTCTTCCTGGCCATTGCTGGGGACATCGATATGACCGGTACATATTACAACAGTAATAGTTACTCTTTACCACGTGTTCATGGCTCCTTCTCGGCTGAAGATTTTCTGCCTATTTCACAGGCACAGTAAGAACCACCTGATCTTCACAGTCACTTTTTGCCTGGCTTGGTCCCATCTTAACACACAACCCGGGTCTTCTATTATTGGCAAAAGAAAATGAACACAGTTATATGCAATGGCTACTTTTGAAGATAAAAGAAAAGTGAGGGTTAAGGAAAGGATTTCAAAGTTAATTTACCAAACTCCAACTCCATCCTTGCCCTATGCAGCCTGAAAGGAGGCACTAATTACAAAAGGATTAACATTGTTCTCCATGGTAACAATGGAGTCCTCTGTCAGTGGAAGGTGATGGCAATATTTGCATTTATCCAGGAGCATGGGATCCACAGATTATGAGCAAAGTCTTAACATTCTTCTCAAATAAAGTGAAGTTCTCTCGGTAAAGACAAGGGCTGTCTTTCATAGTCTAAACAGAACTGAACCATTTGGAAACCAGCAAGTCCTTACTCAATGCTCTGCCCAAGTAAGGGCGCTGTGAATGTGTTGACTGGCGGGATTTATTCTGCTGGCAAGGAACTGGCTTCCCTGCATGGACAAATGATTCCAATAATGCTGTCCAAGAAAGCAAAAGAAATTTTCTTATTATTCTGCGCTATACACTCAGCCTTCCCCCTCGCTGCTGCCCACTCAGATGACTGTCAAGTTTCAGCGTGAATGTAATGGCTCAGTGAGAGAGTCATAAATAAACACGGTTTCTGTCCCTGAATGATTCAACATGTTGAGCCCATGTTGAACTAGAGAATACCATTAGCATGGTCAATTTTAGTTATAAACAGAGTTAATGTTTTTCTTCCTTAACTAAATTCTGACACCAGCTTAACTGTGCCTTGAAATAGGGTCCAGCACTTTTTGTGGAATGCTATGACTCTTCATAAAACATAGTAAACATCGAGATGCTAGGGCCAGCAAAAAGAAGAAAAGGATTTCTGATTAGCACTACACCCTTGGTGGAATTTTTCTCTCCCTTTCAAGTTTGTTCCCTTATCCCATCTAGGTCAAGGTTCCAGGGGCATAAGGAGCCTTTTACATGCTGATAACCTTGAAAGATGAATGGAAGACCATCTAAGCCCTTTCTTTAAAGGTTCATTTTTTTTCTCTCCAGAAAAGAACATTTGATTGAAAATAAAAGAGAGTTGTCAAAAGTGCTAAATTCCACCACATTTCTAGGTAGAACGGTGACCTTACCCTCACACACGTTTCCTCGGGTGTGAGGTCCGAGGTGACAGGAGGGCATTACAGCACCATTTTGTAGTTTTGACAGAGCAGGGAGAGTGCTAACTGACTCCTATTATTGTCAACTTCCTGGTCACATCCATGATACTTGCTATTTACTGCAAGGCAGAAAAGGTCCCCCAGATGTAATTAAGGTCACTAATCAGTTGACCCTGAATTAATCAAAAGCAAGACAATGTGCGAGGTCCCAGTTAATCACATTCCACCTTTAAAGGTAGGGAGCTTGCACAGTTGCTGGGCGGGAGAGAAACTAAGCGATTGGCAAGCTGATGCCAGTTCTCTGCGGCTGATACAGGGGTGCACAACATGATCACGTCTGCTTGGAGGAAGAGGGCTCCTTGGACAACAGTGAGCAAAGCAAAGAAATCTTAGTTGAAATTTCAAGGACCTGAGTTCTATCCCTAAGCTGAACAAAATGTAAACAAATGTTTACAAGAAACTTCAGGTATAGCAAGCTGACCCCTTCGGGTTGGTGGTGTAAGCAGAGAACCCAGTTGCAGGGACCCAGATGTTTGGATTAGAGAAGCGTTAAGATAATGACAGAGGAGTCTTCCTCCTCTTAACAGCTGTAGAGACACAGCACAGAACAGTAAAAAGTGCACACACTTTGAGAGAACTGAAAACTGTTTCTAGAGGTTTTTAAAGTTCTGCCCAAAGCTCTTTTCCAGAGCTGAGGATGCAGCTCAGCGGACAGAGCCCTTGACAAGGATGCGCGGACCCTGAATTTCATCCCTAGCTCTGCATACAGAGTGTGGTGGTGCACACTCATAATCCTAGCTCTGCAGAAATGGATGCAGGACGGTCGCTACAGGGGAGTGCAGGGCCAGCCTGAGCTACGTAAGACCCTGTCTCATAATAATAAGTACGTAAATAAACCTTCTTGAACCAGATTACACTCATTGATTGCTAGATCTATCATTCACTTTCTACTGCTTTGTTCACAAATCTTCTAGAATTCTCCTCTTTGATTCCACCAAGTCCTTTGAAACCAACTAAAACCTCATAGAATGAAAAGGCCTTCCACAGCCTGTAATTTTTGTCTCCAAAATCAAGTACTTCTCACTTGCATAATTCATTAACAATTAATCTTGCGCCACTTTGCGGAACCTTTCCCTACAAGGTCTAAATCCTTATTTTATTACTGCTTATTTCCTCTTGATTAGCAAGACTCAAGAAAGAAAGGGCTGAATTTAGATCCCACTCTAGCCAATCCAAGCCTTGTACATCATAGGCACCCATCAAATATTTTGTTCATTTGTTTTGTTCTAAAGTATTGCTCTTCAATGTTAATGATACGAAATGACACCAAAAGTCCAAGGCAAGCCTCATTAGCCCAGCAGTGGGAATCTCAACAGTGACCCGACCCACATTCCACTTGGCCTCTAACTACCATGAACCCTGAGCACACTTAAACTGTCAAAATTAAAAACATAACTGCAAAAACAAGATAATCACAGAAAATAATTTTTCCCAATTGATTTGTGTGACTTTCAATGACATTGTTAGCACCGACTTCTTCCCCAAACTGCCAACTTTTATAGCAAGAGACACTCTTGCGTGTATGATAATTCACAATGAATATACTACTCACATGAACATGCAAGAGCTTTGAACCAAGTATTTTTAACAATTAAAAATGATCAACAAATCAGGAAGGAAGAAGTAAGGGCCAAGAGTTACCTGTGGTGTGGCAGGCCATGCAAATTTGACATAATCCCTTGAAATACAAGCAGGATTTACAATCCCAGTTAAGATATCCACTAAACTCAATGAATCTGTTTTAAACATTTAAGGAAAATCAGCAAGAATACAATTTGAAAAAAAATAATGAAAGTCTACTTGGCCACAATTCAGTGCATGCTTTCTGATGTTACCACTCCACCTCAGAGCAACATACAATGACATACCATCCCCTCGCTGTCAGAAAACTGAATGTGAATCTTACCTCAGAGCTATGATTTCTTTCTTTCTCAAATGAAAACATGAAATAAAAATGAATTTTACATTTCATGTGGGCTTGTGAGTATGTGTGTTTAAGTTTATGAGTATGTGTGAATGCAAGTGTAAGAGACTGTGTGTGTGTGTGTGTGTTATGTGTGTGTGAACTGAGGGTTGGCTGAGACTCTGCCTGCTAGTTTGTTTATTCTTCTGCATTGGGCAGGCCTATACTTAATCCTTCCTTGATGGGGAAATTGCTGTCATTTTTAGACTTTCGGAGTAGATTTCTTGGGCTCACTTGAACTCACTAAAGTAGTTAATAACTTCACTTATTATCTAACCCAAATCCTTCACTCAATATTTTAAAGTCACTTCTGCTTTTCTGACATTCACTGGATGGGGAAGGGTATTACTGTCTTCCGTGTAAGAACTGCTCATAAGCTAATACTCACGGACTCAGCTCTGTCTCCTAATAGAACATCCCAGGGCTATCATGGTTCCTTCATTAAATTTTCTGCAACTTCTGGTCTCCTTTATCTATGAACTTCAAGAATGAGTTGCCAGCCAGACACACGTTTAATTCCCAGACACCAAACTTAGTGTTAGTTCTTAAATTTTACACTTTGGGTGACTGTTCGGGGTCATATCTCATGAATATTTAAAGAAATAAATAATGCTAGGCTCTCCTTACTCTTACAAATAATTTCATAAATATTATTATGTTTAAATGAGTATTCATTTTAAATCTAAAGTATGGAATTAAAGAATGGAGATCTATATAAAATGGCTGAAAATAAGTACATCAAGATGTTACAGCAAATGTCTCTATAACAGTAGAACTGAGGCTGATATGTTCTGTCATTTTTACTCTTTTATATTTTCAGGGAGGATCTGTCACATGTCACATGGGAGGAAAGATGGGTAACACTGTCAGAATTTGCTGACAACTGCCCTAGTTTTAACATTAAAAGGCATTCATCCCAAGGAAATCTCCAGACCCAAAGGAGGATGAAGCAAAGCATTAGTCTAAAAACTCTTAATCAATAAAAAATTCAGGAGTCAAATATTGGAAGAAGAACCCAGAAGATCAGAGAACTGGGAGCAGCCGCCAGTTGCATCCTACCTCTCTCTTTCCTCTGTCCAAAAGGTCTGAGGTTGAGATCCTGTCTGTGCCTACCTTATCATTTTCTTTCTATCTATCTCCAAACCTCTATGGTTAACTAGTGGCTAACTCCACATCTAACTCCAAGCAAGCTTTATTTGTCAGAACACAAACAAAATATCACACAACAAGAAGATGATAGGCCACTCTGGAAAGAGACCTAGAGCGGTGTAATAACTAATCTTGGATGTCAACTTGCCTACATCTGGAATCAACTGAAGTCCAGGCAGCTGTATGTGCCTGTGAAGGTTTTCTTGACTGGATCATTGGAGGCGGGAAGACTCACCCTAAATCTGCCCACACCTCCTGGCACAGCTCACATAAAAAGCCATGGAAGAAGGAAGCTTTTGCTTTTTTCCTACCTGCCCTCACTCTTGCTGGCAAGTTTATCTATGCTGAGGCATTTCTTTGAGGGTGTTAGAACCTATTTCTTTGGGATGCCAATGTAGACTGAAGACCGGCAGCTCTCTAGGACTTCCCGGGGACTCTAGCACCAGACTGGAGATGCTGAGACATAAGGTCTTATAGACTGAACATAAGATCTTCAGTCTTTCCACTGGGAGACAGCCATTGTTGGACTGCTCGGACCCCAACCTATAACACACTCTCATATATCCATGTATAATGACTCTCATAAATCTCTCTCTCTCTCTCTCTCTCTCTCTCTCTCTCTCTCTCTCTCTCTCTGTGTGTGTGTGTATGTGTGTGTGTGTGTGTGTGTGTGTGTGTGTTCATTCTATCAGTTCTGTTCCTTTCAAGAACCCTAACTATACAAGTAAATATCCAAGATGCTTCCCTTGGCCATTGAAAGTGAAAGTAGAACCCAAGTCACTCTTTTTCAAAGCTAGAAAACACAAATGCCCTCTTCAGGGGCTGTCAAGGATCCTTAAATCAAAAGGAAGGACCCAAATGAAAAGAAGGAATAATTCTTTCTTTAAACATGTTCTTTGTCACCAACATAGGCACTTTACAGGTTGAGGCTCACTTTACAAGATCATATAGGTTTGATCTGAGCAGAACTTCCAAGTTTGTTTGGCCTATCTATTTACTTCCTTATTTATATTCCAAAACAATACAAAAACTAGACAACAAAACGAAACAAAAATTACCCAGCATTGCTCTTGCCGGAACCATGTTTGAGAGTGAATGTCAAGGTGCAAGCATGATTTCTGGTCAGCAGGTTGACTCCAGAACCTTCTGTCACTTTCTATTTATTGAACCAGCCATGAGCAAAGCTATGTGGTTATGGCCAAAGACTTCCTTTCCCTCAATAGGAGGTTAGAGACTGTCCCAGGACCCTTTACTATATGTAATGTGCTCACCTCTGTCTAAGAGTGCTCTGTGGCAGTCATAGGTCCATACGACAGTGTGCTGGGTTGTTTTTTTGTTTTTGTTTTTGTTGTTTTTTTTTTGAGTGAGATGCACGAAGTTCAGAGAAATCCACTTGCTGAACTCCAAGACTCTACTTGCCCCCGAATAGCAGCAATGAGTGCACCTACATCAGAGAGCATGCAGGCAACATGCCTAGAACAGGCAGTGTGCATACAGCACCATGAAATGTGTGAGTGTGCAAGATATGTGTATAAGCAGACATACCACCGAAAGGGTGGCCTTGATTCCCATCTTCTGCACATGAAAACCAGCTTCAGTCATCATCATGAACTACTGAACACACACTGGGGCCTCAGGCTAGACTAAATATGAGTAGATAAATAAGAGGTGCTCTCTGGTCCCAAGAATTGACAGCCTATGGAATGACTTGCTAAGGAATCCCAGACTAGGAACAAGACAAATGGGCTGTTAGTGCCCTGGAATCTAACACTGGAGTTCTTACACACAGGGCTGGTGACCTGGGAGCTCAAGCTTTTCAATTGTAATTATTAATTTGTTAATTTGAAAAGAGTATATCTGCACTCATTAGAACAAAGAAACAAAATTAAAACCATTTGTGACCCCAGTATAAAGAGATAAGCAGCTTTGGTACATCATATCCTCCCAGAACTGTTTGTATAAACACATATGAAATACATGTGTGTTATAACCAAGTTTATATATTACACACTATTTTGTAATCTGATTTTCCCTTAAAGCATGTCATAAACTATTTAATTTTTTAAAAAAAAATCAAGTGCAGGGATGAGGAGATAACTCAGTCAGGAAAGTGCATACTGTGTAAATGTGAGTTTGAATCCCTGAACCTACATTAAAAAAAAAATCCAGGCCTGGTGTACAAGATTGTAATTCCAGTTTTTATGAAGTGGAAACAAGTGGGTCCCTGGGCTGCAATGTTCAGTCAACCTAGCCTACTTGGTAAACTCTGGGCCAATGAGAGACCTGTCTCAAAAAAAAAAAAAAAGGCAGATGGCTTCCCAAGACACCAAGCCCGAAGTTGACCTCTGCTCTTCATGTGCATATACATACACATACATGGACACCTGCATCCATACATGCACCCACAAAAGCACAGGTGCGAGCGTACACACACAAAATGTAATAAAATAACAAACTAAGTACAACTTTGTAAGAGGTGTCATAATATTCTATCAAACACATGCATGCGATTTTCTAACCTGATTCTTTAAGTGTTTCCCACTGGGTTTGTTGAATATTTATTCGATGAAAGATTTATTTATTTAAGAGGTGAAATATCTTGAGTTGATGATGAAGAAACAATACAGGCAGTGTGTGATACTGAGCCTAGTGAGAAGCATTCCAAAGCCACCAGTGTTCTGGCTAGAATCTTGGAAGATCTGAATTAAGGTGGAACTGGTCAGACCAGGAGAAGAACCAGCCTGAGGGATCTGTGAGTTTGAATTAAATCTGGCTGCCTATGGGTAGGCAGGGCTGGGATGGTTCTTACCTGTATTTGGGGCCTTTAAGTTCTTAATGCTTATTCATCGTGGGAGAGAAAACTTAGGAGTAGTGTGCTTAGAGAATACAACACACGAGTTCATTTCCAGATACCTTGAGATAGAAATACATGTGCCACCTGTGATGTGTGACGATTCACCTCTGACAAACCCTTCATTGAGTTGTAGCTCCAGCAAAGGCCTTGGAAATGAAGAATAGGACCCAAGCAGTAGATGTGGGCAGTTCACACCTGAAGACTGAAGCCTACTGTGCCAAACAGGAGCGAGCCATCCTGGGGAGTCTGAGATAGATGGGGGAACACTCTGACAGGGTGCCAGGGAGATGGGGAGAAAATGACTGAGGAAAAGAGCCTTGCATGATGTTTAACATTTGCTGCCTAAGGACTAGGTAAACCTCTCAGGTCTTGTTAGATTCTTTGTAGACAGGACCCTACCCCGATGACCACCATTGATAACTTAATGTGAAGGTACAGTATTGCCATTCTCACCCCTATGACCAAAATTGGTGATAGAAGACATTTAAAGATCAGAAGAGTTTACTTTTCAGTTTGGGGGATGTAGCCCATAGTTGCTGGAAAGCATCATGTAGGTAGGAATGAGGAATAGATGGGAGCTATTCACATCACTACAGACAAGGAAACATCAATGGGAAGAGGTGTGGGTAAAAAGTATAACCTCAAGTGTCAACTCCAGGTAGGCCCCACCTCCCTGCATTCCCAGACCCTCCCAAGATATCACCACCAACTAGAGTGTGAGCCTGTGGAGACATTTCAGGTTTAGGCCATAACAAACCCTGTCTCTGGGATTGTTTCCCTGAACTTATCTACCCTGTTTTATGAGACTGTGCCTCTCATTAAGGCAGAGCTCAACAAAGAGGCTAGGCTGGCAAATATCAGAGATAGAGGCTTAGATCTCAGGAACAAACAACAGAACACCCTAGAACACACTCAGGCCATGGAAGCATGTGCCTAAAATAGGGATAAAAGGCATGTACTGTCAAGTAAATTAATTGTCAAGTAAACATCTGAACCCCACTCTTCACTGTTGACCAAGGTTTCTGTCCCGTCCTGTCCTGCAGCCATTCAGTCCCAAAGAAATACACAGAGGTCTACATTAATCGTAAACTGGTTGTCCTATTAGCTCAGGCTTCTTATTAACTCTTATAACTTATATTAGCTCATAATTTTTGTCTGTGTTAGCCACATGGCTTGGTACCTTTTTCAGCAAGGCATTCTCATCTTGCTTCCTCTGTGTCTGAGTGATGGCTGCAGACTGGCTTTTTCCTCTTCCAAGAATTCTCTTTGCCCCACCTCTACTTCCTGCTTGGCTACTGGCCAATCAGTGTTTATTTAAAATACAAGTGACAGGGTACAGACCATTGTCCCACCGCACTGGCTAACAGAGACAATAATTGTCTGGCTAACACAGATAAGAATTATGAACTAATATAAGTTATTAGAGTTAATAAGAAGCCTGAGCTAATGGGCCAATCAGCTTATAGTTACTGTAGACCTCTGTGTGTTTATTTGGGACTAAACAGCTGTGGGACCTGGTGAGACAGAAACCTCAGTCAACACTTCACTGTAGGAATTTTTACAGGGTTAAGAGCATTCATGGATACTATATTCCCCAAGACAGAAACACAGTATACCATCACCACAGAATTTCCTCTGCAAGGAGCATCTGCTGACAACTCAGAGATCACCAGCCTCCTGAGAACACAACACAGGGGAACATTTACCCCACAAAACACCAGGCAGGTGCCCTACAGAACTCCAAGCTCACTTACTTGAGGTAACACAACAAAGCAGCTGATTTAGTTTGTTTGCCACTAAACGAGTCTAATACCAAAGGGCTGTGAATAGTAAAGGCCAGAAGTGCATCTGGGCAATGCTGTCATTCATCCTGAGGATACACACTTTTTGCAGTGTTTTTATAAACCTGAAATTCCAAATGAGGATGGGCCATAGTTGCTGGCTACTGTCCAACTCCATCTGCTATGCAGCTAGCGGGGCAGGATCTCTTCAAAGCAGCATGAGTAACTTGGAAAAAAAAACTTCTTGGAAAATAGAGATGTGGTATTGTGAGAACTCAGAGTCACACAGCTGTGGGAAGCAGATGCCAGGCAGCGACGCCCAGCAGTGTGCTTAGCGCATCCTGCAGCTTCAGCTAGGGAAAGATCTGGGTACCCCAAGCTTTGTGTTATCTCAAGGGTTCTAAGAAATAACCACTCCCCATTGTCTTCAAAGGCACAAATATACACACAGTCACAGCCACCAACGACAATCACTAAAAAGGGAGACACAAACAGGCTATAGGTGCAAAGGCGTGAGGAGACCTTGACCAACTCTAGCAACTTCTGTTTCCTTTTTGCTTTCTTTTGTAGACAGAATAACAGATGAGAAAAATGTATATCTAAGTTCAAAGAGGTCTTTAAACAAGCAACAAATACAGTCTAAGTGATGAAAAGCATCAAACCATAGTTCAAAGGGCAATGACTGCTTTCTTGGTGGTATATAAAATAGCAGGGCATTTAGAATCAATTCAGGCTTAAAACTGATGAAATGGATAACCGGCTTTTTATAAATGCATTGTAACTAATTCTCTTTTTCTAGCTAAAATATCTTATAGCTCTTTCTCACATGGTGAAAACCCCTTCAAATACTCAACTCACTATCATTACAGCGAAATCATGAGAACTGGCCCATGGGTCTGTTAGTTTTGAAGGTGTCAAATATGTCTGCATTGCTGGAATTCACCAGCATGCCATCTCCCAAGCAACAGCTCTTTAACGGGCTCCTTGTTGCATGCCTTCCTCGAGAGCGAGGCTGTGTGCTCCTCCAATTCTCCAGAGACAATCTAGCTCTTCCAAGATTTTGTTTTCCTCTGCAATTTCCCTTTTATAGTTGAAGCCAGTGCTGAGGTCATTTGGCCTGAGCTGATCTCAATTACACCCCTCTGACTAAAGCAGGGTTAGGGGTGACATAGCATGGTCACCCTGTTTCATTTTCCCTCTGCAAAACAAAAGAATCAGAGAAGATATTACCTGAGTCTCCAGAGCACAAATATGCTACCTATTAAAACCACTTGCAAAAGTGACCAAATTTTAGATAGTTTTGGGTACAAAATGGGTTTATGGCATCAAAAGTAACCATTTGCTCTAATGAGGTTATATAGTAATTCACAACTTGCAAATTATCAAATAGCGAAACTTCACACATTTATCAAAAAGTCACATCGCACAAGCCAACACCTCCCTGAAAGGCTTGCCCTCTGCTTTCCAGAATTATAATCTTCTCCAGCCAGAAGACCTAAATTCCTAAATTGAAATGATGGGCAGGTACGAAGACGTTAACGCTAACGTTACCTAAAGCCTTGAGGCTGCAAGGCTGTCAAGGTCAAGTTCATATTCTCTCTGCTTGCTGCTGTGCCCTAGCACAGAATGTGGGCACAGCACATGACAGGTGCTGACCACTCACTTGTCGAATAAATGAGCTGATCATTGGCACTGATAAATGAAAACTTGGTCAGAAACTGGGGTTCAACCTGAAGATATGAAAAGCAAAACAGCGAGCCACTGGCTCTTACCTCCACCTCAGTCCGAAATGGTGATCCTGCCTCCTGGAATCTCAGAATGAAACTGCGTCTGAGAGCTGTCTCACCCCGTTTCATATTCCTCTCTAGGGCTGGGATTAAAGGTGTGCACCACCCGATTTCTATGGCAACTAGTGTGGCTACTGGAATTAAAGGTGCCTGTCATTGTGGCTAGTAGGATTAAAGGTGTGTGTTAGCATAATCTGGTCTGTAGAACTGACCAGTGGGGCTGTTTTACTCTCAGATCTTCAGACAGCCTTTATTTATTAAAATACAATTGAAGTGCCACTACAGAAAAACAGATGAGACCAAAATAGAATTTTCATTACATGTATACATTTACATTGACAAAAATAAATACTGATTATTTAACTACCCTGTGCTTTCTTCTAAACTTTTCCCCCAAAAGGTAGTGCTGAGGAATATTCCCTTACACTATGTGAAGATGTGTCACTGTAACTGGTTTAATAAAGAGCTGAATGACCAATAGCTAAGCAGGAAGAGGTTAAGTGATACTTCTGGGGATAAGAAGTCTCCAGGAAGAAGAAAGGCAGAGCCACCAGCCAAAGTCAGAGGAAGCAGGACATGCAGGAGAGGAGGTAAAGCCACAAGTCATGTGACAGCATGTAGGTTAACATAAATGGGTTAAGTTATGAGAGCTAGTTAGAAATAAGCCTAAGCTAAGACCAAACTTTCATAATTAATAATAAGTTTCTGTGCCATGATTTGAGGGCTGTCCAAAAAAGCCTGCTGCAATGTAGTCGTTCAGTGTAACAGAACTTGCATTATCATCAGCCTGAGGATAATGGGTGGTTAATGACTGACATTTATGGGATGATTTGCAATGCATATTCATGTGCATATTCTCAATCCTGATGACAAAGTAGGCAGCTTAAATTATAGCAAAGTCTCTCTCTCTCTTCCTCTCCCTCTCTCTCTCTCCCTCCCTTCCTCTCCCTCTCTTTCCCTCCCTCCCTCGCTCTCTCTCTCTTTCTCCCTCCCTCCCTCCCTCCCTCCCTTCCTCCCTCCCTCTCTATATCTTGGGAGAACTCTTGAAGAAAACATTGACTAGAGAGATGAGTGCCAGGCTGCAAGATAAATATTCCACTTAAAAAAAAAAGAAACTGTTGGTGGATTCCCAACAATGGAGGGAAGACATTATTTGAGGGTAGAATATTTATTCTTGATTTAAAAAAAAATGCTGAAGTATGGCTTCAGGATCTTCATAACGGAGGAAAGGTGAGCTCTGGGCTGGGCCTCACCCTGTGCCACAGACCACGTCTCACATATGCCATGGAGCCTGTGCCCAGACCTTGGGCATGTCTCAGGAGACATGAAGGCTTCTCTGAGACACTTGTCCACTCTGAACCCACAACAGAACAGGTCAAAGCTACAACCCAGAAAGACTGAGAAATGAGTAGTAGAACATCTGGAGAAGCAGGGCAGGGCTTGAATCCCAGCACCTTTACTGGTTGAGGGCTCTGAGACAAAATGATGAAAATCTACACTTATTGTTCAGGATTCAAGAATGGCGTGCCTCAGAATGGGAAGATTAACATAAAAACTGATTTACAGTAACCCCCCCCCTCTCTCTCTCTCTCTCTCACACACACACACACACACGTCTCCCATGATCATTTTCTTCTTTCTCTCTCCCCCAACCCTCATGTCATAGCAAAGGTTATCCATTAAACTAATATGGACATTCTATCAGAATAAACATTTCTCCTGTGTCAGCATCTCTACTCAGAAAACATATTGATGTGAAAAAAAAGAAGGCATGAGGAGCAGTGAGAAAAGGGCAATGTCACTCTGATTCTTTTCAAACCCTAAGTATCTGAATCAGGGGACACACATGCATAGATCTCTGTTGTTTTGTCTCTACACTTTATACCATTTATCTGCTATTGATGAACACCACACTCCATGTTTTCTGCCAGCCTGGATAATTCAGTTGGTCACAGGTAGCTGCTGTATGGCTAAGTGGAGAACTGTAGGCTGATACCATTACTCAAGTCATCACAACAGGTGAAGGAGCAAGGAATGGAATCTGTGTAAGCTCTGGATGCTACAGCCAGCGACCACACACTTACTAAAGCTGGGAGGCCATTAGCGAGGAGAGGAGGAGGTAGAAAGCCAGAGCAATTTCCTTCAGCTATTCTCACACTTGCTGTACAGGAAAAAGCATACTGTCTGCGCAGTCCTTGTGCCACTGGGGCTCGGAAAGTGTATGTTCATCAAGAATGTCTGTTCTCCCCGGCTTTGTGGAGCAAAGTCAAGCAGGCTCCTGGGAGGGATATGGCACGTTCCTCACCCTACATATGTCATCCCCCTTCCTCTCTTCCATATGTGTGTAGGCTAGAGATTGAACTGAATATCTTCCTGAATAAGTCTCCATCTTATTTTTTGAGACACAGTGGTCTTTCACTGAACTTGAGGCTCGCTGGTTCAGGTAAGCCTGCTAGCCAATAAGCTCTGGGGACCCAACTGTCTTCATGCCCAGAACCCTGGGGCCACAGATATACACTGTGTCGTCCAGTTTTTAATGTGGGTGCTGGAATCTGAACTCAGATTCTCACGTTTGTAGAGTAAGCTCTTCACTGATTGGACCATCTCCCCAGCTTCAGGGCTGCCCTGGTTTGCTTCAGACTGCTAAGGTGAAGATGGAGCAGCTTTGCAAAGTCCCCTCTGGGGAAAACACAATGGGCTCTCTACTCCTACCTACAGGGCAAATCGAACTCAGAAACCCCAATTGTAAAAGGTGGGAGGTTTCCTAGACCTCATCAAGGAGAAATGATAAGTACCCACTCCTGCACAGCCTTACACCTAACAGAGCCATGGATACTCATGCGGCCGGCAGAAGTTAACACAAGGGAAGTAGAAAACCAAGAAGAAGGTCAGAGAGGAAACAGAGACTGTGGAGCTCAGCATGATCATGATAATTTATATA
Source organism: Ondatra zibethicus (assembly GCA_004026605.1). Taxonomy (NCBI): domain Eukaryota; kingdom Metazoa; phylum Chordata; class Mammalia; order Rodentia; family Cricetidae; genus Ondatra; species Ondatra zibethicus. Next base: position 33,435 of record PVIU01001820.1, read on the forward strand.
CATATATATTGCATATATGTGTGCTTACTATATGTATATATACATTTATACATGCATATGTTTCTATCAGCCTAAACATGTTTTTCTCTGTGATCTAATGATGTGGGTCTCTGTGAAATCCCCTGGCATATGCGTTTCATATACCTACCCCAGCTGAGTTTCCTCCACTTCCAGTAAAGACATTTTTATTAAATGTTTCTATAATGCAAACGTGTCTTACATTATATTAACATTTTATATGAAGACTCATATCCCATTTTCAAACTACCTGAGCATAATGAGCAAAATGCTGGAAGTCGTCAGTGGAGAGAACGGCAGCATTCCCCCCAAAGACTGAGACAGGAAGAGGGTGGCGCAAGACTAAACGACGAATAATAACGTTTGGAGCGGTGTAAATCAAAGAACAAAACTACTGTAAAATGCATCGTGATGCTTCTCTTCAATTTTCTGGAGAAAGCGCTCTACAAAATGAGGGACTGTTGAGTTAAAAATATAAACGGGAGAGCACTTGGGAGGCAGACAAAGAGCTGAGTCCACAGCTATTACAGCCATCCAACCTGGCTTCTGATAATTAGATAACTGTGATCCAAAAAAAAAAAGCAGATATATGGAGATATTTTTGGAAGTCACATATTAGAGCACAAAAAAATAAAATGAAAGATGTTTTACCAAGTCTAAATACACTTGGCTCTTAGTAAAACATAAGTGATTAAATTTACCCAATTTATTTTTGTTCTGTTTTGATGAATTAAGTTTGATTATTTCCTGTAGCAATTAATTTATCCAAGAGGCCTTTATCTGCTATTTTAATCCAAGCTAGCATTATACCTAATGAACTCCTAGTCAAGTTCCAGCATTAGATGATAATTTTTAAATTGCATTTTAGGACTGGGCTGGTGTGATGGCTCAGAGGGTAAGGGGGCTTGTAGCCAAGTGTGAGGATCTAGGTTCAATCTCCAGGATACACAGGAAACGATCAGCTCCTATGATCACCTTCTGACCTCCACATACATGCGGTGGCACATGAACACCCACATACATGTGTGTGTGCGCACACACACACACAGTTATAAATTAACACAAACTGCATTATATCTGAAATAATGTATGTTCATTCTGTTTTAAACACAGACAACAGATGTGTGTGAGCCAGGAAGTAAATAAAATGTCCACAAGACTTCTGATTTCTGGTCTAGTTTGTAAGAAACTTGGCAGCCATCGCTGTGCCAACAACATGCAAACAGCTGAATGGGCTGAGAAACCCATAGCTCCTTTCAGAGAAATGGGGTCACGGAATATATTTCTGCCCAGAAAATTAGTGAGAGAGATGGACAGACACACAGAACCACAATGTACTGGAGCAGAAACCTATCCTGAAGTAGGCAGGCACCCAAGTTCAATCCCTAGGACCCATAAGATGGAAAGAGAGAACCAACTCCTAAAAGATGGCTTTGACTTGCACACACATACCATAGCACAGAAGTACATGTGCAGAGAGAGAGGGGAAGAGAGTCCTGGTAATGACAGTCATGGGGTTCTCTAGGCTTTTCTGAGTTTTCTCCTCCAGTTCACACACTAAATGTTAAGGAGTAGCTCCACATGCTTCAAGAAATGGGGAAATGTACCTTTTTTTTGATAATCCAGTGCTCTAGATTGCTGCAATCCCCTATGTAGGAGAATGGAATGACTCGATACTCCATCCCATACTGGCCAACCTATCCCACTTGGGGTGAGGGCAAGGCTTAGAAGCATTCACAAATTCCACAGGCCAGCAGAACAGACTCAGGGAGAAGAAAATGAAAATACAATCATGGAATTGTAGTCACCCTCTCCTCTCCTATGCCCCGGCTCCGCATCACCAAAGACCTGATGACCTCAGTTCTTTGTGCCCACCATATCATGTCTGTCTGCCAACAACAATGGCAAGGCATGTTATAGCGCCGAAACAGTTTGAAGACCTGAAGAAGATGTGTCAGGAATGTCAGGAGATTTAAACTAACCATGACTAATACTCCGCGATTGTTTAACTTTCATGTTCATTCCAAAATTCATGTGTTGGAGGCTTAGACAACAAACCCAACCATATAGGGAAGTAGAGACTGATGGGCGGTACTGAGTTCAAGAGGCCACTGGGCTCACGAATAAATGAATACAATCACTGGGACTGCTGATAAGTTCACTTTCTTCCACCCTCTGGCACACAAAGAAGCAACAAGCGGCCATCACCAGACACCAGATCCTTGTGCCTGTATCTTAGATTTGCCAGCTTCCAAGACTGAAGAGATTACATGTGTATTCTTTATAAAGTATTCAGTCTCAGGTAGTCTGTAATAGCAGCACAAAAAGCACTCATACGTGTGTCAGGTGCTGTAAGGAATGAAGCACGCAGCTTTTAAGAGCAGATGCACAGAGAAGCAGAGTGAAGATTCTGCCGTACCAGGTCAGAAACGCCGTGAAAACAAGGGAGACTGGGTTTTATGGATTCACTGGGAGACTGGACACAGAAGTTCTGACAGAGAGACTGTTTCAAGCAGAGATTTCAAGGCAGAAAGTCAAAGTGTATGTGGTGTGGGGAGAATGGCACAGGGTATCCAAGATGGATAAGACACCCACCAAAGGCTTTGTGTATAGAGGATAACAGAAGGAAAAGAGAAAGAAACTTGTCAAGTATTAGTGACAACAGTGGCTCCTGCGTTAGACACTAAACTACAGACCCAGGACCTTAAAGAGTACCAAGAAGAGTAGCTACAGTGGGAATGAACGATCCCCAAAAGAGGGTGTAAGGGTGTGTTTGTGTGTGGGTGTGGGTGTGGGTGTGTGTGTGTATGCTGAAGGCTTGGTCCCCAAGCCAGTGCCATCAGGAGGTGCTGGGATTTTTAGATTGTGTGGCCTAGTTGATAGTCATTAGCTCACTGAAGGTGTGTTTTCATATCAGTTGTGGGATCAGGTCCCCTCATTTCTCTGTGCTTTTGGTT
>PVIU01001820.1:36509-194531 GCA_004026605.1 Ondatra zibethicus
GAGGGAGGGAGGGAGGGAGGGAGGGAGGGAGGGAGGGAGGTAAAGAAGGAAGGAAGGTCACTTACCTTGCTCATCAGCTTGAGGTAACTTCAATCTCACTAGTAGAAGGGATTTTAAAAAAATCATAAACATACATATGTAATATTCAAACTACAGAAAACCAAAGAAAGAAATATGGACAGAAGTCATAGTTTTTAAAAAATCTTTATATACTGGGAAGCAAGGATAAAATTTACAATCTCTTTGTGCTCAGAATCCAAGCAAGCAAGGAAAGAGAATAGTGATGCATTCAGGGTTGAGAAAGGAAGCCACACCAAGACTACTGACAAAATGCCCAGTAGAAGTGAAGGAGAAACAAGCCCTCCCAGGCAAAGAGAAACTGAGGGATTAACCGCCAGCCGTGTAGTCCCCCATGAAATAATGGGGTGGATCTGGGAGAACTTGCAGGGAGGGGTTTGAATAGGATCCAAATATAATGTAGGAAATTCTCAAAAATGTATAAAATAGGTATTAAAAATAAGCTGGAGAAGTAGTACTACACACCTTTAATCCCAGCACTCAGGGGAAGAGGGAGGTAGATCTCTGAGTCCGAGACCAGCATGCTCTACAGACAGAGTTCCAGGACAGCCAGGACTTCATAGAGAAATGCTGCATCAAAAAAACAGTGTGTGTGCATGTTTGCATGTGTGCGTGCATGTGTGTGTGCGTGTCTGTGTGCACGCATGTGTGCTAAGTCACATGGTTTGTTGTTTCATTATTACACTTATTTATTTTGTATAGAGTTCATGCATGCCACACTGCTTATGGGGAAGAAGCTCTCTTCCTCCACATGTGCCCTGGGACTCAAAATCAGACCATCAGGCTTAGAGGCAGACACCTTTAGCTACTGAGCCAACTCACTGGCCTCAGATCTCAAAATGCTTTGAACATTTTGAACACAAGGAAAACACAAACACATTGTATCAAAATTTATGAGATGAGGCTAAATCGGTACTTAAGAGGAGATTATAGACTCAACAAATTTATTAGAATGTTTCAAAACAATCCAGGTTTCCAGCTAGAGCTGTTATTTTCTTAAACAAGTGTGTTCCAACTCTGCATCCCACAGAGGCTAGACAGAGCTCCAAATACTTGCAACAAAATGTCAAGCAAGCCAGTTTAAAAATGTACTAGGCAGACAGCTCTCAGAAGAAGAAATACAAACAGCTAATGACTACATGAAAAACTGCTCTCTAGTATTAGCCATATTGAAATGAGCTGGTATGGGAAATCCGGAGTGATTTAGAGAACATTAAAGAGGTTCCTTTAAAAATTGACCATGGAGATAGAGCTCCCATGGATTGTGCCTACCCCACTTCCAGGCATACGTCTAAAAGAAAAGAAATCATCATACCAAACAGATACATTTATACCCTTATGATATTGTTCACAACAGTTAAAAATGAGATTAGCCTAGGTGTCCATCGCCATAACATAAATCAAGTGTCATTTCTGTATACATTGGAATATTATTTATCCACAATGAAGATAAAATCCTTTTGTATGGGTCAGAATGGATGGACCTGGTGCACAATGTTAGATTGAAGAAGAGAGACGAGGAATGAACAAGTTTCTCCATGTGTCCTGTCCTCTGCAGGAGTCTTTGAAAGTTAACCTGTATGTACCAAGGTAACTCCCAGAGTCCAGGAAGTGGATAAAGGATAAAGGGTGGCTCAAGGAGACTACATTTGATCAGTATTCACTGTCTGAATATACAGAAGTTCCACAGTAATCTACATTGATATGTGAAATTAATTCATGTTAATCAAAATGTAAGAGTTTTAAGAAACTAAATTAAATCTAAAAAGAGAAACAAGTAATAAATAGTAAAGGCAGAAATCCATGAAATAAAAAATAGAAATCAACAGAACAAATTTACTAAATACAAACTTGTTATCTGTAAATACGAACAAAGTTTAAAAAGACTCTAGCCAGGCTATGAGAAAAAGAGAAAAGACACAAATTATTAATACTGAAAATGTAAGGAGAAAATGCTATCAATTTCATGGATATTAAAAGGATCATTAAAAATCATTACCAAGAACTCAGTAGCCACAAATCCTCTTGCTAGTACAGCAAGCATTCACCCACTGAGCTATCTCTCTGCTCTCTCTTCTTATTGTAGCTCAGGCTGGCCTCAAATTCTATATCCTCCTTCCTCAGCTTCCTGAGTGCTGGTAATCTCTTATGAAATTTAATATACTCATACCAAATGTTCCAACAATTGTAATCCTTAGTATTTACTTAAATTAGTTTAAAATCCATTTTCTCCCCCAGGGGGTGGAAATCTGTGTATACATTTAAAATTTTAAAATCTTAAAGCATTGGAGATTGCTTACAGAGGAAACAAAGCAAGGCTTTGTACATAAGAAACCAGTGAGGTTGTGGAAGGTCTAGGCAATGGGGTATTACTCAATGCTCAAAGGAACTTAACTGTCAAACTATGCAGAGACACAGCGGAAATCTCATTTCCTAAACACTAAGTACAAGACAGTGATGTGAAGTGGCTATGTACTGTGTGGCTCCAGAGACGCAGCACTGTAGAGAAGGCTCAACTCTGGGGACAGTGAGAAGGCAAGTGGTCACTGGGATAAGGAAGTAGGGGGACAGAGGGTCTTTAGGGCAAAGGAAGCCATTTTTTTTATTTATTTATTTTTCCATACATTGTTTTGTTTTATTTTTTCCATTCAAGAACATAATTAAAGAAATAAAAATTTTTTTTCCTTTCTTCCCCTTCTCCCGGTCCCCTCCCACTACCCCCCCCACCCCTCCTCACTAGAATGGTGACAATCCATCGTCACCCATTGGCTGGAAATTCCAGGTGGCACATCACCTATAGCCTGCTGTCAACTGTGCGGCTGGGGAGACAAGGACTGCAATGGACTCTAGAAATGGAGCTCAAGGGAGGCTCTGACCTGAGGGATGCTGTCAGGGGGAAGGGGCGGAAACCTCTGAGCCCGCCGCTTGGTTTTGCTGAGAACTTCAAACTGTTCTGAAATTTTAATTTTAAAAAAATGTGTTTATAATAAATGTGATTCTCTTTAAAAAAAAAATTTGTTCCTTTCTCTCCTTCACAGTTTAAGAAAAACTTCATTCAGTGTTTTCCCTTTGTTCCCAGGGCTGCCTCAACTGAGTACCACGGACTGGGTGGATTACGGAAGAAGAGCGCATAATCTGATTCTGGAGGCCAGAGAATCAAGATTTAAGCTCTAGTCGGAGTTGGTTAGTTTTGAAGGTCTTGAGGGAGAATTTGGTCCCTCTCTGTCCCTAGCTTCTGATGATGCAATGGTGACCTTTGATCTTCCAGTATCCACTTTTATTCTCCCTGTGTATGTGTCTCTGTCTTTGAATTTTGACTTTGTATGGGGGCACTCGTCACACTGGATGGGGGGCCCACACTACATCATCACATATCTGAAACAACCCAGTGTCCAAATATCAGGGACACCTTCTCAGACCCCTGGTATGGGGAATACAGCAAATCACACCAAGCCACAGCAGATCGCCAGGAACCTGAAGCTATGGGTATGTGCTGGGGATTCAAAACGTGACCAAGCTGTTGAGAGCATAACAAAGATGGCGCGGAGCCACAAAAGCAGCTGATGCGAGGGAAGGGGCTGGAGATGAGAGATACTGCCGGGTTGGATAGACCACCGCTGGTTTGGAACATCCCACTTAAGGGCTGCAGCATCACACAGAAGCCTCCTGGAACTGTAGGGATTCTGCAGAGACTTGTCTGCTGTGAGCAAAGGAAGCAAGCAGAGAATGACTGCTGCTGGCCAGGGAGCTCTGCACTACCCTTTGGGTGTCTGAGACCTCCGGGAGCCAGGAGATAGGCTCTGTAAGGAGGTAGAGCCACGCGAGCCTGGAAATAAGAGCAGTAAAAACAAAAACGCATCCAAATAATAAATGCGGGCTCTGGGCAAAGGTTTTGGAATCCACAAGAAAAGGCAAAAGGTAGCTTTAGAGAAGGGTATCCAGGCAGGGTAAGGATGCCTCACTGAAAGGAATTCTAACCATTCAGCACATGTGTACTGAATCCCAACCCTAACCCCTACACAAGAGACACCAAAAGACCAGTTCCTTCCCATGTATACCTGGTGTACCCATTCACAGGAAGAACTACCTAAATGTGATTCGAGGACCCTAAGAAACCAGCCAGTGGTGGTCTGCTCTCTGATGCTGTTTTCCTTGACAGATAACTTCCTGCCCCTTCCTTGGGGGAACCCTTCAAATATGATCTAACCTCACTCCCTGGCAAATTGGCCCTTCCCAAGCCGAGTCAGCCGTGGGGGGAGGAGGGTGGAAGACTGTAAGTCCATGTAACTCAGAACACCCCACCCCCAGTCATCAGAGACACAGGCTTTTGAGGAGGGGGAAAAACAAATGCAATTAAGAAAAATTGTATTGCTCAAATTTCCAATTACATAAATCAATGCTACTGTCTTCGATACTGCACGGCGTGCTGTGTATCACTGGGATTTATAGACTTCGTGACTGATAGAGCAGCTCCCATCCCTATCACATCAGCAGGTTCTGTATCTCTTGGTGTCAGCAAAATAGATAAATAAATAAATAAAGATGGTTACTTTTACATTCAAGATAAAATCACATTGTATTTTCAAAGCACATGTCATCTCAAGAAATTATGCTTAGGTTGGGTTTTTCATATAAATAACTCTCCACCCAGCCATGTATCTGAGGCTGCGGTTTTCTTTCTCCTTCTTCTTTTCATGTATTTTTGAAAGTTGGCTTAACATGTTCCCCCTCCTTTTTATTGTTTAAATAAAAGAATAAACCTTAAGAGTTCATCTCTAATTGGCTTGAGAAGAAAGACATATTCTGATAGATGACATTCCTAAGTGATTAAACTTTAGCATCTAGGCTTTTGATTCTATGATCACAAAGCTTAAGCCCTGATCTGTCATTAGCATGCACGTCCATCGTTTAGTGTGTTCGAAGATACTGCAATAACCCATTAGTTTATTCATCCTTTTTTGTGTTCTTGACATTTTTTCTTAAGGATTTATTTTTAGTTATGTATGTGTGTACATCCATGCCTGTGTGTGTGTGAGAGAGAGAGAGACAAGTGTATGTAGGTGCCTGTGTGTGTGAGAGAAAGAGACAAGTGTATGTAGGTGCCTCTGTGTGTGTGAGAGAGAGAGAGACAAGTGTATGTAGGTGCCTGTGTGTGTGTGAGAGACAAGTGTATGTAGGTGCCTCTGTGTGTGAGAGAGAGAGAGAGAGACAAGTGTATGTAGGTGCCTGTGTGAAAGAGAGAGAGACAAGTGTATGTAGGTGCCTGTGGGGACTTGAGAGAGAGCGTCAGATGCCCTAGAGCTCTGGGCAGCCACAAATCATCTGATGTGCGTTCTAGGTACTGAGAGCCATCTGAGGCCAGTGTTGGCAACTGAACTTGGTTCCTCTGCAAGAACAGCAAGTGCGTCTTTTCAATCTTTTTCTTTTCTTGTTTAACTTTTTGATTTTCATGGAACCAGGGAATTTTATATTTGGATTCCTAGTTATATTTTTGATCAATACTATTGGCCAGAGCTTAACTAATTAAAATAAATAAATCTCTGGCTGGAGATACGGCTTAGTTGGAAAACGTTCTCCATGCAAGCAAAAGGACCTGAATTCAAATCTCCAGTGCCCATACATAAAGTGATGCATGGCAACACATGTCTGTAATCCCAGCATAGAGGAGGCAAGTCAGAGGTCAGAAGAATCCTAGGACTCAGTGGGAGAAAGAGAGACCTTGCCTCAAAAAAAGGCAACCAAGAAAGACCTCTGACCTCCATCTATATGTGCTTATAGGAAAATCTGCATATACACATGTAAACATATACACAGAAAAAGTGAAAACTAACTACTTATTTTCCAAATGTTTCAGGAAAATATCAAAACAATAAACAAACATTACAGAAAAGTTAGGAAATAAGTAACCTCCCTTTGAGTTCTACTCTACAGCTAGTGTGGTAAGTTTTAAGGTATTTCTTTCTAGTATTTTTCCATATATAATATTTTACAGTCATTCTAGACATTAAGATGTGTTGCTGCACATTGTTGGTTAGGGTAGGTTTCTAGTAGCAGTCACTATCCTGGGCAACAATGGCTAGCAACAGCCAAGCCTGGGGCATCAGTGCTTTGGTGTAAAAAATACATGGGACATGTGTCAAGCTGAACATCTCATTGGAAGGAAAACTACTGCCCAACCCAGAGGCCCCAACAGGTCCTAGAGAAGGAGTCTTCATCAAATCTGGGAGGAAGGGGGCCATTTGTTTTCTTTCACATTTCTTTCTTAGCCACAGTAAACTCCCCAGGTCTTCCTCATCTCCTTCTAGTCCAGTGAAGTCAAGTGAACAAGTGACCTTGGAATATTCTTGGATCTTACCCTCTCTGTGGGCATGCAGGAAAATATGGCCCCAAAAAGTCAATGTTGAGGACTAGGTCTAGGGATAGACAGGAAGCAGCAGGGTGGTGGCCATGGGAGTAAAACCTCACCTAAGTCTGAGGACCCACTGTGTGCTGTGAAAGGGTCAGGGCTCTCACGCTGTGAACTTCTTGACTCTACTTTCTTCTCAGGAATTGCCCTGTATCTGAGTCTCCACAGGGAAAATCTCAAAGGGCAGGAAAGAGGAGGAAAGTGCCAATTGGGCCGGCTGGGACCCCAAAAGTCATTCTTCCATAGCATCCAATACACTTGCTGTCATCCAATAAGTCCGCTCTCCTCCACCTGGCCTCCTGTCAGCATCTCGGTGCCAGGGGTGAGGCTCAAATTGATATGGACATTCAATGGAGTGCTAGGACCTGTTAGCCTGACTCTTCCAGGCATCTTCAAACTGTGTTCCTTTGGGGAAAAGAGTTTGAACGTTTGGAGACTGGAATTGATGTATCCACATTCTACACATTTCCTCCAGACAGAGTAGGCTGTAGAACTCCAACAAAGTTGACCCAGCTCTCCAGAGCTTGTTCCTGAGAACCGGTGCCAGGAAGAAGTGTTGTGCACCTGGGATGTGGCTTCACAGATGAAATGCTTTCTCTAGCAAGTCGGGCTCAGAGACACAGACATGTGAAGTTTCAAGGAAGTCATGGATTACCTCATTCTCTTCCGTGACTGTCAATGTTATGTGATGTTTTCCCATTGATGACAAGTTGATTCATCTCTGGATGCTAGATCATGCTTAGCCCTTTCCACATAAGAGCCTAGCCTTTGTTATTCATGAAAACACATGGAGTTCATGTGAGGTTGGAGCCCACCACCAAAAACACACTTCATGGGAAGTTAGGTTCTAAAATGTAGTGTGGTGGAATGTATACTACCCTTTATGAAAAGAAAATGAAATAATATAAATGCAATGAAGTGGGATTTTAAAGAAACTTGGAATAATATCAAACAAGATAAGTATAATAAGATGTTTCACAACACCAAAGTGAGATGAGTGCTGTGCAACATGCAGCAGTAATTTTGATAAAATATTAAACATATAATTTAGTGATTCTAAATGCTAATAGAGTTGCCTTTTTGACTTGTTTTTTTTTTGACAACAGTTGTGTTATGTTGCGTTTCTTCATGACTTTTTAATCTGGCTCAAAGGTCATGTCATCACAATGATTGTCACTCTGTGATCCAGAACTCCAAAGTTCCTGGAGATTCCAGATTCCCACTTCAAACTATTGCTTCTAGTATACTTCACAAAAATAAATAAAAAACAAAAACAAAAGAACTTCTTATAGCACTGAGGAATTTGTTCAAACACTTTCCACTAGTTTTCCGTGACCTATCAGATAAGACAATCTTCTAGGAAAAAAAATTTGTTTTTAAATTAAGAAACATATGGACTGGGTGGTGGTGGTGCACGCCTTTAATCCCAGCACTCGGGAGGCAGAGGTAGGTGGATCTCTGTGAGTTTGAGGCCAGCCTGGTCTACGAGCTACTTCCAGGACAGCTAGGGCTATTACACAGAGAAACCCTGCCTCAAAAATAGATAGATAGATAGATAGATAGATAGATAGATAGATAGATAGATAGATAGATAGATAGATATTTTTTTAAAAAGAAAGAAAGCATATAGGGGCTGGGGAGAGGCCCCTTTGGTAAAATGCTCACTTTGTAAGATGAGGTCCTGAGTTCATTCTCCAAAACCCACATGTTTTTTTAAAAGACCAGGCATGGCATTCACTTGTAAGAGAAGACCCCTGGTTAGGGAAGGTAGATGCCTAGTGTTCATTGTCTGGGCAGCCTATCCTACTCAGTGAGTTCCAGGCTAGTGAGAGAACCTGCCTCAAAACAACAAGGACAGCACCTGAGGAATAACATCAAGGCTGTCCTCTGGTCCCCTGCACACATGCCTGCATTGGCACACATATGAACACACATGTACATGTATACACATACACACAGGGCTTAGAGTGTGTCTACATCAATTTACCAGTTCTCAGGCAGTTTTCCAATAATGCCAAACTTCATAGTTCTACCATCACTCAGGTCAGCCAAACACATTTTCCTTGTCCCAATGAAGCAGTTATTGAACTAAACTGGTAAAATCCATTGTTCCATGTGACTTCATATGAAGGACACTTTAGTATCTACAATGTAATGTAAAGGCCAGGTGAGATGGGCACACTTCTAGTCCCAGCACTCAGGTGCACTGTGAGTTGGAGGCTAGCCTGGACTATATACCAAGTAAAGTAATTCAAAAACTAAAATTAAAATTCAATCCTTATTGAGCCTAGGTCATTTTCAGATCCAATTTAGTTGCCTCTTAAAGTCCCTGAGAAGACCTTCTGGAACCTTCTCAATATCTCCACCCAACCCTAGAGAAAGCATCTTCATGGGTCTTGAATATTGCATGATGGTCCTCCAGATCATCCCTCCCTTCTTACCTCTTACTATCTCCTAGTCCCATTTAGACGTCTCTGACAATGGAGCACAACAGCATCATTGTTCACACTCTGATTCACAGTGACAGCCACTTGCTCCAGCCAGCTTCTATCACTATCAAGGCCCTGAGTGAAGATGCTTACTCCATGTGTCCCCACACATGACATGTGCCAAATAAATGAGGATGGGGATTGCATCATGCCTGCCTCCAGGAAGGGAGGAAAATAACAATGATGGAATGTTTTCTATGTATCAGACTGTGCACATACCCTTTCATCTCATGAGACCCACGAAATGACTTCCATATTAGTGATGGAGAAAATGGTACCCATTGTGGAGACTGGGCATTCTCCTCTGAGTCTCTTTCAGGATATATCCTTTCTAGGCTTGATTCCTCTCATATTTCCATCTCTGCACAATGGCTACTTACCAGAAGACGTTCTCTCTAGCACTCTGGTTATTCCTCACAAGTGGCATTTATCTTATTTGAAATGACTTTGCCCATATATGTGTCACCCCTAAGCTGAGCCCTATGCAGTAGGCATGTCACATGGTTCTTGCTCACTGCTGAATCCCCACCACCAAGATCTGTGTCTAATGAAATGAACCAGTGAATGAGGGAGGAGAATCGCATGACTCAACCAGCAAGGCCTGTAACATGAGTGGGCCTGCTTTGTTGGGGTTTCTGTCCTGTCCAGTTCCCAGAGCCAGCAAGTCCCAAAGAAAATCACACAGAGAGTCTATATTAATGATAAACTGATTGGCACATTAGCTCAGGCTTCGTATTAGCTCTTATAACTTATATTAACCCATTATTCTTATCTATGTTAGCCACATGGCTCAGTACCTTTTTCAGTGGGGCAGGTCACATCCTGCTTCTTCGGTGGTCTGGGCAGGACTGGGGAGGAATGGGCTTCCTCCTTCCCAGAATTCTCCTGTTCTCATTGCCCCACTTTTACTTCCTGTCTGGTTGTCCCACCTATACTTCCTGCCTGGCCAATCAGTGTTTATTTAAAACATGATTGACAGAATACAGACAATTCTCCCACACCAAAGGCCCAGGGCTAAACTTTAAACCAGAACTGTCTGTTTCAAACCTTTAGCTCTTCTCATCTGAGCAATGGTTCTGACTCCAAATCATAATAATCACTGGGAGAATTTACTTAAATATAGATTCCCAGGATCAATTCTCAAAGATTTCTAATTCACTATGACCCAAACTCACTGTTTTATCCATGTGAGGGCTTCTTGCATTTTTGCAGGTTTAGAGAAGACTGTATCATACTGGCTTTGTTGTATCAAGGGAGCAAGGACATTCTGGGGTTGGAGATGACTGCCCTTGTGTGTAGCTGGCCACCTGTTGAGCAAGACCAGGCTATAGATATTCAACCCCCTTTCCATACGCACAGTGACTTGCTGCGTATTGTTGTCAGAGCTGCAAACATGACAGGCACACAGACGAGACAGTGGATATGCTAGTAAATAAGAGACAAGTGATAGAGGGACTTTATGGATATCTGTGATGGAGAAGAGGAAGGAAAGTACTTAGGATCAAGTCACTGGGGAAGATCTCACCTGGGAGCAAAATGTGACCTGAGGACAGAAGATAAACATGAGGCATCAAGGACAATGCCATCTAGAGGAATAAGAGGAAGTAGGATATCCTACAAGTAAGAGAGAAGCTGGCATGCTCAAGGCAAAGACGATGGCCTGTAGCTGATGCACAGTGTAGATGACAGAATAAGGGGCAGGGGAGGTGGCTTAGTATGTATAATGCTTGCTGTACAAGTATGAAGACATAAGTTTGAATCTCCAGCATTCAAGTAATAGGTGTGCCTGTAACTCCTGAGCTGGGGATGTAGAGACAGAAACAGGAAGAACTCTGGGACTCGCTTGCCAGTCTAAATAATCAGTGGGTTGCAAGTTTCATGAAAGACCCTGATCCCTCCCCAAAAAGTGGAAAGCAAATGAAAAAGACACCAGATATCAACATTCATTGACATATACATGCTGTGGGACAATGGTCTTATATCCTGTAAAGAGCTGTAATTTATACTGATTTAATAAAATGCTGATTGGGCAGTAGCCAGGCAGGAAAACCAGAACAGGAGAATTCTGGGAAGAGGAAAGGCTGAGTTTGCAGTCGTCACCCAGACCAAGAGGAAGCAAGATGAGTATGCCTCGCTGATAAAAGGTACCAAGCCACGGGGCTAACACAGACAAGAATTACGGGCTAATGTAAGTTTCAAGAGTTAATAAGAAGCCTAAGCCAATAGGCCAACCAGTTTATAATTATTGTAGACCTCTGTGTGTTTCTTTGGGACCAAAAGGCTGCAGGACTGGGTGGGACAGAAACCTCTGTCCACATACACATGGATGGGCTCACCTGTACCCTCCTCCCTCTTTCAGTCTCCATCCCTACCCACATCCCTCCATTCCTCCCACTCTTCTGACACAACAAACACATCATGATACAGCACAGTTTTCTCAAAATTTGCCTGAATACAGGAGTCATTTGTATTGATAACATATTGAGTAAGGGTTCTATTAGATCTGAACCTTTGGGGGAGGCTCCTGGAAATCAGTAGTTAAGAAAATTCCCCCAGGTCATTATTTATTAACTTAAACAAACAAAAAAGTGTTTTTTAAAAGATGAAATAAAATTAAGTCAGCAAAGGTCATCAGCTGCCACACTGAGTAGACTTTGTTATTCATGGTACACTCATAATTTATTCTGAGTACTGTAAGAGGCATAATAATAATAACAAAATAATAAAGATTATTATCTAGCTACAATCATGAAATCTAAGATCTTCCTGAATCCAGAATGAAGAAGGAACTAGAATGAGGAGAAAGACTAGAAGGTGGAGAACAATGAGGTCACTGTAGTGACCCAGGCATGGACAATGGTGGTGTGTATCAGTTATCTAGGGCTGCATAATATATTTTACCCAAGCACCTGAAATTAGAGGGTTTAAAGCAGAACCTCTGATTTAGTATATAATTCTGAGTCAAACTACCTAGTTTAATTCAATGATTAATTCTTCTGCTCATCTCATTCTGATTTCTACCTATGATCAGTTACCAGTAACCAAAGTAAAGAAATGACAGAGACTAAGCTGTGTCTCTGTCATTGGCCAAGCCTGGTGTTTCTTGTCACACTGACAGAAGCCCAAGACCATGTGGGAGGAAAGAACTACAAGACAGAGATGCTAGGAAGCAGGGGCAAAGGGGCACTTCCTGCAGCCTTCCTCGTGTGACTATGACAGGAAGTGGAAATGGGAATGGGAAGGAAGAGGTGAATCTTTACTATCTTTACTATGAATCTTTACTATGAAGTGGGATATATAGGACCAGGAAGTTGGGCATGGAGAGCAAGGAAAGGGGGGAGCAGTGACTTCCCTAGGTGGTCTATGTTGGGGGCTTGAGCAACTAGATGAAGATGATGACTAGTGGTAAACAGGAGAGCCAAAATCACCACCCTGTCCAAGCCTGTCCGTAGGTGTATACAGTAAGGGTTCTCAAAATAGCGTGGCTTCCGGCTTCACACTTCAAGATCCAAAATGAATTTGTCCGAGTGAGTTATAGGACTGGATGTCAATATATTGAAGGTTTAAACTGATCATTTATAAAATATCTATTTCATTTTCAACATGACCATAAGCCTATTCCATACTGTCATAAATAATGACAAAAAACGGTCTTATGCAAACAGTTGTGTTCTACCACAGAAAGTAGTAAGAGTAATGGTTTTATTTACGGTTTGGGAATCTCTTCACGGTCTAGTTTGATGGGATGAAATCTTCTTCTCCTGTCTGCTCTCCATGTTTTCTGCTTAGGTATTTGTTTTGCTTTACACCTGTGAAGAGAAGTCAGGCTGACACAGGTGCCCAGTCAGGGAGAGCAGAGCACACTATAGCCTTTTTATAATTGTGGGCATCCATGGACCCTTGGCCTTCCAAAAGCAGGGTTTTTGAATAGGATTTCACTCCATACATAGGAGCTTTCTCCTATTTGGTTAGGTTAAAATACATTTGACTGTTCTCTATTCTGATGGATCTTTTATTCATACATTGAGAACTCAGAAAATTTTGGTTCATTAGTTCATACTCATCTTATTGTGGGCGTATGTTACATACTAACAAGGAAATACTTGTACATTAAGATGACCACTGACTTCACCAGGCAAGTTTCAGAGTGCTGAGAAGCCGTCATACTCCCTGCAGTGAATGCACGTTTTCCAGAAGTCTAATTTTTGCTTGAAAGCTCATATTTTACCACTGGCAGCAACGCTGTCAGTTGTTTTCCTAGAACTGACAGGCTCCCTTCCTTCATTTTTAAGAGAGGATGTCTGCCAAATACCCAAGTCTGAAAAAAGCAATGAGTCTATCAGACATTTTCAAGTTAAAAAGAATAGTGTTTCATGAAGAAAAAAAAAAGCAGCTAGCCTGGCCTAGGACTCCATAAGTGGCGCTATCCCTGTGACTCCTGTATTTCCCATACTAGTAAAATGTTGTTTGTTTAAGGCCAAGGTTCCTAATATTCATCATTGCTATATTCTTCAGCGAACACTGCTTTCCCCATCTCTACAGTGTGTGCCTGGCAGAAGAGAACACTATCCACGTGAGCCTTGTTTGAGGCCACTGCCTTGATGCTGGCTCGGGCTACAGCAAGTTTATCCCATCATTGTCTCTGACCATCAGACCAAATGCCAACTTGCTGAAAAAGGCCAGCAACATCTAATGAGTGTTCTGAAAATATTTTTGTACCTAAGGTATTGCCTCTGTTTAAATGGCCTCAGAGATCCTTGGAAGAACCAACTCATTCAGTTCCCATTTACATAGATAAAATTTATAGGCTTTGCCATATCAATTTGTATCATCAAGCTTCTCTTTCTCTCTTCCTAACCTTTCCACTGTAAGAGGAAGTATCAGCTTTGAGAACAAGCTGGAAAGATACATTGTTTATTTGACAAGTATTAGACATATATCGCTCAGAGGGATTTCTACGCAGGAGGAAACAGTCAAAACTCACTGTACAGGTAAAGAGAATGAGGTTATAGGAAAACCTCAAAGTTGGTGATGGGAGAGCATGGGCCTGTGATGAAAATACTGTGCTGGGCTGAAGCAGAATTGGCAGAGTGATCAGTGAATACCTCTTTAGATGTGGTCACCTCTCAGAAGCCAATCCATGGAGGACAAAGAAGACAAAGTCTCTCTGCATGGATCAACAATTTGCAAATCAGTTTATGAAGCACAAATGAAATTGTTTCTTCTTTCCTCATTTAGGGTTGAAGCTTAAAGCACACACACACATGCATGCACATTCAGGATGCTTAAGACTCTGCTAGATACTCTATCATGATCAAGATAAGCTCATTTCTCTTAGCAAGGTGCAGCAGTCATTGTGGTCCTGAACACTCAACAGCTTTGTGGCTTAGGATTCTACCAATACTGAGCCTGTAAACCAATTACCAATCAACTTAACAGATTAAGTATGGGATGAGATGCAGCAGGGGAACATGAAATGGGTGATTGATTGGTGTGTGCAACTGATAACCCAAGGATTTCTCTCCTCTCATTTCACACGAACTTTAGTCTTCCAAATATAAACACACGATCTCCATTATCTCTGAGGCTGGACTAGAAATAGCTAGCCCAGTTACCTCCCCAAGAAACTCCCAGGAAGACTTCCCTTTCAATTCTTAAATTACTGAGTGCTCTCTCCATAGGCCGTTGCCCTTCTGTGAAACCCAACCCCTCCCTGGTAAGTGTAAGTTCTCCATCAGTTGTGTCTCTTGGGACCTTGGTCCTGAGGCTGGTCCCAGCATCACTTGAGAGCATTTTAGTAATGTCAAAGCTTGGTCCCTCCCCCAGACCTTCTCCGGATCTGCTTTTCAACAAGATTTTAAAGCAATGGCTAAGCATGTTGTACTTGGAGAAGTGCTATACGACTCCATGTGACTTACCTGTGACTATTGCATACTTGCTCATTAGTCTCCTTGCAGACAGACATGTCTTGGTTTTAGCTTTGTTCCACAAGGGAGCATGGTGCACAGTAGGTGGTCAATAGTTGCTGGGTAGATGAAGAAATTATAGATGAACATGTAGGATGGGACTCTGTAGTGGCATTTCATTTGTATTTTTTTTTTTAATTGCCTGAAGATCAGAGAGTAAAACAGCCACGCTGGTCAGCCTTACAGACGAGGCAGTGGTGGCACACACCTTTAATCCCAGTAGTTACACTAGTTGACCATAGAAACTGGGCAGTAGTGATGCACACCTTTAACCCCAGCCCTGGAGAGGAATATAAGAAAGGAGGAGACAGCTCTAACGCAGTCTCACTCTGAGATTCCTGGAGGCAGGATCACCATTTTGGACTGAGAAAAAAGCCAGTGACTGCCTGTTTTGCTTTTCCAACCTTCAGGTTGAACCCCAATTTCTGTCTCTGGGTTTTTATTAATCGTGCTACAAGACTCCTTATATGATCTATGAATAATTTCTGAACACAGAATCAAATACTCAATTACTAGGAGTTTTGTTTGCCTTCAGCAGCAGCAGAAACCTACAAATAAAGTTTAAGATGTCTAATTTTTATCCTTAAAGTTTCTATTCATGTATTATTACTGTGTGTGCACATGACTTGGTGGGGTGTGCCTATGGCGCTCGGAAGGCAGCTGTGTGGAGTCAGTCCCTTCCTAACACCTTCCTGTGGGCTCTGGGAAGCAAACTCGCCTCACCAGGCCTGCGCTGCAAGTACTTTTACCGGTGAGCCATCATGCCAGCACTAAAGGGCCTATTTTTTAAATATCTTGTTTATCTATATCAGTAGCAGATATACTTTTCTCCAGAACTCTTTATTACCAAGAAATTAAAATGAAATAAAAGAAAATGCATATGCCCTAGGAATGAAACCATCAAAATATATGCATACATTTTTAATTAGTCCTTAAATGTTGACCAATGAATCTTTATGACAATTATTGACTGTGTAATGTTCCCAGTGGATTAATATCCAGTGGAATCTGCATTTAAATTTCTTTCAATCAATGTTTTCAATTGGTTCATTCTCCCCCCTTCCTTCTCTCTCAATCTCTCTCTCTCTTTTTTTCCTTTCCAGCAAACAGGCTGTTGTAAGAGCAGTTTGTCATTTTTAAGTCACAAGGATTAGATTCTGACTAATTGGAAGGTTTGCCCATTATTTAAATGAAACTTGTTTGCAATTTCACCACTTCTGTGGATCTAGGAGGCGGCAGACTGGCCCATCAATTTGGTTTGGAAAGAATACGTGAATCAGAAGACTGACAGCATTCTCCCATGGGAGGTTCTCCATCACAGCATTACTTCCCCTGTATTAATTATCCACCCAGAACTGCCTCCCCATGCCGCACAATCACCTGTCCTGCTCCCAGCTCCAGCACAGCCCTCCTATTTCTAGAGTTTGGGTCCCTGGTGGACATAAGAGTTAAGTGACATAGCTGCCAAAAGCCTTTCTGGAAGTTGAGTTTGCGGCCAGCCTGGTGTATGCAAAGCAAGTTCCAGGACAGCCAGAGCCATTACACTGAGAAACCTGGTCTGAAAAAAAAAGGAAGGAAGAAAAGAAGGAAAGAAGGGGAAAAGGAAAGGGAAAGAAAAGAAAAGGACGAACTTGACCCCAAATATTTCGTGTGGTCGATAGATGATCATGGATGGCGGAGTGGCCTTGGGGCACACCCCTATCCACTCTGGTCACAAAAGCATGCCACTGCCACTTCTCCACTGTTTCATCTGGCTGTGTCCTGCTCAGCAGCAGAATTCAGTCTAGATAGTGCCAGGAGATTACCCGTGCCCCTGGGCTTCCCCAGCATGCCAGGTCTCTCCCATCAGGGCAGTTACTCCTCTATTCTATGACATCTCTGAAAGAGATGACTTGTCACAACTATATGCCACCTGAAGCCCCCAGACAGTCTTCAGAACTGCTTCAGGAAGTAACTATGGTCCTCCTCTGAAACCCAGCTATAATAATACCTAGGAGAAAAAAGAAGGTGAAGATCAAGACAATGCATTCTCTCTCCCTCTTCCTTTCCCTCTCCTTCTCTCTCTCTCCTTTTCTTTCCTGGAAAAGAGATGCTTAAGTTTCTTAACAGAAGGGAGATTAAAGTGGTCCACACAGACAAAAAGCTCTCGTTCAAATTTCTGTTCCCCTTCTTTACCATTCGTTGCCCCTATGGCTCAGCTTGCTGGGTTGGAGGCCCTTTCTCTGCAAGGGATTACCCGTTCCCTTAGAGCAATTTTCCTACTCTCTTCCCAAGTTGTTTGAGCTGCGGACATGACCTAACCACAGAGGAATGAACTTTTTGAGCGCATTTCCGGAGTGATTCCCTGCCTCCAGCATCTACTGTGGTGTCCCAGGAAAACATAGCCAGACACAACAACTCTACCTGTTTCAAGAATGTTTTAATGATTCTGACTGTGTTCACCTTTTGCTTTGACCAATTGAATAGGTGTGTTTCCTTATCTAATCTTCAATTTGCACAATATCCTTCCCCAGTTAAGCAGCATGTTTGGTAGAGTAGGTTCAGTGATATCGTCTCCATGATCGTAAAGCTGGTTGTATCCCAGAGATGCAGAGGAGGTTCAACATATAAATCATACAAACAGATTTAAAAGCCTTGTTATTATCTCAATAGATATAGAAAAGGCCTTTGAAAACTCCAATAGGCCTTCACGCTAGAAGCCCAAGAGAGAGTAGGATTGGATGGAATAGATCTCAACATAATAAAAGCTATATATGACAATCCTACCAAATTAGGAAGAAGACAAGACTGCCCAAACTGCTCCACTCCTTTTCAATCTAGTTCACAAAGCACTAGCTAGAGGAATAAGACAAGAGAAGAAAATTAAATGGATACAGATAGGGAAATAAGTCAGTTATTCAGATTATATGATATTATACATAAGAGGTACCCAAAAGCCCCCCAGAAAACATCTAACATTGATCAAAAATTTCAGCAAAATTATAGGATAAAATCAACTTACGAAAATCTGAAGCTTTGTAGTATACCAATGACAAACTGAAGAAAAATCATAAAAACACATTCATAATAGCCTCAAAGAAAAACATTTAAATAACTAGGAATAAACTTCACCGAAGAAGTGAAAGACCACTAAAATGAAAGTTTAAATCTCTGAAGAAATGAGCAAGCCGCTGGAAGATGGGATAACGCCCCCATACCCATTGACTGAAAGAATTAATATCATAAAAATGACCACCTTACCAAAATCAATTCACAGATACAATGCAATCTCAATCAAAGTTCCCATGACATTCTTCACAGAAATAGAAAAAGAAAAAATTCTAAAATACATATGGAGCCGGGCAGTGGTGGCTCACACCTTTAATCCCAGCACTTGGGAGGCAGAGGCAGGCAGATCTCTGTGAGTTCGAGGCCAGCCTGGTCTACAAGAGCTAGTTCCAGGACAGGCACCAAAAACTACAGAGAAACCCTGTCTCGAAAATCAAAAATAAATAAATAAATAAATAAATAAATAAATAAATAAATAAATAAATAAAATGCATATGGAATCACAAAAACCCCCAATAGATGAAACAATCCTGGACAAAGGAACTGTGTGGGAGGGGTTGCCATACCAGACTCGACACTACATTTCAGAGCTACAGTAACAAAAGCAGCATGGCACTGGCAAAAAAGCAGGCAAATAGGTCAATGGAACAAAATAGAAGACTCAAACATGAGTACACATAATTACAGTCATCTCATAATTAACAAAGATGCTAAGCATCCATGCTGTGTCGTCTTTGTGTCTTTATGAATGACTGAAAATGTTTACATGGATGTATTTCTATGCTACACTCAGCTGTCCATTCTTTCACCAGTGTCCCACCGTCTCATATACTGGTTAACTATGAGCTATCATATCAATCCACCAATTCTGTTGTTCTATTTCACCACTGAGTTAGCTATTCTGGGTCTTTTGCCTCTTTATATTAAGTTTAGAATTTAGTTTGCCAAAATCAGTAAAATAATGTTCAGTGGTTTGATTTGGATTGTCTTTAATCTGTAAACCACATGGGGAAATCTGGTATCTTTACAACGGTGAATCTTCCTATCCATGAATATGAGATGTCTCTCAATTCACTCAACTCCTTAATCTCATTCATCATGGTCTGTCAATTTCCTTATGTGGACCTTGAAAGGATTTTGTTGAGTGTATAACTAAATATTTTAATTTCAGGTGCTAACATACTGACATTTGTGCTACCAATTGACTTTTGTACGGTAACCTTTTATCCTTCCGCCTTGCTTAAATCAACTTCTCAGATCAGGAGGGATTTTTGCAGATTCTTTTATATTTTTACCTAGAAAATCATGTCACCTGTGAAGACTGTTTGATTTATTTTTTCTCAATGGTCTAATTATTTTCTCTTACTATAGTAATGCAGAAACTGGGAATTACAAGTTAAAGTGGGTGGTAAGAGAAGGCACTCCTTTTTAAAATTTTTTTCTTTTTATTTATTTTCTGTGTCTTTCACATCATGTCCCCACATCATCTCTCTGGATCACACCCATCTCCCCAGTCCCATCCCAAGAGAAGGCCCTCTTGCCTGTTCTTGAACTTAGTAGAAAGCTTTGAATCCCTCTCTTTCTCTCTCTCACACACACATACACACACACACACACACACACACACACAAACACATTGGCTAGCAATCTCCAACTCCATGGTTTCTTTCCCAGTCACTCGCAGACAGCAGTCATTTACAGTAAACAGTGTTCTGAATTACCTGTGCTGTCTGATGATTTGTTTTCTTCCTCAGAAAAAAATAGGTGTTGTAAGAATGGTCAAGATCAAAAACACTGATGACAACTTATGCTGGAGAGGTTATGGGGAAAAGGGAACACTCCTACATTGCTGGTAGGAGTGCAAGCTGGTACAACCCCAATGGATGTCAGTGTGGCGATTTCTCAGAAAATTAGGAAACAACCTTCCTCAAAACCCAGCAATACCACTTTTGGGTATATATCCAAAGATGCTCAATTGTGCCACAAGGACATATGCCCAACTATGTTCATAGCAGCATTGTTTGTCATAGCCAGAACCTGGAAACAACCTAAATGCCCCTCGACCAAAGAATGGATAAGGAAAATGTGGTATATTTACACAATGAAGTACTACACAGCAGAGAACAATAATGACATCTTGATTCAGATAATTCAGAACACTGTTTACTGTAAATGACTGCTGTCTGCTAGTGACTGGGAAAGAAACCATGGAGTTGGAGATTGCTAGCCAATGTGTTTGTGTGTGTGTGAGAGAGAGAGAGAAAGGGAGAGAGAGAGAGAGAGAGAGAGAGAGAGAGAGAGAGAGAAAGAGAGAGAAGAGACAGAGAGAGAGAGAGGGAGAATGATGGATGGAGCTAGAAAACATCATATTGAGTGTGGTAACCCAGACCCAAAAGACAAATATCATATCTATTCACTCATAAGTGGTTTTTAGACATAAAACAAAAAAAAACCAGCATACAAATCACAATCCCAGAGAACCTAGACAGCAATGAGGACCCTAAGAGAGACATACATGGATCTAATCTACACGGGAAGTAGAAAAAGAGATCTCCTGAGTAAATTGGGAGCATGGGGACCCTAGGAGAGGATTAAAGGGGAGGGGAGAGGAAGGAAGTGTAACAGAGAAAAATGTATATCTCAATATAAAATCAATATAAAAATTCAACATTTCATTAAACACTTTTAAAAAGATAAAATAAATGGGTGTTAAAGCTCTGACCCTTGTACCTTTAGAATAGATTATAGGGTCATGGTAGATGGAGTTAGTAAAGATGAGGTCGCAGTATTGTAGATGGCTCTTAGTCCAATATAAATGGTGTTCTTATAAGAAGCAAAGACATATAGAGACCATCGCAGGGATGAGAGTCATGTGAGGATGGAGGCAGTGACTTGAGTGATCCAGCTAGGAGTCAAGAGCTGTCAAAGATTGCTACTAGCCGTCAGAGGCTATGATCAAGCCAAGGAGGGATTTTGCCCGCCATCCCTCAGAATCTCTTGGTCCTTGCTAATGCCTTCATTTCAGACACAGAGCCTGCAGAATGGAGAAAATGCATTCTCCTTATCCACTTGCTGTACTTCTCAATGGAAGCCCTGGGAAACTCATCCAGCTCGTATTTAACCCCCCCCCAGAGCCTCCAGGGATTCTCTTCTGTATTGCATGATGCTTGGTTTTCCTCTGCAAAGTCATTTCTCTCCTAAGCACAAACACAGTGGCTTTGTAGCCATGTGCCTTCCCGTCGCTGTCTTCTAAAGGGTTGCCTAGACTTCAACAGCATCACCCTGTGCTCATTCTTCCCATCAGCACGAGCCTGGATCCCTCTGGCTTCTGCACATCATCAAGTTCACTGAATCCATGTTGTTCTCACAGCTTACTCTTTACTTTCTCCATTGCTACACCAACCTTTTCATACTGAAGTGGGGAGAATTGAAAATGATAGGCTAAATGAGACTCTGTCAGTCCTCTTGTATATCGGGAGAATAATTCCCTTAGACTCTGATTCAATACATTTTATTCACACTTCTCAAAGCTGTTGGTACATTTTTTGTATTGCTTTATCCTTGCGGTTTCAAGCACGAGTTATTGTCACATACGCGCCACAGACTGCGGGAAGCTTAGTGGTTATAACGCACTTGCGTTCTGCCACTCGCTTGATCATGCCACCATTCTGTGAAACGGAGCACTAATCGCATGCATTTAACATGTACTTCATCCAATGTTACAAACTGTCTGTCATAATTAGGTCAGGAATGTAAAGTGGAAGCCCCTTTCACACCAAGGTTAGGGCAAGAACCCAAACAGACATCTGCTGAATACCAACCAGGCCATTTGCTTTGCATGCGTGATCCTCAGAGCCCTGTGAGGAAGTGTTATTTGTATATTCAATTTTTGAATTTCTGTTTCATACCACGTGAACCAAAGCTACCGTGAAGGGTGAGAGAGATGGCTAGAATCAGCATGACGCCAGGGTTACACTCTTCGGGACCTCGCTGCAGAGGCAAGGTAAGTAAGGTGACATTTGTCTCTTCTACCCGAGAGAAGCAAAGACCAAGGGGCACTAAGAAGCCAAAGGAAAAGTCAGGAAGGCCATTGTTTGGGAACAGGCTTGTGAGCTGCAAAACATCAGCACATCTGAAAAGTGAGTTTCATTTTCCTCTTCGTCCATTTCAACTAGAGTGGTTGTAAACCAGGAGACCCAGGGACAGTCCTTCACTTCCACGTGCTTCAGGGGCTTCATATATATCCTACTTAGTTTGGAATACTTTCAATTTCATATTAATTTTGTCTTAGAGTTCTTAGATTTCCCCAAGACACAGAGAAAAGACGGAATGAGAAAAGCTCACTTTGACCTCCCAGGAAATTCCCATGTGAATGAAGCCAGGCAGCACTCTTCCTCCTTGGCTACCAGAAGACGCTAGGGAGGAGCCTACAGCCCAATTCCTGCAGCTCTTCTAGCCACCCCTGACCTAGCACAGCAGTTCCCATGGCAACCATTGCACTGTGCTCCACGGAGGCCAGAGGTCGCCACTGCAGATGCCATCAGCAGCAGAGACCCTCTCTCCTCCCCTCCCTGTGTTCTGACTCAGCAGCCCCATCCATATACCAGGCAGCAAGTCACCAGAAGTCCTAATTAGGCAGGAGATCCATGAGGGAGCACCCGTCGCCCTCTCACTGCCATACTGAGGGTGAGCACCGCACACACAGGCCTCCTTCAGCTGACAGAGGAGGAGAATCCACACATCCTTCAGCACATCGTGTGGCACATGGATCTGCCCGAAAAGAAGATTCTGAAAATAGGCCTCCTCACAGAGCTATGACTTTATCACTATCCCCATTACAGTTTGAAGATGTGGGTCTCAGCTACGCAGATCCTGACAAGGCCCTTAGTGTGGATACAGTTTACTAGAGGTCTTGTGAACACAGGTGCAGTTCACAGAACTGGGGGAGGGCCTGAGTCTGAACTCCCTCCAGCTCCACCCCCCCAGGAGGTGCTGAAGCTGTCAGTCCATCAAGGCTTTAAGCAGCGAAGCCTTAGATCACGGTTAGTCACAAAGTTGACCCTGCCACCTCCCTGCCACTTATCGTCTCAATAAGGACTCAGGGTAAATATTAGCTGGTTCAAAGCACACATTTCTATAGGGCACAGACTACATCTGCTTGGAATAAAGATAATGATTACAATTTATTGAGGGCTTGCTCTTTGTTAGCAAATACCACATTTGTGTTCATGTGCGTGTGGCACACACACACACATACTCTCTCTCTCTCTCTCTCTCTCTCTCTCTCTCTCTCTCTCTCTCACACACACACACACACACACACACACACACATTACATGACAGCCTTTCCTATATTGTTCTTACATACTCAAATTTTTAAATGAGGAAACTGGTCCACAGCTGCCATGTGACCTACCCAATGTCACATCATCAGGAGATGGATAAGATTGGTCCTAACCAAACCCCAGCACACTGCTCATCTACACATTGGCAGAGCGTACGACAACACGCGGAAGGGGGCTCGGTGCACACCACATCCTGAAAGAGCACTGAGCTTCGCCTGAGCTGTGTCCTTAGTTGCCATTGCTTCAGAAAAGGAAACTAAATGAAGCCTACATAGGAAAACCCTTACATTAGCTCCAGTCAACCCGCAGATATTATCTCAGAGATTAGGAGTACTATTCTATTCATTGACTAATGACTTCACAATGGTTTTTCCTCGTGTCAATCATAAACAAAGGCGGAAAGAAGCAATAACGATTGCCCTTGCTCTTATGTTCCAGCTCTCAAGCCTGATTCTTATTTTCTTCCTCTTCATATAGGTTTCCACTGGGAGTTCTGTGTCTATCCTATGTAGTCCAGTTTCTGCCATGATCATGTCTGTCACCCTAAGCAATAGTGGAGACGGTGCCCTGAACTGGTCATCCCCTGTAATCAGACTGATGACTACCTTAGTTGTCATCATAGAACCTTCATCCAGCAATTGATGGAAGCAGATGCAGAGATCCACAGCAGAGCACTGGGCTGAGTTCCCAGAGTTCAATAGAAGATAGGGAGGAGCAATAATGTGAGCAAAGGGGTCAAGACCATGATGGGGATACTCACAGAAACAGCTGACCTGAGCTAGTGGGAGTTCACTGACTCCAGACTGACAGCTGGGAAACCTGCATAGAACCAAACTAGGCCCTATGAATGTGGGTGACAATAGTGTGACTGGGGCAGTCTGTGGGGACACTGGCAGTGGGACCAGGATTTATCCCTAGTGCTTGAACTGGCTTTTTGGAGCCCATTCTTTTTGGAGGAATACCTTGTTCAGTCTACATATAACGGGGAGGGCCTTGGTCCTTCCTCAATGTGATATGCTGGACTTTGACTCCCCATTGAAAGCCTTACCCTCTCAGAGGAGTGGATGAGGGGTGGAGTGGGGGGAAAGTGAGGGGAGCAGAGGAAGAGGAGGGAGTGGGAACTGGGATTGGTATGTAAAATAAGATTGTTTAAAATAAATAAATAAGAAAAAATCTCAAGGAAGAATGAGAGATCTTCATTTGGCTCATCTCCCATTTGTGTTTAAAGACCAACAACCCACCAGTGACAAGCTACCACTCCCCAACGCACCTAGGGTCTGGGAAAGGCCGTGGGAACTGCTAGGCATGCCTGCCGGAAGACACACACTCTTGATGCCTTTGTAGATCTACAGAGTCAGGATCTGAAGGGGGGGGCATCAAACAAGCTCACCAAAAGTTCTATGTGGACAGATAGACATTTGAAAACTGGCATGTTGATGACAAAGGACTGTCGTCACCTTTGCAATGATCATATTCTCTTAACTG
Organism: Ondatra zibethicus; assembly: GCA_004026605.1. Taxonomy (NCBI): domain Eukaryota; kingdom Metazoa; phylum Chordata; class Mammalia; order Rodentia; family Cricetidae; genus Ondatra; species Ondatra zibethicus. Next base: position 61,327 of record PVIU01001820.1, read on the forward strand.
AATTTAATGACTGATCCAATCTTAGGTCCTCATGGTGGTACCACAAGCATTTCACCCATTGAGCCACCTCCCCACCTCCTCATCCATCACATACTAAAACAGTGACTTTCCTAATAGATCTTGGCATCTTTGAGTTTTCTTCGCTCGCACAGTTCTTGTTGCTTCTGCTCCCTTTATTCAGCTCCTCCTGAAGAGGTGAAGGTCCAGGAAGAAAAGGAGTTCAGGAATTTAGCCTATTTCCTGTGGAGCAGCCATTTGAGGTGCAGCTTTGGCATGGGAGCACAGAGCATCATAGCAGTCTGCATTGTTACATGCAGTTCTTGCATGTAATTAGTTCATGTTGCAGTAGTATAATCGGCACTTCGTGTTTCCCTCAAATCACCCTCCATCATCATCTTCACTTCCTCTTAGGCAAGGTCTCCTTTCAGACCTTGTCAGTAGGTCTTGGAGGAACTGATTCTGAACAAGGAATGGCACAAGCAAGTCATATTAGAGGGAACACCCTGTCAGCGACCCAGAGTGCAGGAGGTCAGACTGCCACACTCAAAGCACAATGTCCCACAGAGGCCAAGTCTGCTGAGGAGCAAACAGTGAAAGAAATCTCCCCCAAGAGCTGCTCTGTGGAAAAATAACTCCTGACAGCCAAAATTCTGGCCTTTTCATTTCAGAAATTTCTAGCAAGGAGATGTGAGTAACAACAGAAGAATCAACATAGAAACTAAAAAATGTTATACAATAGAAAAGGATAGAAATGGAGGAAACAATATGGGGGGGCAATTGCTCAAAACAAACGGCTTCACTTTTTGAAAGGTTTATTTTCATGTATACATGTGTTTTACTTGCATGTATGTCTGTGTACCATATGTGTACAGTCCATGGAGTCCAGAAGAGGGTGTTGGGACAGCACCTGGAACTCTGGTTAGCTGCCATGTGGGTGCTGGGAATAGAATTTGAATCCTAATCAAGAGCAAACAGCGTTCTTAACAGCTGAGCTGTGCATCTCTCCAGCCAAGTGTCTTCGTTTTAATTTTTATTACATTTATTTATTTACTGAAATACACATATCATGTTCAGAGAACATTTTTAAGGACTTGTTTCTCTTCTTTCACCAAGGTCCTAGGGGTTGAATTAAGGTCCTCAAGTTTGGTAACAAGTGCCTTTACCTGCTAAGCCACCTCATTGGCCCTTGTTTTGTTTTTAAAACCAAAATCTAATGCAGTCAAAGCTGTCTTTGAACTTGCTATGTAGTTGAGTTAGCCATAAACTCCCAATCTTCCTGCTTATCTTCCAAATTCTGGGATTACAGCATGCACCACCAGGCCTGGCTTGTAACTTTTTTATTTAACTTTTAAAGTATAAAATACATATAAATATTTTTAAATGTTTCAAAATCCACTGTCAGTGATTGGAAAGTTTTAAAGGTATTGATTCCAAGAAACTCCACCGTGCAGGCACACACTGCGGTCTGCTCCAGGACTACACTAAACTCCATTTGCTGCAAACCCGGAAGAAGAGGGGCACCATTGGAACCATATTTTAGAATAATATCTATGAAAATACATGCCGGGGAAAACAATATGAAACAACCAAAAAGCGCTTCTCTCTTCCTGAATAGGAGAATATTATATTTCTGAATATCAGAAAATACTGGACATTTTCACACTTACCAAGTTTTCTTTTAGCTCTCTGAAGATGAGGAGTTATGAGAACAGAGGGTCTGGACAGATGACTCTGTGAGCAAAAGTGCCAGCTTTGCAAGCATGAGGATCCAAGTTCAAATCCCAGCACTCATAGATAGAAAGCTAAACATGGCTATGCATACCTTTTGACCCAGCACTGAGGGGCAAAGACAGAAAGATCCCAGAACACCCAGTGGTCATTCAGTCTAGCCTAAGCAACATGCTTCTGGTTCAGGGAGAGAACCTTTCTCAATAAGGCAATAAAGTGGAATACTTATACAGGTAGAAATTCAATATCCTGCACTGAGATATGCATGTACCTGAATGCACACTTCACACACACACTTACTTATACACACATGCATATACACACATATGCATGAGCATGCTCGCACATACATACATGCATATACACACACCTGCACATTTCACACACACAGACACATACTTATACATACACATATAAACACACACTTATACACACATATGCATGAGCATGCACACACACATGCATGTACACACCTGCACATTTCACACACACATACACATGCACACACACACTTATATACACACGCATATATACATACTTATATACACATATACATACACCTAAACACTTCACACACACACACGCACACACACTTTTAATCCAGTAGAGAATGACACCCACTAGAAGCCACCTGAGACTGTGACAGGGGTCAGTGCATGTTTCCTTAATCTGTTCATAGTAGACATCTGACATGCAGGGCTAAGGCTGGGGCCAGACCTCAAATGCAGCTGTCAGCCAGGAAAGACTGAAGTTGCTGTGGGGAAACTCCATTCTTGATTAAGTTGTGACTAATGACACTTACGAATCAAGGAGAAGGAATGTGAATCAGTCCTTACTGTTTTCATTGTAATTTTGCTTTCAATGCATCATTATTAAATCAGATCCTTGAAAACATTGCCGTCTGTGCAAAATTTTATTTCTGCAAATAAGGTCTGGCAAATTCCTGGGTAAGAGAATTGTGAGGTTGAATAGATATCTGAGGCGGGGATCTTAGCATCCGTAATTACAGGTTCTATTGTTTAACCTGTGAATAAACCAATTCAGATCATTTCAACAAACATTTATCAAGATTATGCAATATGAAGAGATCTGTGATTTTACAAAGCAAAACATCCAAGTGATGGCGAATATTCTTTTCTGTTGCACGAGTTTAAAAACCAAAAGAGGTTCTTGAGCACGGAAAACATGGCTTATAAAGGAGGAAGGAAAAAACATCTCTTGGTTGTAACAGGTGACAGGCTCTAAAATATGGCTGTGCAAAAATCACACAGTGAAAACCACAGGGTTTGAAGAGAAAAATGGGGGTATGAGAACAACATGCAAAAGAACTCTCTCGATGACATGTTCTAAAAATTTAAAAACAGAACCCTACAGTCAACATATATTAATGGTTGAGAACTCATATAGACTATGTAAGCTGGCCTGGAATTAACTTATGGAGGGGATGTCTCAAGGATGCTGCCTGTCTGCATGGGAGTTGTTGTGTGTGGTTGGGGGAGGTTATCTGAACACGGGAGTGTCATAGCAACCCCCAGGTTCCTGAATGCATATGGGCATGCCTCATCACAGATAAGGCCAGCTGAGGCAGCTGGAAGTTGTCTGGTTGTGTGATTCCTATATTCCTACAAGACTCATTCAGATGGGTACAATTTTTCTTATGCATCCTTGTTCCTTGCTGAGGAAGCTGTATGTTAGCCAACATGAAACTCACAATGTGTTCAAATTGTTCCTTAATGTATCAATCACCCAGGAACCAATTAGCAGTTTGAAAGTGTCATAACAGAACTGACTTGATATATGTGTGTATGGATATATACATAGATATAGATATACATTTATAGATATATAGATGTGGCTATATATGGAGATTTATATATATAGAGAGAGAGTTATATTTATATATCCATATTCTCAACTTTTGCAAAACAATGATCTTTCTCATCTGCCACGAAACTTAGTGGATTAGTACATTTGTCTCAACCAGTGGAAAAATACTCATTTGTGATTTCAAATTAAAAATGGTAATAACATTAATTGTTGTAAAAGATCATTCCCTGAGCAGTGGGTTCTGTGTTCCACCCACAGTTACAAGCTGAAAACCATATGACTTTAAGCTAGCCTAGGGACCTGGAGGTTGCTAGGGTTACACAGCATCAGAGCCCTCATCCCTGTGGGGAAAGGCGTGCTTTGGGCTTTCACAAGGAGCATTGCTCACATACAGCTGCTCTGGGGAGAGCCATTTAAACAGCAGAGCAGATCAGGGTGCTGAACCTTGACACGATGTTGATTTTACCTTCCATCTGCCTTATTGATCCACCTGTCTCGCTTCTTCCATAGCTTTGGATAAACATCATCATCTTCTTTTGTTTTAACACTGGCCATCTTGTATTTAATATGAGGCTTACGTTTGATAAAACAAAAGCATAACCACTAAAACTTTTGTAAAATATTAACTTGAGGAGGCAACAAGAAGGTTCAGCAGGCAAAGACATTTGCTGTGTAACCCTAGCAACCTGAGTTTGATCCCCAGAACCCACTTAAATTTAGAAGGAAAGAACCAACTCCACCAAGTTGTCTTCTGACCTCCACATATGCTGTGACATATATACACATACACACATAATTATATTATTACCTATACTATAAATAATACTAATAATAAGTAGTAGTAGTAGTAGTATTTAAACTTACCTTTCCCCACGCTTCCCTAAGGATTTATTCTGAGTTAATGTCTATGAAGTCAGGCTCTTGGATGCCATGTATATATGAACTTATATCCCAATGATGCATTATATGACCACTTATAATACATATTTAGAGCACTGTGAATGAATCCATTCTCTATGGAAACCATGCTTACTGGGCTCACATCAGAAAGAACTGTAGAACGATGTACCTACAGCCCCATGATGACAGAATATTCTGCATACATCCCTCTTCCAAAGCCAGGGGCACCCTACAATGGCACAGAACACACACATCATTTGACACCAAAACCACTGCCATTTGCCCTCAGACACTTCCAGGACCTTCTCTTTATATGTTTTGGTTTAATTTTACTTGCCTGTACACAAATCATCCTATGGGGTTTAGTTCCTGCGAAAGAAAATATAATCCCTACTTCTGCTCTAGAGAAGCCACAGTTTCGTTCCTGTGTCGAGAAGCAGAAAGAGAAATCAAACAGTTGGTCCCTAGTGGATTAATCTATATGCCCCAGTTTCTAAAGGCAAAGCCCCCCTCAGACAGTAGACTCAAGTTCAGCTCTTTCTGGGAGAGCTGTCATGGGCAGCAGTCACACAGTCTTCTCCCTTTGCTTCTCATCTTACTCACGCAGAGGAGATTTCTCCATGAAACCTGAGCTAGCAGATCAATCACCAATAACCAATGTTGAAGCGAAAGCAAGTTCTCAGAAATGCATTAGCATATTTCTATAGGAAGGAAAAAGTGTCCCTGGAGGGATGAAGTGTGCAGTCCATGGTGGTAAATGTTGCTGGAATGAGAGGGGCTGCTTGCCCACTTCCACTCTGAAGCTGTGTGTGTTCAGACCATGCCAACCATTTGCACAATTGTGAGCGCTGTATAGCAAAGGTGGAACAGCATCACACCCCAGTGCCACCTCCCCAAAGTAACAGGAGAACTCCTTTGAATTGAAATCTAGACAAAGAGAAACCGTTACTGTAAGAGTCAGTGCCCAACCATGGCCCATATTGTGATGTTAGGAAGAATGTATGTAGAAAACACAAATGAAAGGGAAGCCAGGAGTTGTTTCCCAGCTTTCTGGATTGCTTGCAACCCTGCCAGAGGTCAGTTAGGCAGGCAAAGGAAGCTTTAAAAGACTCCACTGAGTCACAATTCCCAATCATTGTATGGGAATATATATATAAAGGAGGCTCTTCAATACCCATAGATCTAATTTCTTTTCATTGTATCTAACTCTAACAGAGTCATTAACATGCGTGGGACTCACCACCACACACCTCCTTCTCCACTCCTCTCCTTTCTCCTGTGAGTGTATCTCCTGAAATTTTAATTATTGCCAGTGGACTTCCTGCACTAACTTAAGGCTGTTGCAATCAAATCAATAGCTAATGAAAGGGTAGTCCAAAGAAGCCACAGTAAATGCATTCTCTTCTTCCCCTTCCCACATCACCAGTGCGGCTCTTGTGTGGCCTGAGGATTGGAGACCTTCAAAATAATATGGCTTTCAGACAGTTAAAACGGCTAATAGAAGTGGCTATTATAGATTTATAAGGGCTCCCCTCTATGCTTCTTCTTGAGTTAAGTGCTCAAAGGATCTGTTTGACGAATATCAACTACCACACACTGATCTGGGATATGAAGGCAGAAACACTCAAGGACATACCTGCACAGCTATGAAGTATATGCAGAGATCATGGCTTCTCTGAGGACAGAGGCCAATTTGGTGTGCTAGTTAAAGAACTGAAATAAGCCCTCTCTTGATTTCTGTTCTTCTTCCTGTACCCACTGCATCCAACTCTAATGGAAGAATCCTAACGCCGTGCTGTGGTCTCTGTGCTTGCCCACCCACCAAGTCTGCAGCACAAAATAGCCCAGCTCTGGGGAGGAAGGAAAGCTATATGGTGGTCTAGTGTCTGTTGCTGCTATCGGTAGAATAGACTCTGATGCTGTGACTGTTGGCAACTGCACCCCCAGAAATGTTTGTGCAAAGAAATCCCACTTTCCCTGTGTGGTAATTCACGATGTCCTGCAATATGCCCCACCCATGAGAATCTTGCAAGGACACAGGTACAGATGATGTACCACGTACACTCTGGTACAGTGAGAAGCCAGGCTGGAGAGGGGAGCCCAGACTCATTCTCTGGATAAACAACCAGAGTCCTCTCATCCCACTCACGGGTTGGACTGGGTGAGTGAGAACCCATACACAGAACTAGGTCTTGCAATCCAATTCAGATCCTCGAATCTAAGTGCTACAGGATGGTAAACACGCATTATCTAGAAAATTCAGCCTGCTGCTATTTTCCTGCTAAATTATCCAGATAATCACTTCCCTCTTCTATTTCCCTTTGACTTAGCAACCTTGTCACAGGATGAGCACAGTCATAGAGAGCAGAAGCTGATTGCTTATTTATTTACAATGCTGCTTGTCCATCAGCGAGCAGTCTCCACGCAACTTACAGCACTGCCCTTAAGAAGTTTTATTCTAACCTGAAATGAAGAATCTAGAAAGACGGGCATGAAGGGCAGGATTCAGTGAGAGAAAACACAGCTATGGAAGTGCAGATCAGAACTCTACCAGGCTTCAAAGACAGAGACTTCTGGGGACTGGCATGGACCCCCAGGAAGGTGTGCGTCACACATACTGAGTGACATATGTACATACATAGTAGAGCAAATGGTTGTGGCTGTACCCAGATAAATGTGGCCAGAGTCACTTAGTCACCTGATTTCATGACTGGCAGCCTCAATTACTGTCTTGCCAACCCTGGTAACCCACTCACAAACTTCACGTGAAATGCTGTGTTTAAGCAGTATTGGCTGGAATTGGATTAAGCAGAGGAAAGGGTAGGAGAAGAGGGCAGAAACACAGGCTGTATATTGATGCATAGCTCTGCAAACAGAAATGTAACCAAGAAACAATGCCCTTGAAAACAATATGGCTCAGTGGCTGGGTGCTCAGGATTCCGAGCTGAGAGTTCCTTATGGTAGACTATCCTACCAGTAGGCACATGTCCTTGGGCAAAGTATCAAAGTTTTCTATGCTTCACTTTTCCCTCAGGAAGCTGTGGATATCTTGTTTCCTATCTATTTATGTAATTGTTCTTATCAGTCTTTGTTATGAAGACTAAATCAATAATATGAATAAGGTGCTTTTCATAGAGCCCAGCACCCACAGTGATCAACACATGCCAGACATGCAAACAGCAATGAAAGAGTATCTATAAATGCTTCAAACGAATGTTTAAAGCTAAAAGCCCATAGAACCCAGGAGGCAGAAATGAGGAATGAAAATTCTTTAAAAAAATAAGAATATACAAAGTTTGTATATTTTCTCTTTCAAAGTGGGGTGGGGAGACGTTAATCATTTCAGAGATCAAAGAATCTCTGGTCAATCAGAGGGAAAGTGGGATGTTTTTGACAATAGTCTAGAGCCAACAGGACTCCTGCGGTAGATGGCATGTTCAAATGTTAACCTGTAAAGCAGCCCCACATACAATCCTCCCACTCCACATGGGTATGTGTTCACCTTTACAGATGCAGGAGCAAGCAGATAAAACATTTAACACCATTGTCACAGGGACAGCTCATCTCTGTCACACTGGCTCCAGTGTCTACACTGAGGAATCTTCCCAGCACCATCTTGATGTCATGATTAATACTTGAGGGCAATCCAGCAGGATTCTATATAAGGTGATGTCTATTAGCCTCCATATAGCCAAGGCTGGGCAAAAATTAGCTTTCAAATTCTCTGAAACATAGGAGAACAAAGTTTGTAACCTCATAAACTGTGACACATGAATACACACAATCTCAGCGATGGTGAATCTTTTTTAATTAAGTTTTTCTTTGATAATTTCATATATGTATAAAACATACTCTGATTGCTCTCATGCTTATTCTTTTCTCTCCCTCCCATCCCTGTTGACGCCCCCCCCAATCTGTCTTAGTCAGGGTTACTATTGCCTCCAACAAGGCCACGCTTATTTCAACAAGACCATACTTCTTAATCCTTCTCAAACAGTTCACTCCCTGGCAACTAAGCTTTTAACTCTATGAGACTGTGGGAGCCATTCTCATTCAAACCACCACACAGTCCCTTTTGAAGATTCCTGACTTTTGGCTTCATTTTATGACTCCTTTGGCTTAACCAGGGCCATCAGGATGAGCACTGGATTGAGATTATCCATTGAAGCCAGGTTGGGGGCTGGGGGTCACTAGTAGATACACAACTGAAAGTCATGACAGCCTTCTCCCTGGATCTATCAGTACCAAATAGTTCAATCGTGAGGGAATGTCCCCCGAGCCCCTCCTCCATTCATACCTGGCCATTGAGGGACTCATTCTTACACAAATCAGTGCAGGCTTTGTAGCCACTGTGAGGTTGTGGTTGCAATGGTTGTGTCTTACCCAACACACGTATCAGCCCTTCCCCTAGCTTCTGGTATTTGCATTATTTCTGTCTCCTCTTCTGTGATGCTCCTTAAAGGGCTGGCATAAATGTCTTGTTTAGGGATGTCACCTCACCTGTCATTATTCACAGCACTTTGTGCAGCCATGAGACTCTACCTGATGACAGTTTTTCTCTCATTATTACATTTTAATTTATTTATTTGGTGGCATGCACCTGTGTAGGGAGGGGGTGAATATGTCCCATGGTACACATGAGATCAAAGGACAACTTAAGGTAGTCAGCTCTCTCTTTCTACCATGTGGGTCACAGGGATTGAACTCATGTCTTTAGGCTTGGTGGCAGGACCTTTATCCAGAGTCAGCTTACTGGAGCAGCCCCACTCCTTTCCCCTTTTGATATACATGATGATTAACGTTGATTGTCAAATTGACCAGATCAAAGAACACCTACAAGATTAGTAAAGTACACTTTGGGATGTTTTGGGGACTTGTAGGGAGAATTCCCTAAAGGAAGAAGACCTGCCCCTGGTTGGATTAAGAGAGGGCAGGAAAAGGAAGTGTCCGTGAACACAGGCATCCTCTGACCCTGCTTCCCGGCCTCAGTGTGAGCTTCTTCTCTGCTGCTTCAGCTTCCTCCATGGGAAACTAAGACGCGAGACCATGAGCCCAAGCAACTGTTCCCTCTCTACATTGCTCCTATGGGGCATTTGGTCATGGCAAAAGCCAATCGAATCTCCCAAAAAGAGAAAAACAAATGTAAAGTGTTGCCATCTGGAGGGGTGCCATGGACCCAATGCTCTATTGAGATTGATGGAGGAAAATCAGGTCCCCATTCGTAATCTGTCTGTGCTCATCAGGAACTTCTCAGAAAGCCAAAGGCTTTGTAATTGCAAGACAGCATTCATGAAACCTCCCATCTCCTTAGTTAGAAGTAACCATTTCAATACAAAACATGAAGAGCCCATGGGAACTTTATAAATCATTTAATTTTCAAGTTACTTTGTGTCTATTTGGCCCTCTAAACTTCTCCAGCACCGTGGAAAGCTGGGGCAACACTTTTAACTTTACTCAACAGTTTTACTAAAGGAACTAAATGATTGACTGAAGGCCGCATGATCTGAAGGGCAGAAGGGTTGAGATATGAATCCTAATCTCCCAACTCCTGTCTATCTCTCACTGTTAGGTCATCTGCCCAAAATATTCTTCTGTTGTGGGGGTGCTGCTCCAGGGGCAGCAGAAGCTATGGTTAAATATGAGTGAGTGTAACTGTATGCATATGTCACTGGGGATCTCTGTCCAAGCTAACCCAACAAACACACACACACACATTCTCTCTCTCTCTCTCTCTCTCTCTCTCTCTCTCTCTCTCTCTCTCTCTCTCTCTCTCTGTAACATGAGGGGCGGCTTGTTTGGGTTTATGTCCGGCCCCATTCCCCCAGCCATTTAGTCCCAGAGAAAATCACACAGAGAGTCTACATTAGGTTATAAACTGATTGGCCCATTAGCTCAGGCTTCTTATTAGCTCTTGTAGCTTATATTAACCCATTATTCTTATCTATGTTAGCCACATGGCTCAGTACCTTTCTCAGTGGGGCAGGTCACATCTTGCTTCTTCGGTGGTCTGGGCAGAACTGAGGAAAGAGCTTCCTTCTTCCTAGAATTCTCCTGGCCCCACCTTTACTTCCTGTCTGGTTGTCTCACCTATACTTCCTGCCTGGCCAATCAGCGTTTATTTAAAACATGATTGACAGAATACAGACAATTCTCCTGCCCTCTCTCTCTCTCTCTCTCTCTCTCTCTCTCTCTCTCTCTGTCTCTCTAGCAATGCAGGAGCAAGAACTCACATATGCAACAACAGTGTGGTAGGCAGAAAGGCTTCATCTGTGTATACTGAAAGGGAGTATATACTGAAGAGGAATATAGAATATGAGCCCCAAGGACTCAAAAACAACCCACTTAAGAATGTGAGACTTAGCCCAGAGAGAACTGTGGTTCAAATGAGAAAAGTCATCTATGTATTGACCTGGTCCCAATCAATGATATTTTTGGGGGATGTTACAAAACATTTAAGGGGTTGGGTCTTGCTAGAGGATGCATACCAATGGGGGAATAGGCTTTGAGAGTATATAGCCTTGCCCCCACCTACCTAGCCACCCTGTCTCTGCTTTCTGTGTAAATGAAAATGTGACAAGCCAGCTTTCTGCTCCTGTCACTGTGGCATTCCTTCCCTGTCATGACGGACTCTATCTCTCTGGAACCATAGCCTGAAATAAACCCTTTCTTCCTCACATGGCTCTTGATCGTGGTGCTTTTAGCGCAACAGTAAACATGAGATGAGCAATATGGCTCTTAGAAGGTTCAGATCTGGGGAAGGACACAATCTCAAGTGTGTCCACAAAGAGAAAGCCAACCAGGATCAGAGGCGGAAGGAAAGGGATTAGCTTATTGGGAAGGTCTTCCATTGTGGCTTAGGGTCAGCTCCAGCTAACATTGTTCTAGAACGTGAGCTGTCAGCTCTTGCTCTGGAATGTGAATTCATGTTTTATTCAGTCTCCTGTGAATGACACATGGCTGAAAACTTACAGGACTCCCTTTCGGGGCTAGGACAGCAGAAAGGAAGAATGCATGCACTTCTGTGCTCCCAAATACCCCTTCCCTTCTCACTGCCCCTCTCCTGCCAGACATGGCCCCAGACCCCCAAATCCATGGTGCGTTGAGAGCTGTCCTCTTCTGTATCCCATTCACTCAGCACCCCTCCATTATCCTCCCACATCTGTCTCTTCTTCGTGTATTATGGTTTGACACAAGTCCAGAATGAATTCTTGTCAGCATTTCTTCTTGCCAGGCAACCTACCCCTTTGAATTTGCCCTCAGCATTACGATCAGAGACGTCATGATAACATAAAGATGTGATTATGTTTCTGCTCTGGTTTAAATCTTTTGTTGGCACAGCACTTTCTGAATTACCTCCTGACATCCAACCTCTTCTTCATCATGTATCTGCTATGAACTAGCTCCTCGCTGTAGCCAGTCTTGACCAGCAATGAAGACTCCAGTTAGATGGCCCACATGGGCAAGGCTACACTAGGCTACACATCTCACATGATTCTGCACCTTGCTCCCAACCCCACCCTTTATCCACTCTGAGGCTTCTGTTTCATCTTTGTCACCCCTCTCTTCAGCTACATAGTCACTGACCGTCATCTGTCCCATCCCTCTCTACGTAAGACCACTTGGATCATTTCTTACTTCTGAAGGAGCCCCTGTCATTCTCCATTAAAAACAACTTTGCTCAAACTACTTGAGGAAGGGATGTTCTAGACCGGTTTTCTCTCCAGCACCCAACACTTAGCACACAAATATGCACTCTTTCAATACTGATACAATTTAAAGACCAAAAGGTTTAATTAAAAGTAGGTAAATCTCTGTCCTCACCAGCATGAATTCAGTACCCTACCCACAGAATCTGACCACACATGCTTGAGAGATTTTATATCTACAAATGCATGGTTTTAAGTGTCTGTGATCAAGACATAAATCCCCTCATTCCGCTAAACGAGTTCTTGTTTTGCTTTTATTTCCCTTTCCTTCAGCAAATCTTTATCCTCTCCATGCTAAGTAAAAAGTTAGAGTTCATTGGTAAAATTTCGTTCTTGGTAAATGAACTAAAGTATGTTGAGAACACTACCATCATACCTAAGGGACCTAGTCTCCCACTAGGCTCTACTTCTCAAAGAATCCATTACCTCCACCTCCCCTCCAAGATCCAAGTCCTTAAAATACGAGCATTGTTGGGGGCATTATTTAACATCCATACTACAGAAATTATCAATTGAAATACCCAGTTTTCCAAGATTGAGTCTATTTGATAAGGCTGTTGAACAACTTGACTTCTAAGTCTGTCAAAATGCTTTTAAAAGTTCTTCTCTCTTCTCTGTGAAAGCTTTATATTAAAACCTTTAATGAGCTACCTTGAGATAGTCTAAATAAAATATAAATGCCCAATCAACTAATCCAGTACATGGCACAGAAGATACACTTGATAAATATTTGTTATTGTCAAATCCCTGGGATGAGGTCCTGAGTCTTACTAACCATGTATCAAATGGATTCAATCACGTTGTTCCATCTTTGTTGAATGCATGTGTGCTCATGGGCATTTGACACTGGGCAAAGCAAATCTACTTTTCAAACAGTATTCGGGTTGGTTCCATCACCTTAAAAATCATGTTCGTTGGTCTCTGTAGGCTCCAGCCATTATTAAATTGAGCTCTGAATTTGACTAGTACAGTCACAAATCAAGTCCGCACACATGAATGCTAGCTTCCATCTGGCACTAGAGGCTTAAATGTGAAAGGCAAGGTATTGTCTAAGGAGAAGTCAGCCTCACAATCAGGGAGTAGAAACAGTAATCTATAAATGCACCCCCTCCATCTGCACCATGAGAAGACACAAATAAGTAAAGTGAGAGTTATCACCACTAACCGTTCAGATCAGCATCTGCAGACGAGTACAACAGCATGAAAATTACTTTTATGGACTATTCAATGCAAGTTAAACATCTCATGATATGCAATGGGGGTTCTCCAAGATGTGCCAGATGCTATTAAATACAGCGTGCTCGGTGGGAAACCCATGTGGAATACATGCACCAATTGAATTACATTGCAGGGCATGAGGGGTCGAACACATAAACAAGCCTCCATTACCCTGGTCTGAGGGCACTGTTTTCCTAAGAAGGTTCAGAGGTAGAATGTGAGAAACAGTGAATGCGATGCCTTTTTATATTTTCAGCAATACGTTCTCAAAGCATCCACAGAATACAGCACAGTGGACCCATTTTTCACTGAGAAACAGAGATTCGCCACCATCCATGTTTAGCCTGTTTCTACTTGATACAGTGGCCTTGGGAATCATTTCCTCAAGAAGCAACAATGGACAAAATATTCAGAAGAGCTAAAAATAATTTCAGACACCCATGCATTGACCATTATAAAAATCAACCAGTAATGATTCGATTTGTCAATTCTTTAAATCTGAATGTAACAATTGATATTTTTAAAATTTTACATAAGATTTTTCACTGACTCATATTAGTTGTACAATAAGATTTCCAGAGTTGGGGTGGCGGGGGGATTTGTTTGTTTGGGCTTGGTTTATTGTCTGTCTCTCTGTCTGTTTGGATAGCTAGCTATGTGGGTTTTTTTTTTATTGTTGCTGCTATTTTTCAAACAGGGTCACTCTCTGCACCATTAGCCTGCCAGATACTTGCTATGTAACCCAGGCTAGTCTCAAACCCATGGCAATCCTCCTGCCTCAGGCTCCAGAGTACTAGAATAGCAAGCAAGTGCTACCACATCTGGCAAGAAAAGCACTATTTGGTGACTAAGTTACAAACGCACAGAATCGAAGGCTTTCAGAGATTACATTTTGTACTCAAAGAACAAGACCCTCTGCTGAAGAGCTCCAGCAAATTGTAGTCCTTCTCACCTCCAAGTACCTCTTCCGGATCTGCACAGTATCAAGGGGGTTCAGGGAAAGGACAGGACCCAATAGGTCCCCAAGATCTAAAGGTATCTCTTTTATAGATCATGGACTGGAAATACATTTAACTTAAGAATAGTGGGAAGCTTAAAAACATATATGTCGAAGCAGGTACAGCATTAGGGACACAGACAGGAAACTCTTGCTGAAATAGTGGGTGAGGCTGTGAGGTAAGATCTAGGACCAAGTAGCCTAAGCAGAAGACAGATATGTGAAGGAGCACAAACCATCTCATCAAAATCACAGTGCCCAGCCACCACCTAGACAGAGGACTCACCCTCCAAAAACAGTTAGCAAGGTCTTGCTGTCTGGCCACAATGAACCATCAACCTATCTCATGTTAAAATGTTTGACTTAGCCCCCTGTTCACTAAATATAATTGGTGTGTTTCCAACTAACTAACTCTCTCACAAAGCTTCTGAGCATCCATCTGTGAAGGTGGGTGGGAGATCATTTTTCAAAGTTGTAGACATCTGTGCTCCTGAGTCCTCTAAGACTCTTGCTCACAGAACCATGGAGTTGCTTAAGGAGAATACTAAACCCAAAGGAATTTGTCACAGAAATCCTAGTCTGTGATAAATCCTTATTTTTATTATTACATCACATGTCATCATTTTATGAATGGAAAGCTGGCACAGAGGCTGTGCGGAGCACGCCAGGTCAAGGACATGGCATTTACAGGGTAGTTAGATATCACAACCTCAATGATAACACAAGTTCAGAACCAAGTGAGGTCATTAGCAAAGACAGAGACATTGGGCTTAAGAGACTGAAGGCTTGAAAGCAGGAGAAAGAAGTACAATTCAGTCCTAAAGGGGCTTATTGCATATGTTAACAGACGTTAGAGTTGTTAACACTGCTGGAAGTGTAGTATGGGAAGGAGGGGTATGTGGGTACTAGTCACACTCTGAGTGAGTTTCAGAACCTGGGAAAGAGTAGGGTAAACAAATGAGAGGATGGTTGGTTATAGACATGGATTCTAAAGTCAGAATATCTATGTCTGAATCCCAGATATGCCACTGAGGAGCCTTGTACATCTAGTGAGTCATTTAGGCACCCTTTTCCTCGGTAGTCTAACCTCTGTGGACATGCTAACAGCTGGAAAGCGTAAACGGTCCCTAGTGGGATACATCACACTTAGAGAGATGTACTTATAAGAATACTAATGACAATAATCATAACAACAGGATGTCCACACTTGGGGAAAAGAGGAAAGAAATGAGGTTAAGTAAAGGAAGGAAAAAATGAAACCTAGAGGAAACAGAAACAAAGATAAAATAGTATAAGTTGCTATGGAAACAAAAAGTCAAAAGGGTTTAATGCTAGAGAGGCTGGCTAACAATATTAAATGGTAGAACAAGGTCAAGGGAAATTGGACCTGAGAAAATACTTGTAGACTCTGGTATCAGAGGTCACTGATGGCCCTCAAGGAAGTGGTTACCACAAAACATAGGGAGCAGGCGCCAATGCTTGGAGAATGGCTAGGACAAGAAACAGGAAGTGTAGGCCATATCCACTGAAGAAGTTCACAAGTTAGAAGAGGAAGGTGAGGGGTTACTAATGGATCCAAATGCATACTAATGAGAGAGTATAAGATCTCTTTGAAAATGAGGACATTTCGGTGTATCAGAAAACAGAGAAAAAGAGGTCAGTGCAAAGAGTGGATGAGGAGAGTAGCTAAGGAAGATGCCCCATGTTGACCTCTGGCTTCCTCGTGCACACACATACCTACAGGCACAAGCACATATACTTGCATGAGCAGGATCACACAGGGCCAAGCCAATAAAATGTAGCTCTCCAAGCAAGAAAAGTGTGTTAAAGGACATATCCTTCCCAGGGAGAAGAGGACATTCAAATCTGGTCCCTTCTGGCCCAAAAGAAAGTGTACAGGTAGGCAGCAACTGGTGAGACAAGTGTGTCATGGCTCAAGACTCGTGTGTGGAGTGGGAGGCTTAGGTTGAAAAGAGAGACTTGGGTTTGTTTGTGCTCCAGTGTCTAAACAGACAACAGAAGAGATTGCCGGTCCCCATTAACAGCATGGGTCACCCACACTGGGTACAAAGAGTAGCACACTGTCCCGAAGGAGATGGTGCTTGGGTGAGCACCTTCAGGCACTCTCCACCTGTATGGGCCAGAAGCAGCCCTTCCCCCAATCCCAATGAGGAGCAGAAGTTGCAGGGGGCATTTGCTGATGAGAAGAGTAAACAGGGGAGCAATGTGGGAAGCCAAGGTTGGAGGGTAGCTCTGGCCTCTAAGGGGCAACTGCAGTGCCTAGGAGTTCTGAGAAGCTCCAGCGAACAGATCGTGAGAACAGAGGCCTCCTGCCCCTTAGTCCATCTGTATCCTCAGTGAGCAGGCAGGCAGAAGACACAGCAGGAAAATCTAGGGGACGTAAATGTCCATGAAAAAAGCATGCAGGATTGCTACTTGCACAGACCATGAATAAGTCAGTCTCAACCCCCTCCCCCCACATACACAGGCCATGCTGAAATAGGTCACATTGAGGGATGCGGGTGATGAAAAGATTCAATACACCTAAGAGGAATTTTCCAGAAGAGATTGAGATATTTTTTAAGAGACTAGCTAATACTATTTACATTTTTGTCTACTATTTAATCAAGTAAGTAAATTCTCAGGCAAGATTGAGGTAACTGATTAGTTTAAGTCCAGCACAGATATGCAACATGGAACAAGATATGAAAATATACACAGATAAGCAATGCAGAAAAGGATAGAGCATGTGAAAAAGACCCTCACATAATATAGAAATTCAAGCTTCCTCTCCAGATAGCTATAAATTCTGCTATGTGAGCCCCCTGCTATATTGCAATTGTATGTTGACATATCTATTTCCCACATCCAGCTGAGGCTTTGAGAGTCAAGACCCTGTATTTCCACCTTCCAATTCTAGCATGATCTCTGGCATGCAACAAGCCCATGGTAAATATTTGGAGAATCATAGAGTAGAAGAACCAGGGCTGGTGAGGCAGTAGGAAAACCACCGTGGACCATTTCTTGTCATCTGTAACAGCCTAGCAGGCTTGGGAGCCCACTGCAGAGAGTCAGTGTGTGGTTTCAAATGAGCTTTGGTTTTAATTTCTCTTCATGTCTGTTCTCCTTGATTTCTTTTTCCTGTCTTACTCCACCAAAGCATTAAGAAAAAGGAGAAAGAAGAAAGTTGGCCTAATGAGCTCTTTGAAACACTTCTAAGCAGCAGCCCTCTCACCTCTGGTCATGTTTTAATGTTGCTGTGCAGGTGAAGGGATGCTGAGGACAGCAGAGGAGCAGTACAGACAGCATCCTACAGGCAAAAATGCACACACACACACACACAGAGAGAGAGAGAGAGAGAGAGAGAGAGAGAGAGAGGCATGCATACATGCATGCATAGATATACTGCAAAAGAGATCAATATACAATGAACTAAGATATTATCCCTTCATACCAACAGTACAATAATACACAAACACATACACGCACATACCTGATTAAAATGTATAAGGCAGATATGTGAAAGTCTACCAACAACCCAATAACTTATTTCACCACGTACTCTATGCACCCTTGGAAGCATGAAACACTGGTAGTCGGCCTTTGATGTTACTCTTTGCAACCACTACAGGAGTGTTGTGATACATTTTGATCAAATTCTCTAAAAGAAACATTAAAATGGGACCAGTTTCTCTGCAAGAATTGGAATTGGAAGAGAAGGAGGGAGGGGGAAAGGAAAGGAGAAAAGAGTGATGTGGGAGAGAAGGAAGTTGGGAGGCAGCATGGAGACCTGGAAGGCAAGGAGGGAGGGAAGCAGTGAGGGAAGGAGAAAAGATGGAAGGTGGGAGGAGAAAGGGAAAAGAGGGGAGGAAGGAGGTAAGGAAGAAAACAGAGCAAGGGAATATGAACTAATGAGGGAGGGTTGGAGAGAAGAAAGGCAGAAGTGGGCAGAGCAGACAGGGGGGAAGGGGCTGTTATTGATCACTGAGGGTTCCTGTTGCTGTGAAGACACACCATGATCACAGCAGCTCCTCTAAAGGAAAACATTAAATTCAGGTGGTAGTTTCAGAGGTTCAGTCCATTATCATGGTGGGGAGCATGGCAGCTAGGAGTATGGCAGCATGCAGGGAGACATGATGCTGAAGAAGTCTGTATCTTTTTCTTTCCAACACACAACCCCACACAGAACCTCAGACTGGCGACTCAACTGTCATCTCTCACCTTGCTCTCACAATGTCCTCTACCTTATATCTGAGGTCTTCTTGCCATCCAGAGCCTGGCAATGTCCCAACCCCCAATGGCTCTGCCTCCAATCTGAGGTCCTCTTGGCTGTGCTCCAACCACTCAATGTTATTCCTACAACAGTGACAACTACTCAGGTCGGAATCCTCTCCCACCTGTCACCACCCACACCACACCATATGCTTTCCCACCTCAGGAACACCATTGCCTCCCCTGAGCCTACCACATTTTAGAGATGCCTCAACTCATAGCAAATTGTTGGCCCGAGATAAATATGGCTGAAATTTTAAACCATCTCTAGATGGTCTCTCAGCATAGACAACTACTCCCTCAACTCACGTAATTTCTGTTTAAATGGATGTCAGAGCATGCCCTCGATCCCTGCTCCGTCTGCACCAACACTGTCTGCTTATGACACATTCCATTCAGTCATCTGATCCTTCACTGATCTTTGGACATGTTTATTCCCATAGCAAAGCGTGTGCACCAGCTATTTCCTCCATCTAGAGAGCTCTCTGCTTTCCCATCCCATGTCCCCATATTTCTTCACAGAAGTCTCTAGTCTAATGCCACCACCTCAGAGATTTCCCAGGAGACTCTCTGGAGAGCCATCTCCCCCAAACTCCCATCTCTCTCTATCCCGTAACCCTGCAGTGTTTTTCCTCACGTTTATGATGCTTTTATTTCATGGGCATCTACTCACTGCTTGCTTTTTAATATTAAAAGGCAGGTTTCTGGACTGGGAATGGGGCGGAGCACTTGCCTAGCTGTGTAAGCGGTTTCAGTCCCCAGAACAGGGAGAAGAGAGTGAGGAGAAAGAAGGGAAGTATGAGGGTAAAGGAGGATGAAGAGGAGGAGACAGAAGAGAGGGAACTGCTTTCTAGAAAGGATGACTCACCAAGTACCGTCCCTCTTCTATACACAAAACGGCACAGGACAGTTGGGGACTGAACCATGGTTCTATTTCAGACTTTTAAAGAATGTCTGGGCCAGACTGGGCCCTGTGTGGCTCCCACAGCTGTAAAAGCTTTCTGTGCCTAAAAGCATGTTGCCAATCATGAATCAAATTTCCAAGTAGTGCTTCTTTCTGTGTGGCATTGTAGTCATCTCGATGTGACACTGGCATGGCTCTCGTTCTGTTGTTTCCTTTTTATAACACAATTTGCATAATTCACGGACTGCTCCGTAAGATTTGCACAATTGAAGGCAATGTCAGAAAAATGTCATTTCAAGAGTCCCATGATTTGTAGTCACCCCCAGCTCATGTCACTTTGTGGTGTCTCCTGTCGGAGGCACGACTTGTCTACGGCACAGTGAAGGACTCGGTGACTAGAGCTGAATGGGACAGAGAAGTGCGCCATCTACCCTGGAACAGCGAATGTTTCACCATGTAGGCTCATGGCAGTGAACACAAGAGTCGGTGAGTGATGGTCAGGAGACACACAGAATCAAAGGTTGTTTGAGGTTGCTCCATTTTTACTTGTTATACTGGATTTAAACTCGCCATTTGAGGACCTAAGAGCCTTTGTCTGGTTCTCTTTAAAGCTGCATGAATCTTCATCTTCTGAAGTGAGCATTGTCTATACAAAATGAGGTTGAAATGTGATTATATCCAGTAAGGTAACTAAACAAAATCTTAAATAATGGAAAAATAACAACAGTGGGGATGGGGAGCAGGGCTACTTGGGAGTCGTATCAATTCTCTGTAACTATGACGCAGGTCCTGCCCTAACAGCATACTCCACAGACAATGCCATTATTTATGACATCCTCCAACAGTCCATGAATAAGTTAAGAAACAGATATAGAAAAGGGGTATTAAATAAATAAAACTCTAGTCAACAATTGTCAAAAGCCTCTTGGTTATAATAGGACTAGGATGCACTTCACATTAGAATAAAAGATCAATAATTTATCTGAACATGAATAAAACACAGGAGTTTTGAAGAATTAAGAAAGCACTATTTAATTGTTCCCTCAGTATAGCAGCAATTCAAGCCACTAATAAATAACAAATCCCTCCATTCATACCGAAATATTCATGCAGACAAGAAAGGCACTGTAACCGCAGATACACACAGGTAGGATGAGATTGGGGAACATTTCTGCCTTTATTCAGTAGTGCCAGTAATTCCCCTGTGAGCCAAGGGCCTTTTAAAATAATGTTCATTCATTGTTATATATTAAAGTGACCTGAATGTGACAAAAAGAATTGGTTAGATGCCACAAAGAGTCGCCAGGTCATAAGATAAATAAGCTGAAGGGCATAGAAGTTGCTAGCTTCGGTGGCCAGTGGACTTTGCATCTTTAAGTCCATTTTTTAAAAGAAAAAATGCAAAATTTTAAAAGCAGAATTGGTGCTCTAGTATACTTTCTATATGACTGAGAAAATAAACCTCAGCCCCTTGCACAATTTAAGCACAGAGCATACAAATATAAAAAGATCGGATCATTATTAACTAAGCATATGCATACTGCTATTGCGCTTGCAGCACTGGTGGGTTTTTTGTATCACTTCATAAAACAAAATTTTTAAATATTTTTTACATAGAGAATAAAGTATCCAGTACCTTCCCTAGTACAACTGATACATGCTACTTTAACAAATCATCTTTAGCTGGTGTAGTATTGTGTTCTCTTGTAATCATAGTGTTTGAGAAGTTGAGGCAAGGAAAATCATGAGTGTAAATGGAGACTGTGTGTTCAGTTCCCAACTGCCCAGACCTGAATAATCACACAGAAACTATATTAATTACAACACTGTTCAGCCAATGGCTCAGGCATATTTTTAGCTAGCTCTTACATCTTACATTAACCCATTCTTATTAATCTATAAAACACAATTAGACTGTGCCTTATTGGTAAGGTTCCGGCATCTGTCTTCTTCAGCAGCTACATGGTGCCTGCCTGACTCCACCTTCTTACTCCATACATTTAGTTTAGGTTTTTTGTCTACCTATAGGCCAAAGTAGCTTCTTTATTAACCAATGATAATAAAGCATATTCACAGACTAAGGAGGAGAATCCCACATCACATGAGTTCAAGAGTAGCTTAGTCTACATAGTCAGACCCTGGTTTTTATAAGGAGACAAGCAGGAGCAGTTAAGAACACATTGCTCTTGCAGAGGACTCAGGCTTTGTTCCTAGTACCCAGATGGTTCTAATTACAGTTGCTTCTAATTCCAGCTCCAGGGGGATCCCACACCCTCTTCTGGCCTCCTAGGGTACCTTCACACATGTTTACGAACCCACATATGGGTGCACTCACTCATACAGAGATAAATAAAATGAAAATCTTTAAATAATAAACAGATGAGGCCAAAATATATTCCTTACAAAGGACAATAAGCTACAAAGGACAAATTGCTTTAAAGTCTGACCAGACTTTAAACTTTGATCAGAACAAAATCTGCTCTTATAATGTCACTCATCTTACAAAATTTTCAAGAACCGAAGTCTGCCTCTGACTTGGTTTGTGTGTGTGTGTGTGTGTGTGTGTGTGTATGTGTGTGTGTGTGTGTGTTTCTAATGCTAAAGCATGATGTAACAAAATAGCTAACACATAAAGAAAGGAAGTTTAGTTCATGGTTCTGGAAGATTTATGGTTTCTGAAAGGAAAACTGGTGTGGGAGAATTGTCTGTTTTCTGTCAATCATGTTTTAAATAAATGCTAATTGGCCAGTCAGGAAGTATAAGTGGGACAACCAGACAGGAAGTAAAGGTGGGGCAATAAGAACATGAGAATGCTGGGAAGGAGGAAGCCCATTCCTCTGCAGTCCTGCCCAGACCATGGAAGAAGCAGGATGTGACCTGCCCCAATGAAAAAGGTACTGAGCCATGTGGCTAACATAGATAAGAATAATGGGCCTTATAAGTTATAAGAGTAAATAAGAAGCCCGAGCTAATGGGCCAATCAGTTTATCATTAATATAGACCTCTCTGTGTGATTTCTTTGGGGTTAAACTACTGTGGGAACTGGGCAAGACAGAAACCCCAGCAAGCAGGCCCCTCATGTTACAGAATGGCACCCATATGAATAACTGCATTCACAGAAAGCCTGAGAAAGCTTGGGAAAGAATAGAGTAAAGCATGTTTTCTTGGTAGCAGCAATTTCTCGGGTCTGTTCTGCTTGCTAGAGGCAAGCAAGCGCTCTCATCTAAGAGAGGCTTCCTGACTCAGCTTTAGCTGCAAAACCCTGCAGCTCTTTAAGAGGTCCTGCCACAAAACATTTAAGTGGTGTTGATGAAAAGCTGACCACATGCTTTTCAGTTTTCAGCCATAGCAAAAAAAAAAAAAAAAAAAAAAAAAAAAAAAAAAAAAAAAAAAAAAAAAAAAAAAAAAAAAAAAAAAAAAAAAAAAAAAAAAAAAAAAACGCTGTGCCAGTTGAAAATGCAGGCTTTCTGTGCCATCTTATAAGGACAAACTCTGACTCTTTCAGGCAGGCAGTCCAACTATGGAGCATTTGAGTGTGGTTTGTGAGCACACTGTTACAGCTTGCTTGCTGGCAGGGACCTTGGAATGCTGTAGAGTTGTGACAGTGAACACAGCTCTGGCTGGTACCTCAGCCATGAGGCTGGAATCTCATAAAGCTAAGGAATGGGCTGGATCCAGCCATCAAAGCCATGGCTTTAATCCTACCCATATTGCTTGGTAAATTAAAGACTCATGTGATCAGAAAAAGAGAGATATACAGTAAAGAGAGATTCAAAGACAAAGAAAACCTCTAAATGGTTTAAGGTGTGTTAAAAATATATGCAGGCTTTAAAAAAAGGTTAAAGTCCTTAAAAATAAAAAAAAGAGAATAGAGTGGGTGTGGTGGTACACACCTTTAATCCCAACACTTGGGAAACAGAGGTAGATTGACCTCTGTGACTTCAAGGTGTGGTAGCACACACCTTTAATCCCAATGCCTGGGAGGCAGAGGCAGACAGATATCTGTGAGTTCAAGGTGAGGTAGCACACACCTTTAATCCCAGCACTGGGGAGGCAGAGACAGGTGGATCTCTGTGAGTTCAAGGATAGCCTGGTGTACAGAGAGAGTTCCAGGACAAAGATACACAGAAAACCTGTCTCAAAAAGCCAAAAGTTAAAAGTAAAAATAAAAGAAATAGAGGTTAAAATAAAGTCACATAAGGATAAAAAATACACAGAAAATCTTGATACTGTATGTTATTGTGCTCTCTTTGAATTGCTTAAATGCTGAGGAAGGAGCAACAACTACTAAATGATATTTACTTATAAATGCTGCTAAATTAATCCAAGATAGGTATCTTAAAAATACTTTGATTTCAAAAGTGAAGTCAAAGATATGTTACTTTGGAAAAGAGATTTTGCTTTTGTTTCCACAAGAAATGAGAGGCTTGGATTCATTCTGAGTTAAGAAAAATCAGGTTTGGTCAAGGAAGACCACCTGAGAAATCTCTGGTAGGAACAGATGGCCCGGAGTTCTACATCCAGAACAGATTCAAGATGCTGCCTGAGATGATCAAGCCTCACAGGATACTCCAGTCAGGATTTGTTCATAACTCTAAATTTCCTTTAGGTTCCCATAAGATTATCTGCGCCCCCAACCAGCTGGAAGTAGCCTAGAATACCATGCGCACATTCCCAAAATATGGACTATGGATATTTTCCTTTGTATAAAAAAAAAAAGAGAGAGGAAAGTGGTCTGGGAGAATTGTCTGTATTCTGTCAATCATGTTTTAAATAAATGCTGATTGGCCAGTCAGGAAGTATAAGTGGGACAACCAGACAGGAAGTAAAGGTGGGGCAATGAGAACAGGAGAATGCTGGGAAGGAGGAAGCCCATTCCTCCGCAGTCCTGCCCAGACCACCAAAGAAGCAAGATGTGACCTGCCCCTCTGAAAAAGGTACTGAGCCATGTGGCTATCATAGATAAGAATAATGGGTTGATATAAGCTACAAGAGCTAATACGAAGCCTGAGCTAATGGGCCAATCAGTTTATAATCTTCTGGAGACCTCTGTGTGATTTTCTTCGGGGCTAAATGGCTGCAGGAACTGGGCAGGATAGAAACCCCGACAAGCAGGCCCTTCATGTTATAGAAAACATGCTCACACATACAAGACTTTATCCAACTTTTGTTGTCAACATTCTTGGGACTGGCCTCTGTGCATGGATAGTTAGTGGTGAGAGAGACTGGAACTCACAAAGGGCTCTCCCATCAAACCCCCAAATCAACATATTCCTATTTCACCTTCCTCATAGGTCATCTCAAAATAGTCCATGAGAAGAACTGTGAGAAGCTGGATACAAGTAACTGAGGTTCAAAGGGCCCTGGTGGGACTGTAGAGACAGTTTAGTGGTTATAAGGTGTTGCTGTCCTTCTACAACACCAGAGTTTGGCTTCCAGAACCCAAGTCAGGCAGCTCACAATTGCCTTTAACTCCAGATACAAGGGTGCCCCTTCTGGTTTACTTGGGTACCTGCACTCAGGTGGAATATACACACAGTCATACACATCTAAAAGTCTCAAATCATAAGTTTTATAAAACACACATCCATGCGAAGGCATCCCTGCGACCTTGGAAGGGTTTCTTACAGTGACAAACCTGACTGCTAAGTTTGATAGTGGCTTCATGGTAACCTTTATTGTTCAGGAGATGAGGGTTAAGAGTAAATCCCAGGGCTTGGATAGATGTTTGAGGAGGTGGCATAAGTCACCACAGCCTGCCTCTCCTGGGCAGCCCAGAATATAAGAAGCAAAATTAAAGACTACGAGCTTTTAGAGAACATTGTAAATAAGCAAAGAAAAATGTGCTGAGTCACATTACCATTCTGAAATTTAAAAATCAGCTATTTTATATGTATTAACCTAATAATATTCAGACTTAATGAATTATGACTTCATTAATATCTCTCTAGGTAAAGGTTGATTTCTATATTCCCCAAAATACATGCCAGACACCTAAATCCCAACATCTTAAAATATATCTTGAAATAGAAAGCTGAATACAAGCAATCAAGTTAAGATGAGGTCATTGGAGTGTGCCTTAGTCCAGTGCAGTTGGTATCTGCATAGAAGGCAGAAATTTGAACACAGAGGTTGACATTGAGGGAGGAGATGATGAGAAGCTGGAAAATTTCACCCACAAGCTAAAGGCCACTGGCATCCAGGAGGGAGAAGCAGGATGGATACCTCCTCAGAGTCTCCAGAAGTGATGGCTCAGTCCTTCAGACACTCCGATCTCAGACTGCTGTCTCCAGAGGGAGAGAGGAAAGCCTTCTGCTGCTTTGGTGTTAGCTTGTAGTGTTGTGTGTGGAGATGCAAGCAGCTGGCACAGTCATGGGCTGCCGAAGTCCCCACAGAGTCCTGCCCCCTGAGTGTTTTTTCTACCCATCCATCTCCAAGGTCGTAGCTGGCACAGTCACTGGCTGCCAAAGCTGTCACAGTGTCCTGCACCCTGAGTGCCGTTATTACCCATTCATCTCCAAGGTCACAGAAATAGGAGGGGAAACTGAGCCTTGAACCAGGAAGCTAACTCTAAGGCTACTCTACGCTTATGACTACACATAACACCAGCTTGGTGGCATCTCCTTACATTCAATAATTATCTATGTTTGATTATAAACATCTTTGTGTGATTCAAAGAACATTTTGAAGCTTCTAAAAGCATCTATTGATTTTCTGAAATACCCCTTCTTTAAAAAGTGTACTTTAATCCTATTGATAAGACAGAAGGTTCAATTGACACCAAAGAAGGGGCCAGTTAGACTGAATACCATGACCAAAATTAGTCAGAACTCAAAACAAAGAGGTAGCTCCCAAGGCTTTCAAGTTTGAATATTTGCTCTCTTGCTAGCATCATTGTTCAGAGAGGCTGTGAGACCTTTGTCATTAAGAACTCGCTTGCAGAGTAATCTAGGGTAAAGGCCTAGCCAAAGAAAGTCACTGAGGTAGGTCTTGAAGGTGGTACTCATTTCCTATTCTAGTTGAGCTCTCTGTTTCCTGACCTACTGAGAAAGAAGAAAACTGCATCCACAGCCAG
The DNA here is from genome assembly GCA_004026605.1 of Ondatra zibethicus. Taxonomy (NCBI): domain Eukaryota; kingdom Metazoa; phylum Chordata; class Mammalia; order Rodentia; family Cricetidae; genus Ondatra; species Ondatra zibethicus. Next base: position 87,954 of record PVIU01001820.1, read on the forward strand.
TTCTCGCTCTTCTAGCCCGCGTGTCTCCAGTCACCATGCCTTCTTCAGCACCGTGACCTGCGCCCTCTAAACTGCAAGGCAAACCAAAGCACCCCTTCCCTTAGGTGATTTCTGTCCAGCATTTTGTCACAGCTGTAATGAAAGGTGATGGGGTTGCCCAATGGGACAGAGGTGGCTCCTGAGGTGCCTTGCAGGACATAGAAATGGGACCAATGGAAGGAAGGGGAGAGCCTGACCCTTATGCACACCTTTAAAACCCATTGCTTCAGAAGTCCTAGGCCTGGAAGTAGAAGACAACTGCCCTTCATTGCCCAGTCTGGTTTAAAACGACTTAGGAACAATGAAGAAGCAGATTTCTTTGTAAAGGAATTAATCTTGATGCGATGGAGCCTGGCATATGAAGAACTGGAGAACTGGTAGAACTGGAGAAGGGAGAGAATATTCTAGCAGGAAGGACTGTGCTCAGGACAGCAAATCCATAACAGACAAATAAGGCAGATGAGAGATAAGGAAACACAAGGGAAGCCATGGCAAAGGACGGCGAGTCACCCAGAACATCAGTCATTGGCTCTCTTGGACCACAGACAGCCAAGAATCTATGTTAGAATGTTATCAGAACATCATTAACTTTAAATTCTCTCGCTCGCTCTCTCTCTCTCTCTCCCTCTCTCTCTTCTTTTCTTTTCTTTTGGCCTGTCATTTATTTATCATTTCTACCCAGCTCACATCCTCAAGGAGGTGAGTTGTCTTACATTATTAAATCATATAGAAAAATCCAAGGTAAAAGACAGATCAAAACTAATTAAGAAGCAGGCATCTGGGTTTAATTAGTCACCGCCACTGAGTGCTCCAGCAAGCTTTCTATTAGCTCACGCCGGCTTCCGAGAAAAAGAAAGCCATCAAGTTCACTGAAAAGAGGTTAATTTATTTTCCAGGTACAATATTCTAAGAAGACTCTATTTCCATCCTGTTTATGTAAAAAGTGAACAGTAAGGGACGATTTCACCTCTATTGTTGGCTTCAGCCCACACCTTTCATTCTTCCGTTAGCCCAACTCCTGTGTCAAGTCTTCTTACAGAGATGGCCATGGCCAGTGTTCATCATCTCTGTCTGCAGACTTGCCAGAAAAGAGTCACAGGTTTAAGAAATGGCCACCTACCCTTGTAGCTTCTCTGGAAGGTGAAACTGAGGCCGTGGAGGCACCTTTCCTGTGCAAGGAGCTATGTGTGTTCATCAGCTTTCAGTTGCTGTCACAGAATACCCAATACAATCAACTCAATGAGAGAAAAGGTTTGTTTGGCTCAGGGCTTCAGACACTTAAGTCCAAGTGTGGATGGCTCGATTGCTTTTGGGGCTGCCACGAGATGGGACATCAGGGTGGGAGCATGCTCCCTGGCATATGGAAGGCAATATATATTTAGGGTCCCATCTATTTCCTGCAATACAATAGACTTGCAGTGAAGCCTATTGAGGATCTTTCTAAGCACTAGCACTGTGGGTTTGGATTCTGAACCAGGTAAGCACCTGGCGAGTTCTGGAAGACCAAAATCTAAAGTTTCCAGAAGGCTCTAGTCTCCTTTATGAAGAAAGCCAAGCTTCTGGTCTACCTTGGGAGACTGAGGAAGAAAGTTCCAAAGTGTAGATTGTGGCCTGGTGTCTCCCTTGTGTTGGATCTCTGGAGAACTTCCTGCCATCAGGTTGCAGGGTACAAGCTCTTTTTGCTAAAGTTACAGAAATTCTCTCAAATGGTCTCTCAAAAATGACAAATCAATAAAACTTAAAAATAAAAAAAACTTAATCCTCAACATTACCACCATGGTCTGAATCTGAAAGATTCCCCCATGGATCTTTGTGTTTGAACACCTGATCCTTAGCTGGTAGGTGACCATGGGGCCTGGATGTTAGAGCTTGATCCCTGAGGCCAGACTTGAGAGTGATAGTCTTGGCACTGGAAAGTTCCATTCTGATTCCTGGTCAGTTGACACCATGTGACCAGATCCAAGCTCCTGCTACCCTGGATAAGTCACTCTGCTTGCCTACCCTGTCATGGTGGACCATATCTCCTGAAACCACAAAATAACCTTCTCCTTCCACAAGCTGTCTGTGTCAGGCATTCTGTCACAGTGGTAGGAACAGTACCTACCCAGTCTCCATTACCCACACTCACATAGCACCGGTTCTATGATTTCCTTTCATTAACTCACTCAACGTCACGATATGTATATGTTGAGATGTTACAGCTTTTTCTTCCAGCATCAACCCAATGCAATTAAAATGAAATACCTAGAGATACTAGAAGAATAAATGGTCAAAATTTCCTGTGGATTGTACCTTTCAAATGGACACCAAGCAAACCTTTGGGAAAATCCCTAGCCGACTGTTGAGTTGTAGAGTTGGCATTCCTGATGAGAGACTCGGTATTAAAAGGTCAGTGTCAACTTCAAAAGTCTCCAAGGCTGAGACTATATCTCAGCAGGACCAGAGTTCAGTCCCAAGAACCCATGCAAAATAAAGCTGGGTTCAGTAGCAAATGTTTGCTCTCAAAGTTCAGAGCGGACAGATCTGGGGGGATGTCTGCAGTTCACTGGTCAGGCAACCTTTCCTAACCAGTGAGTTCTAGGCCAGTGAGAGGCCTCATGTCAAACAATCAACCAAAAAGATGAGTGGCAGCTGAGGAAGGGCACCCAAGGCCCTTCTCTGGATTCCAATTTCTTCAAGGACAAGCATATACAAACACACAGACAGAGTGTGGAAGGGGGAATCTCTGAAGCTTTGATGCCAGATACAGAAATGAACTAGTTCTGTAAGGAAAGAGAAGCCTGGTCCATTCCTACTGTGAGCAGAGACTGTTCTTTGATTTTCCAACCACCTTTTCTTTAAAAAAAATTTATTTCTTTTACTTTTACTTTTTAATTTTTGTGGGTTTTTTCAAGACAGGTTTTGGGTGTGTGTGTGTGTGTGTGTGTGTGTGTGTGTGTCTTTGGCTGTCCTGGCTCTCACTCTGTACACCAGGCTGTCCTTGAACTCACAGAGATCTGCCTGCCTCTGCCTCCCAAGTGCTGGGATTAAAGGTAGCTCAGTCAGTAGAGTATGAGACTCTTAATCTCAGGGTGGGTTTGAGCCCCATGTTTGGTGCCATTAAGTAAATAGACAGTGCTCTTTTGTTTACTGCCTCCCCAGACCTGAATAATCACACAAAACTATATTAATTATAGCACTGTTTGGCCAATGGCTCAGGCATATTCCTAGTCATCTCTTATATCTTAAATTATATTTTACCATGAGGCTCAGGTTTGTTACCTCTCACTTCTTTGGCAGCTTCATGGTGTCTCTCTGACTCTTCTTCTTTCCTCCTCTATCTCTGCTTAAATTTCCTGCCTTGCTATATTCTGTCCTGCCATAGGCCAAAGCAGCTTCTTTTTTAACCAATGGTAATAAAACATAATCACAGCATACAGAGGGGAACCCCACATCATTCCCACCTTATGAAATACAATCCCAGATGGTACACAAAGATTTCCCAGACAGTCTGTAATAAGGATGTGTTCTCAGACTCAACATTGTCAACAGTCGGGCATAGGTCATTCTTTGGTGAGCTGGGGTGGAACTATCTTGTGCACCATATAATACCCAATGTTTAGCATGCAATTGGATGCCTGCTCTGTGCATCTTGTCCTTTTGAAAAGAAAAAAAAAAAGGAAAACACCACTGATGGCGGAGAGAAGAACCCCAGCTAAGGTATGCTGTCCTTGATGGGGGAGCAAGGCCCTCCTAAGAGGCGCCCCAGCACTCAGATATATTTGGGGTTGTAACCTTCAGATTTCTGAGCCAAAAATGAAAGAAAATGTTTTTCTTTGAAAACTTTTTAAAGTTTAGTCTTACTGCTTGGATGCCCCTGCAATTTAAAATGCCTAATATGACCTCCGGAGAATTTCTGAGTTTTTTGTAATTCTAATGAGGTTACCAGGATGGAAGTTACCATAGGTGTCAATGAAGAAACACAGAGATATAGTTTTAAATGGCTGGAGCCTCATACCTTACCCAGAGTTTTCACCTTCACCATTTTATTTAAATCAGAATGAGTTGCTCATATACATTTACACAATTCTCGGGAACAAAAATGCTCATCCTTCATAAATCTTAGCCAACCATAATATTTTAAAGTTTGTGTGTCATTGATACAGCTGCTTTCTTATGATAATGGGGTCATAGGGTCAAGTTATCAGACTGCCACGGCCAGCCCAAATGGAGATACTAAAATCGTATCTTTCATGTGACAGTAGATGTGTGTCCTCCCAATTCCTAGGACAATCTAAGAAACATAGACATTATGGAATTCTTGCATTGTTACCTAAATTCACATGAAACACAAGAAGTATCATTATTTTATATCATGTCATATAATGAATATGGAATTTTGATCTGACAAATTTTTCTCTCACTTATATTTTGACAAGTAGTGTTGTGAGTCAGACTTTTAGAAACATGAATCACCTAGAATATATGAAGGATTTTACACACACAGAGGGGGGGAGATTGGCTCATTATTCATTTATTAGAGGATTAATCCATAAAACAATTCTTCTTTGTTTATTAAAGAGAAAGAGGGACACAGATTTGAGTCTTGAGAAAAGCATTGTGGGTTTTTAAATAATTCTATGTGTATAGGTGTTTTGTCTGCATGCATATCTATGCACTATATGTATGCTAGGTGTCTGTGGTAGGCAGAAGAGAATGTCAGATCTCCTGTAATTAGAGTTACAGATTGTTGTCAGCCACCCTGGGATGCCAGGAATTGAACCCAGTGCTCTTACCCACTAAGGCATCTCTCTGGCCTCGCCATGTTTTCTTCAACCGTTTTATCAGTGGCCTGAAAGAATACAGCAGTGTTTCATTCAAAATGTGTGTTTATAGTATATAATTGTGTACATTTGTATGTACAAGAACACGTGTGCCTGTGTGTTTGGAAGTCAGAGGTACATGTTTCAAGCCTTCTCTTATCATTCTCCGCTTTATTCCTTGGGATGGAGTCTTTTTCTGAACCTGAAACTCACCAATTGGCAAGACTTCCAATCCCTCCTGTCTCTGCTCCCTGGCACTTGCTACCTACCATGCCCAGCTTTATTCTGTGGTTCTGAGGATACAATCTCAGGCCCTCGTATTTTTATGGCAAGCACTTTACCCGCTGATCCATGTCCCCAGCTCCCTAAACTAGTTTTGCATAAAATCTAAAGCATTTTAGGATTAAGTTACATGCAAGGCTACAATTTACATAAATGTCCCACAGGGTGATGAATCTGTAATTTGTGGGCAATTGTGATCCCCCATCCATTCTGGGAGAATGATACCAGAAGAATTAATTTCTTGATGATTGAGTCCTTGTTCCTCAGGAAAAGGCTCTGAACTTTGTGGGACAAAAAACAAGCCACCTGGAGACACCACTGAGGTACACAGTGACTTGTAGCATGCAGTTGGCATGCAACAATGTGAATACTAAGAGACATGGGCATGGAACACACCAAAGATCCTGTGTAGTTAGTCATCTGATCACCCATGCAATCTTGTGCCCTTGCCATTAAGAGCCCACTGGCTGAGTAACAAGATCCCCAAATCCACATTTGTTATTATTTCCACAATGAAACTGAAAGACGCCTTCCAAAAATCTATTACAGCCTGATTTTAGAAAGGATACACTGCTCATTAAAAACACTGGGCTTCAGGAGCTGACATAGTACCATCACTCCCCTCGCAGGGTTATCTTGATTCCATGGTCAGTTCAGTCTGCTCTGGCTTCCTGGCAGGTCTGTCGCAACAAGGAGACAAGCAGGCCCAGCTGCTGCTCAGAAATGCAATCTCTGGGCCAGCAGTTCCCAAGGTCAGTGTGAGGGTGCGTTGTGTCAGAATCTTCTGAGAAGCCACTAGAAATAAACACTCCAGGTCTCACCCCAAAACTCCAAGATCAGAGTCTGCATAAAGAAGGCCCTGGAATGAGGGTGTTCCTCACCGCCCACCGTCCCTTGGTGTGATCTTGGGCCTACTACGAGTTCACTCAAAGCGTGGCTGGAGAGGTGGCTCAGCAGTTTACAGCAATAGCTGCTGTTTGAGGCAACATCCCTTTGAATTATTTGACCACAGAATGTTTCTGTAGTCAACATATTTTCACATTACACCAATCCGCAGCTCTACAGAGCACGCAGTGGGACGATACTGTGAACATCCAGGTGAGTCCAATATCCCACACTAACCACCCAGAGTCTTTTCACGGTAGGGACTCCAAGTAGTCGGCAGCTGCTCCAGTCAAGTCAACAGGACCTGTGACTGAATCTCCAGACTACAGGGAGATTGGTGGGGTACAGTGAAGAAAGCCAGAAAAATATCAGACGAGCTTCCCATGCCTCCCAAATTCATGTCGGATGTAAAGAAGGACAGAAAGGACGTCCAACATAAGTAACAAGCTAGGGATGGGACAGTCAAGGATAGAGTCATGAAAATCATCAGGCATACAGAAAACTTGAAGGATCATTGAATAAAAAGGAAACAGAGCTGGTAACGTTGGGGGAAGGTAAAGAAAGAGAACTGTGGCAATCCCCAGACTTAGAGGAAAGACTTAGGGGAGTCAAGCTGCCTGACACCACTGAGAAAAGATTCCTGATTTTGGAAACAATTCCCGCTATCAACGGAGCACTTGCAGATGGTGTTCTGGGCATCATGTATTCCCCGTCATGAGTACCTTGAGGCAGCTGCTAACACTGTTTTACAGATGAGGAATCTAAAGCACAGATTGGCGAGTGAAGCTATCTGGAGTCCCCAGGTTATTTACTCTTGTCTGCCTGTGATCATTACACCTGACGGAAGCAAGTTAAAGAAAAGTGGGTTGTCGCTGTTGTTGCTGTTCATGGATTCAAAGGTTTCAGCCCACCATGGTAGCCCAGCATGCCATGGAAGCTAGTCACTTCCTGCTGGACTGGGAAACAGAGAGAGAGCAATGGGAACCAGGGGCCTGGTATAACCTTCAAGGCTAGCCCTCTGTGACCTACCTTCCGCCAGAAAAATCTTACCTCTTAAAGGCTCCACAGTCTCCCAAAATAGTGTTACCAGTCACAGGACAAATGTTCAAAATATGAGTCTTTGGGGGGTCACAAGTAGAATGTTATGGTTTGAATTTGAAATATATCTTGCAACTGTCTCTCAGGCATTAGCACATGAAAGCAAGGAGCTAACAAAGTAAGGAAGCTGCAAACAGCAAGCCCAGTTGCCTCACAGATATAATCCCAATACTCCAGATGCTGAGTAGGAGGATTGTCACAAGTTTGAGGCTAACCTGGACTACAAATGAGTTCCAGGCCAGCCTTTCCTCAAAAAGAAATTAAGGAAATAGACCCTACAGTATAAATAGAGAAATAAGGACACTGAATATGCTTATCATCTTTAATTGGTAGGCATGGGTAAGGGGAACGGCCATTCCCAGGCAACTTCCACCTTCCCATAAGCCACTTCGGCTCTGTGTATTGACAATGCTCAAGCACACATGCCCTTCAGCTCCACTGCTGTGCTTTTAGGAATATGTCGTCAGTCACACACAATACAGGGATTGATCAGATGACACACAGGAGAGAAATGAAATTACAGGCCGAATTTCTAGTTAACACTCTTTAGATGCTTTCATGGGCCAGATACTTCACAAAAAAGACTTGGCATGTAGTATCTAATTTAACTCTGACAACACTTATAAAGGGGCTATTATTATTACGGCTATTTTCTATGGGAGGAAATGGTCATTTGAAAAGATGATGTCACACAGGTAGTTAGAGACAGCCTCAGAGGTGGTCATCAAGGCCTTGCTTGAGACCAGTGGTTGTCTGATTCTATGTCCAAGGTGATGGATATGCACTCTGAAACACGCAAAGGTTCCTGGGTTCCTCATAAGTTCACTGAAGTGACAGATGGCAAGGTGAAATGTGACAATCACATTTTTGTAAAGTGCATTCTATGTGACACCATTGTGTTCTTTATGTTTCTGATGTTTCTGAGTACACACGCATGCCTACATGCTCCCGTTTGCACTAAGGCTAGAGCAATTCACATGCTGAGCTGTCATAAGGTAACTGGGTCATGGAATGGCGGAGGCATCCCTGTCCTAACCTCCCTGCTGTCTGCTCTAAGAGAAGCCTGGATTGTCTGAGCAGTAACACTTTTCAGAAACGTTTATAAGATAGCCTTAGATGTCAGAGGCCGTTACACACTACCCATTCTCATCTTCTGCTTCCAGGGAAGAAGGTAAAACCCAGAAAAAATCAAGTAGGCGTGTAGTGGTCTCTTGGCCAATCAGCAGCAGAGACAGGATGGAGCTATCTGCCCACTGCCAGCCCTGGCTTTTGTCACCGCTCTCACTCGCCCACGAAAGTACCTGGCAGAGGTTCCCTGTGCAGTGAAGCACGGTGGGACCCTGAGCTCACTCGTGCTCCCTTGTGCCAACCCACCCACCACTGAGCTCTGTTCCAAACACACTGAGCCCTGCCTTGGTGCCGGTGAGACAAAAGGCCTGTAGAAAAGATACCAGGCCTGGTCGTCCCTTGGCCTCCAGACAGCTCTGAATGATTTTCTACAAGCCAGTAGTTCTGAACAGAAGTGTGTCTCGGCTCCCAGCAACACCTCCAAACTGTGCTCTGTAGGGATCCTGATTTGGTTAGTGTGGCCCACACCAGAATATTTGTGATACTAACAGATAGCCTGTAGTAAAGAGCAGTTGTCCACATATGTCCGCAGGCATTAGTGTTTTATCTGGGACCTGGATCCAATTCGTTTCATCCTCGCTTACCGCTCTTCCGGTCTGCTGGTGCAGGATCCACTCTGCCGGAAGCCTCGATGTGAGCTGCGTTCATCCTTAGCTGTCACTTCTAATCCCAGAGGTGAAGAGGCAGAAGGGGTAAGAGGATACTGGCATGCTACACCATACTGCAGGCAAGTCTGGCTGTCCTCACACAGGGCCCATGGCTGGTTGGGAAGGGAGCAGATACAAGGGAAGGTCTGCGAACCATTGGAGAACCAGGGCCAGGAACCAGGCAGTGTTCTGGTACCCAAGCAGCGTGAGGTGATAACAGTTGTCAGAGTTGCAGAGTCATGTGATTTAGCATCCCCACACAGAGGGGTGAAGTGACTCTGAAAACAGCCTACTAGGAGACAGGCTAAGACTGATGGGTCCTCTCTGGCCCCTCCTCCACAGGCCAGACTGGAAGAAGGGGCTAGGACACAGTACCAACTTTTCTTTTCTACCTGCTTCCCCTCTTACGAGGGATGAATGGTAAAGTAATATTTCCACTTTGGGTAAAATAGGAAAGGGAAAAGAGACACAAAGGACAGCCTAGAAGGTTCCACCTGCCAAGGCTGCCAAGTGGCACGAACTGTCACAGGCAAGCCAACATACCTCTCAAAGAGCAAAATTCAAAACGGTGGTCCTGTCCAGCAGGAAACAGAAAACTCATACAATGAAATGGGACGCAGAGATGGGAACAGTGCACAAAAGAATTAAAACCTTTGTAAAAGCTATTGTGCTATGTTACCAGTGGCATCAGGGCCTGCTCATACCAGAATGCCTTTCATTCAGTTGCAAAATAGAAAAATTTTTTCCTAATTTGAATAGTAACAGAGAGGTTTTTAAATTCGTGATTGTCTTTCTCACTTTTTGACTTTGTTTATAGTTGTATCTATTAATACATAAGCAGATTTTTAAAATAATAGGAATCATTTTTTAATTGATATTCCTATTTTAAAGCACATAATTGAACTTTGGGTTACTGAGAGTCACACTATGATTACAAAAGAACACTGGAGCTAAAAGTAAAAATTGAAACAGTATTTTGTTTAAAATTATATCTAAGAGCCCCAGTAGTGGCATCCGTTAGGAAACGATTCTCATAGAATTACATCCAATTTTTAACTTCAGGAAGGACCAGTTGTCCATAACTTAAAAGAATGTGTTGGGCTCAATCATGAGCATTCACACTTTGGAATTTTTTTTAATGTCTTTAGTGACATCATAGCATCTAGCTCTGCCTCTGCCAGGGATGTCTTGAACAGCTGAATGTAGTTTAAAGGCTGTAACCTCGAACCAGGTACCTGGGCATTTCCAGGCTCTCTCACCCGAGACCCTCTGGGCCATACACTTGCATAAATGGTCTGGCCAAGTCCCTTTGGAAAGAGAGGCCTAAGCTCTTTCTATCTTCCAACTTCTACCTCTTATGAAATCTCTCTGATACCCAAGGAAGTTCTAAGCCAAACAGCTCAGCTTTTCTCTGGCTCTTGCCTTGCATTTCACAGCTGGAAAGTCTGCCCCAGGATTATAGTGGGAAGAACATTAGCCATAGAGTCACAGGCAAAGGTTGGGGTCACAGTGAAGTCTCTTGCTTGAATGACGTGAGACCTCTGTGAGCTTCAGCTGCTCCTCTCTGGACAAAGGCAATGCCAGCACTGCGTCCTTCCCAAAGAGAATACAAAGCACATCCCGGTTCATAAACGTGGTGCACTGTGCCAGGTCCATGCACACAGGTGATGTGCGGATGTGGATGGATAGTCCAGCTTCAGACCTATATACCATGAGAATAAGCACACTCCTGACACTGCCCAGAGCGCCAGGACCCAGAGACCGGATGGCCCAGAGACTTAGAATAGAGTCAAACACGACTGGGGGGGGGGTGTCGACAAAATGATGCCTAACAATATTCTGCCATATTCCTAGATTGGTGACTGCTCCAATTGTTGTCAAAGAGCCTTCATCCAGTAACTGACAGAAACAGATGCAGAGACCCACAGTCAAGCACTGAGCCAAGCTCAGGGAATTCTGCTGAAGAGAGGGAGGAAGGATTGTATAAACCAGGTTGCGGGGGTGGGGTAGTCAAGGACATCACAAGCAAACCCACAGAAATAACTAACCTCGGCTCATAGGAGCCCACAGAGTCTGTGCCAAGAGCCATGGAGCCTGTATGGAATCAACCTAGGCCCTCTACATATGTGTGACAGATATGTACCTTGGTCTTCTGGTGGGATTCCTAGCAGTGGGAGCAGGGGCTGTCCTTAATGCTTTGACCACCTTTGGGGAACCTATTTCTCATACTGGGTTGCCTTGCCCAACCTTAACACAAGGGGAGGAGCTTAGTCCTACCTTGATAGGTTTTGTTGATATCCATGGGATGCCTCCCCCTTTTTGAACAGAAACAAGGGAAGAATGGCTTGGTGGGGGAGGGGGAGCAGAAGGAGGGGAAACTTTGATCAGGATATTAAATAAGTGAATTACTTTAACTAATAATAAAAAGACACACATCTGAGCTCTATGCTGCTCCCATTTCCTCCCTAGATCTAGTTTTGTCTGCCCTCCTTGTACAAGCAGAATTAGCCACACACTGTACAGCATAGCGGGCCTGAGATCCCCAGGAAAATTCCAGGAGCTGGCTTTCCTGGACACCCAGCAAGAGAAGTACAGGAGGGACAGTACCGCTAAAGACCCCTTGCGGTAAGCACCGGGGGGCGGGGGTCCTTACATTGGCCAACTGTCACGCTCCTGTTTATGGATTTCTGCTCCTCGCAACCTGTGCTTCCTACAGGAGGGCGTTAGTGGAGTAGAAAAGAAGTCTCTGCAGCAACGATGTTAAATAGCAAAAGCCTGGTACTTTTAGGTTTGCGAAAAATTCTCTCTAAGCGCAGTGTAGAGGGCTGGAAAGCTCGGGCCTCTTCCTACAGCTGTGCGAGCGCTGATAAGAGCTTTATCCAGTTTACAAGGCAGGAGAAGGAAATAATCGCATGCGATGGAACTGGACAAATCATTCCATCCAGCTCCCAACAATTAGGAATATAATACAATTACAGCATGCCGGGGCAGGGTCCTGGCAGTGCCAGTGTCTTCCCTTCCATGTAGCAGTGAAAATATGGAATTTTGATGTTTACATCCTCCTGAGTAACCACAAACTATAGGCAACTAACAATCAAAACAAAGCCATAAACAGAGAACACGTGCCCTGAATCTCCCGTTTCTGTCAGCTGACTTCGGGTGATCCATAGATCCCAACACCATGCCAGAGAAAACACTTCAGCTAGTGTCCCGTCTACCCCCAGAAATCTGATCCAATATATCAGGGAAAAATTCATATTCTAATGATAAGTCCTTCGAGAGACAAGGAAGAAGTCTCCTTATGAAATGCATGCAGAGAACTGGATAAAAAAAAATAAGACTTTACTGGTTTCAACCTTTACTCTTTCTCCCACTTCTGCCAGCTTTGGGTCAGCTACCACTGTCGAGAGCAGGCTGGCTCTCTTCACCTGCAGAGCCAGCAGCCATAATACAATTCTCCCCACCAAGCTACCCCGTGCCACCATGAGGCTCAATGACAGAGGTCAACCATTAAGTGAACGTGATAATTTAAGAATCCTTGTGATTGCCGAGCCGTGGTGGGGCACACCTTTAATCCCAGCACTCGGGAGGCAGAGGCAGGCGGATCTCTGTGAGTTCGAGGCCAGCCTGGTCTACAAGAGCAAGTTCCAGGACAGGACCCAAAGCTACAGAGAAACACTGTCTCGGAAAAAAAGAAATAAAATAAAAGAATCCTTGTGATTGACTGAAAGAAGCAAAATAGTCTGGCTGAGATGGCTGAGCAAGGTTCATTCCAACCGATCCTCACTCCCCAACCTATTGAGCCGCCTGCAGGCTGTGCAGTGAGCTTGGGGTTCCAACTTTTGATAGGCCAGGGTAAGCTTTGGTGATGTAGCTATCTTTGAGTCATTTCTGCTCCTGTAAGTAACCCCTCACCCATATTCCTGTAAGTAATCCCAACAAAACTCCTTGGTTCATCAGCATAAAAAAAAAAACAAGCAAACAAAAGTCCTTGCCACCAACTTGTGGCTCAGGCTGTGATTCAGGTCAAATCAGTGAAGGACCACTGCAGGACTAAGGACAGCAGGAAGGAAGGAAAGGAAGAGTCTCAATGAAGGAAGGCTCCTCCCAAGGGAAGCAGACCTGCATCTGTTGTTCCTATGAGAAGATTTTGGAAAAGTATTAAGGAATTGGATTTTGGTTTCAGTACAAACGCAAACATGATACTACCTTGGATTGACCAATGATGCAACCAATCACTTCGCAAGTAAGGTCTCCTCCATTAGAGGCGACAAATCGGGCAAAGATGTTTGGAGGCGGAGACGTTCTACACCCAGCTGGAGACTGGATCGCCTGTTTAAGAGTGGTGAGCCCTGGGTGATTTTTATTTTTTTAATAAAGTGTCATAGTAGAAAGATCTGTGGGAGTTTTTACACACTAAGGTGTTTTCAGTTCAAAATGAAAGCATTAGAGGAGCCCTTCGATATCAAAATGGAGGGTAGGGGATTGTCGCTCCCAAGGAAGTTTGACTTGACAAAGTAACATAAGAAAGTCATGCTTTTAAGATGTGTAACAGACACTGAGGTGGCAAAACTCAGAACTCTCTTCACAACTCATAACTCTAATGAGACACAGATAAAGGCTCAGGAACTGCAGGATGTGTTTCTCTAAGGACCCCTCACCTGACATGCTATGAGAGAGACTCAATTACGGCAACGTTCAAGATCAAAAGCACTCGGGATGTCTGACGTGTTTAACTCTCCACCAGCAACAGAAGCAACTTCCTCACTGTAAGTAATTAAAGCAAGGCTCACTTGATGCATTTGAATTTCCGCGAAAGTGACATGAAACAACGTTGCTGTGAGTGTCCAAGGCGCCAGTTTCTTTTTGGCTTATCTTACCTTTGATAGCCCTTTGCCTGGTGAGCCGTGAGAACAGTCCTCTGGGCACTCAGCCCAGAACAATACTCGGGACATTTATTCTGTCCTTTTCCTTTCTGTGTCTGTAACCAGAAGATCTCCAGAATGAATGTGTCGGCCGTGAACCTGGGTGGTCACTCAACCATCAGACACAGTGTCCAATGCTACAACTATATGGCGTTGCTGGGGGTTGGCAGCCGGTACCATTGGGCTCAACGGGCACATAATTGGGTCACCTGTTGTCTCTCTACACACAGTGGAATCCACATCTGTTGCCAATGGACTTCCTTCTTGTCACCTAAAGAAAACACAAACCCGTTTTGCACCAGCTGCTGTGAAAGGGGACGCTTTGTCCTCTCTGAAGGGAGGGGAGGGGTGGGGAGACAGGAGGTAACAGATGGGGTGATTGGTCTCGGGCTTCCTTTGGTCTAGCCTAGTCATGGTTGAGCAAATCTACAGAAAATAGTGATCCACTCAAGTTTATGGTGCCAGCTGAGGCCACCACAAATAAAACCCCGTGGCCTGCCCCGGCTGGGTAGTGCAATATACAGTGCCACCTCGGTGAGCGCTGAGAGAAGGGGCTAAAGCAAAGAAAGCAGAGGAAAAGCCTGTGCCTTTTCCCTTCCATTCTTTGTGTTTTGGCCAATGAAGCATTATTTTTCAACTTAATAGCGGGTGACACTAGACTTCTTTAGTCTGGGGACAGGCCAGTCTGGAAGGACATGAGCTAATAATTCTATGCCAACAACAGCCCAGGCGCCTCAGCTGTCTGAGGCAACTGACTTTGAAAACTGCAACAGGGCTTTTGGTTAAATATCAGTAAGACATCACAGCCCCCAAAACAGGGTTGAATTGCAACTTCACGGCAAAGCCAAAATGCTAACTGCAGCTAGCAGTTTCTGTGAAGGGCTTGGGTTTGGGGTGTCTCACAAGCTTTCTCTCCAAAGCCCTGGGTTCAAAACCACGGAGCTCAGGGAGTACCTCGGATTTCAAGCTTTCATTTGAAACCTGAACCAAAAGACGCAATTCCGGGCAGGATCTGAAACTCTTCACTTAAAAAAAACAGAGGGAACCATAGAAGTCAATCTAAAAATCTCTGGTCCTGGGCAGAGAGTGTGAGTGCCACTTATAGGTTCAGTAAGAGGAGAGGTGAAGAAACAGCTGTCGGAATCACATATTAGCTGCTGCATTTGAGCCCCCACCACAGTATCTGAATGTGATTGAGGTTTCAGAGGCAGACCTACACGGGATGAAATGTAGCAATTATTGGTCTATTAGTATAGGTTGCTGTTTCCTGTCAAGTACTTTCTTGAAACGGGATGTGGGTGATTTTTATCTATTTATTTTTAACTGCAAAGGTAAATTGTGTTATGCCCTAGCTAGGAGGGGGTAAAATGCACTGGGGTACGTTCTTGTTTTGCTTTGTTTTTGTTTGTTTGTTTGTTCTTTGTTGTTTTTATTGCACCATATTCTTTTAATGTTTCCACCACCACAAAAGCTTTCTGACGCATTCAAAATAAAAGCTAGCGAAACAAAAGCCAGGTCACTGACTCTCCCCTACTACCAAAGCTTGGAGGTTCAAGGACATCTTTTTAAATCCTGGGATGAGTGGGGGATGCCTATGCCTCTCTCAAGATTACTGAGACGTGCAGGAACAAGTATGGGAGAGCCAGGAAGAAATTTTGACACGGGATTTCAGGCTTAATGACCTCCAGACTCTAAGGCTGGAAGCTAGAGATGGTGGCTATAAGCTGCTGGTCCCTGGACTCCAGGCTAGAATGCAACAGCAGGAGCATTCTCCTACCTCAGGGATGCAGAATGACTGCAGGGAGAGGGACACTTCCCAAATCCCAGGTGAGCTCCTCTACAGAAGATGATTGCCCTCCCCCCACCTACCTCCACCGCCCCAGATTCTACTGTGTTTCTCTGCACACCCAGCACCTACCATTAGTAGGTAATTCATCTCCCCCAGTGCAGCAATTAGTTAAGCTCTGGGCCTCTTTTCACAGCCTCAGCGGTGAGCGGCACAGAGCTCAGTGGAGCATCGCTGTTCAGGTGGAAAGGACTAGTAGCTGGGAGGGGTCCAGGGCTGGTCCCCATGCAGGCGCTGGGGACCCACGGTGTTGGGTGACCTCATTCCCCTCACAGCACTCCACACTGGCAGGGAGGCTGGAAATAAGGCTCCTGCCAAGAACCATTTCCCTTGAAAAGAGGGTGAATCAGTCCCTCGCAGGGGGTGCACCAGTCTAAAACAGAGTGGAGGCATTTGCCTGTGCTTAAGCCTGGTAGCTTCATCCAGACAAGTGCACAGGGGAGTGCAGATATGATTGTGGGCTTTACCTCTAACACCTAGAAAGGTATAGTCGTACTTTCTGACACAGTGGCCTGATCGTGAGGGCTGGCCATCCGTCTTCACAGATGCATGACCTTGGGCAAAGGATTTGCCTGCCTGCCTGTCTCCTCAAGCATGAAAAAGCATCACATCAGATAATCCACACAGAGCAGCAACCATGGTGCCTGGCACCCAGCCCAGCACCTGGTCAATAACGGTGACGGTTACTTCAGTTATTAACTGTTAGAAGTTGGCTGACTGTCCTGCTTTGAGCCTCAGATTCCTCATCTGTGACATAGAGATGATCGTATTGACTTTGTCCAAACAAGATGGAGGAGAGGGGCTGGGAGAAAATGCTCACCAGAAATGGCTGCAGGGATGGTGATGAAGTTGAGGAGGAAAGGGTCTGGATGCTGTGATGCTCAAGCCAAGTTAGATTGTGTGTGTGTGCATGCACACACACACACAGGTATACAAATTGCACTCAAGTGGAAGACAGTGATCGTGTCTTCCTCAATCACTGCCCACCCTGTTTTTGAGATAGTCTCTCACC
Organism: Ondatra zibethicus; assembly: GCA_004026605.1. Taxonomy (NCBI): domain Eukaryota; kingdom Metazoa; phylum Chordata; class Mammalia; order Rodentia; family Cricetidae; genus Ondatra; species Ondatra zibethicus. Next base: position 104,618 of record PVIU01001820.1, read on the forward strand.
GAACCTGGAGCTCGCCTGTTCACCGAGACTGGCTGATCTGGTAAGCAGGCAGGTAGGGCTCCACCCAGCTTTTTGCAAATGTGCTGGAGATCTGAACTCGGGTTCTCCTGCCTGCATGAAAAACACATGACCAATGAAGCCATCTCTTCAGTGCAATTTTAGATTATATTTATTGGTACGAGTGTTTGTTTTACTGTATGTATGTCTTGTGGAGGCCAGAAGAGGGAGTTGGATCCTCCGCCAGTCGAGTTAATAGATCCTTGTGAGCTGCCATGTGTGTAAGGGGAGCTGAACCTGGGAAGTGACCCAATGTAAACAACATCACCCAAAACCCAAATTCAAAGAGCTTGGTAGTTGAGCTTCCTCCCTGCCCTTTCCTCTGAGCTGTGGATGCAGCACACCCTGAAGAGTGGGCTCTCCTGCTTCTGCCTTCCTGGAAGTCATGCAAAGGGCCCTTCTCCACACTCTGCATTGTGCTTTTCATTGCTGTTATGAAGTGGAATTAAGCTCAAGATTTTATTTGAGAGTTTTTCCTTATTCTCTAGTTTTCTCTTCTTCTTTTCTCAATAACTTAGGAAGTGAATCCTTTCGTATCTTTAAGAACTCTGAGGACAACAGAGAAATTCTTATACATCAAGGTGTCAAAGAGAATTGATTCTTTCCCTCTTCCTGGCCTCTTTAATTTTCAAAATTCAAATTGGAGCAAGCTCATGCTCCTGTGAGCTTCTTTATGTCTAGTAATCAAAGAACACATGTCAGCTTGACACACAGATACAGAAGGTAAGCTGCATACATCACCATCCCTTCTGCAGAATTAGGTAATCAAGCCTAATAAAGATGAAAAGGTGCCCAGCTGAAAGGAAGGAATACACAGGTAAATCAGTAAATATCACAAAATCAATTTTGAAATATGAGACTTGCTTGGTTTTTGTATTTTTCTTTTTTTCTTTTTTTTTCACACTCCAAAATGTATTTGGTAGATGTTTCAAAGGGAAAAGGCAATACGATGCTCACCCCCTGAAGGCTTACCAAACATGTATGAAGATTTCAAACCTTGCCCAGCAGGCATTCCAACAAATAGAGAGTGAGCTTGCACGTTTCCTTTCAGATACTTGCTTCTAAAATCATTGGTTTTTGCAGAAATGTCACACAGGAATGAAAAGAAGCCTCTCTCGATAAGCATACCGTCAACTTCTCAGAAAAATCCGGTGTTTGTAGGGAAGAACAGGAAGCTTCAGAGAAATCCAAGCAATTCGGCTCACTCCGCCACCTTCTGCACTTCCTACCTCATCCAACTTCAATTACACACTAGCCGGCACTCCTGCACTTAGGGGGGATGCTAAGCTGGAAACCAGCAGCGAACTGGCCCGGCCACGCTAAACACATGTAGCAAAAACAGTGGGAATCAGCCGCTTTCTCTTTACCTGCGACCCACCCGGGGGAAGCGCTTCAACATATTGCTTGAGGTAATAAGGCCAACGCTGTAAGAGATAAAAAGACTGCAGGCTTACATCTGTCTTTTTATTTTTCATGATGCTTCAACCTTCCAGCCAAACTTTCAGACTAAAACCCAGGACTGTAAGAACAAAATACACATTCAGATCCATTGTCCCCCACTAAAGTGCACCCTTTTAACCTAATTACCATGAAAAGGAAAGGTGATGGCTGAGATTTTAAGTAGTGGAGGGGAAAGATAAACAAGGAAAGAATGCTAAGTTGTTGAACCCGTTAAATGTTATGGGAGGACTCATGGTGACTGTCTGCACTCTCAATATTTCCATGTGCTTTGAGAGTTCTCACAATGAAATATTTAATAGGCATCTTCTTAGTCATAAAAGGTGGGGAACCACTGAAGCAGGTAGAATGGTGAGTGCTGGGTGTCTGATGGAAGAAAGAAGGAACAGAACCAGCTACTAAGACTTATGTAGGCCCCAGGATCCCAGGCAAAGGAGTTCACTGTTCTTTGGTTTAAGAGGGTCATCTCTCTCTGGATGCATGCTGGCAGACTAAGGCTTCTTCTAACAGTAGGCTGGGCTCTATGCCCTTATTGACCTAATATATTTGCAAGAGAAAGATAGTGGAAGACCATTAAGGGGCCTTAACAATAGCACAAAGTGTGATGTAGAGGTGGTAACACAGAGAGAGGGAGCAATCATCATTGCTTGTGTTCTGAAAATGTTACACTTGAAGGGACAATGCATAGAGAGCAGGGGGTGGGGGGGCGTAGTTCTTCCTCTGAGAGATCAGAAAAGAGTTCACAGTGAGGCAACCCAGTCAGTGAAGTGTGTACCTTGCAAACATAGGGACCTGAGTCTGATCCCTAAAACTCATGTAGGAAAAAAAAAAACTGGCTGCAGTGGCTCATGCTTGTATTTCAAACACAGACAAAGGTTCAGAAAGATGAGCTGGTCCCACGGCGGCTGGCTTAGCCTACTTGGTAAGCCCCAGACTGATGTAAGATGTCCCTCTGTATGTTGTGAATATGTTTTATTACCATTGGTTAATAAAGAAGCTGATTTGACAAATAGCCAGGCAGAATATATCCAGGCAGGAAATCCAAAGAGAGAGCCAGGGAGAAAAGGGGTAGACTCACAGAGATTCCAGTAGCCACCAGGGAAGCAAGATGTGAGGTAACAAGCCATGAGCCTCGTGGTAAAATATAGAATGACAGAAATGAGTTAATTCTAAGAGCTAGTTAAAAATAAGCCTGAGCTAACAGGCCAAACAGCTTGCAATTAATATTAAGCCTCAGAGTGGTTATTTGGGGACTGGTGAGCAGGAGAGAAACCTTCATTGGTACCAGAACAGTGAGAGAGACAGTCACAAAATAAGGGAATGACCCCAAGGGTTGTCTTGATGGGGAAGGAGAGGGAAAGGAAGAGAAAGAGAATACACAGAAAATACCTTTCCAGCATTTCCCTCTGCACTGCTATACCTGTCCACAGTGCTGTGTGCTCTCAATAAAAACTGACTGAATCTTATAAAACACCCTTACCACACCTTCAAAAACTCTGTTTTGGTAGTTTCTGGATTTCCCTGACCATCAACTCCAAGGGAGGTTTCCCACGCATGGCATTGGGGTTTTTATTAGTTTATGATTCTTGGCAGAAACATTATCACCTCATCTCATACAACTTCAATTAAACTAAAATACATAAATAGATGATAGATATAGATAGATAATAGACAGAAAGATAGATATATAGATAGATGATAGACATACAGAAAGATAGATACAAAGATAGATGATAGATAGATAGATAGATAGATAGATAGATAGATAGATAGATAGATAGATGATGGATAGATGGATGATATATTGATTGATTATATAGGTATACATACATACACACACACACACACACACACACACACACACACACACACACACAATTCCCTTTCCCCTTACTAGAACAAACCCCTGCTCCCCCTAGTACCCTATCTTGGTTCTTTCTACTTTCCTGATTTATGAGTTTTCTTTTGGTTATATATTCAAACCTAAAGACTCAGAGCCAGGGTCCACAAATAATAGAAAACATGTGGTGTTTGTTTTTCTGAGTCTTGATTACCTCATTCAGTATAATATTTTTCAGCTTCATCCATTTCTCTACAAATTTCATAATTACCTTCTTCTTTACAGCTGAATAAGATTCCATTGTATGTATCTACCACACTTTCATTGTCTATTCATCAGTTGAAGGAAGTTTAGGTTGTTTCAGTCTCCAAGCTATTGTGAATAGAGAAGCAATTAGCATGGCTGAGCAAGGAACTTGAAGATGAGACCAGGTTGCTGAAGATACCACACACTTCAGTCACCAGACTTGGGGAGGAATCAAGCTGGAACTCACACACAAGCAAGGCTCTCCCTAAGTACTAGCTCTAATAATACCTAAGAAGGCGCTATGACAATTACTAAGGGAGAAGAGGAATCAACAGTCCTACCCAGCTATAAATACTGTGAACCACAGTACCGTTCTGGGACGATATCCCCAGGGGTTCATTAGTGGTACTTTTATCCTGGGAGTAACCACAGCTGGTTTATTGAACTTAAGGCCTTCTCAATAGGAGATAATGCGTGCCTGGTTGTATAACCACAGTCAACTACCTATGGCTGGAGAGGTCATAGACAATAGTGGAGAATCTACTCTAGCCATTTTCCTAAGCAAAAATTCTAACTATGTTCTAGGTATATATCGTTATACCCAAGACAAGCATAGCTATGACCCCTTGTGAGGAAAGCTTCTCTCTGCAGCAGGTGGAGACTCTTACAGAGATCCATAACTGGTCAAAATACAGAAAACAAATGTCCCTGGGGTGTCTGGCCCAAACTGACACTTCTACCACACAACCCCCTATACCTAAGGCTCAGGACAAATCACAAAAGATGGGAGCAGAAAGATTTTCAGAGGCAAAGACCGGAATGCCTTCTGCAAGTTAGTACGTTATAGACACAACAGGGAAGGTGTAGCCACAACATCTCAATAATATGGCTGCCTAACAAAGACCTGCATAATACCAAGTTGACTTGCCAACATGGAAAGGGAAATTTTTCACAGGGTTCCACTTCCAGGCCATCAGTGACTGTTGAGAGAGGGAGGATAGACTTTCACAATGAAGAGTCCCTGACAGTTTATCCAATGCCCAGTTACCAGCCCTAAGCACATATACATACAATCAACACTAAATGGATTCAGTGTGTGTGTGTGTGTGTGTGTGTGTGTGTGTGTGTGTGTGTGTGTTTGTAACAATAATAAAGAAGTGGTGGTAAATCTGAGAAGCAGTGGGGGCTGTTGAAGGAGTTAGATGGGCAAAAAGGAGGAGACGGGTGGAAATTACAGGAATACAGTATTCATACATAAAATCTGAAAAGAAATAAAATTTAAAAATATTATCTATGGTTCAACTTTAGATGGACAATGAAATCCCAATTTTTTTAGCCAATCCTTGGAGGACACTCATGACTTAATCTCATTACCCATCTGCATAGCTAATTTTCTCTGCTTTCTCTCTCAAGTTCACCTGTCTTTCCAACCCCAACACAGTGATCCCATCCCTCCAAACTGTACCTCGCCCAGCCCCTGCGGATAGGAGAGGAGAAGAAGTAGAGGGAGATGCCCGAGATGAGAGCTGGGTGTGCCGCCAGAATGATCACAGAGGTAGTAGGGAGCCTAGCATCTGATACAGCATCTGGTCAGAGAGGAGACAGTTAAGAAAAACATTTTCCCTTCTGGGGTCTCAGCACCCAGACATTCCTGCAGCATGAGCTCCGTAGGGACAACTCTAATTACAGGTTCTCTATGCTCCTCCTCAGGACTTCACTCATGCCTCTGGTTTAATGTCACCTAGACCCACACCACTTGTTTGCATTTGTTCAGGAGTAACCGCTGATACAAGAAGAAGAGGCCGTGGGATTTAACACGGAGTGGTCCTCCCAGCGGGGTGATATAACTGGAGTAAGTACCACCAGGTGCTGTAAATCATTGGTTGATGTTGTATGACTGTCTCCCCTGGAATGGACTTGATTCTTGACTTCATGAATCAAAGCAGCTATGTTCACAAGCAAAAGCCCCTCCCAAGACTGGGCCTATTAACATTCTCTTGTGGAGGGAGGGGGGGATTCATGAGGCCGCTACCTTCCCTGGAGTTTTGGAAGTGGGTGACAATTGCTGGGAATGGGAGAAATTATATCTTAAGCCCTAAGCTACTGACATTTCTGTAAGTAACCTGGCAAACTCATCAGCTCACCCATCTGGACTTGGGCAGAACGGTTCATTTCTTCATTGCCCTCTCTGTCTGGGATGAATAGAGCTAGACTTCCAAGAAAAGCCACTCAGCAGTTGAGAGTGTGGAGGAGTGTGGGTCATGTTGACTTCCTGGAACAACTGTCCTCCCCAAGCCTGGTTCACCAGCTCTGGAACTCAAGGAAAACGTCACACAGTGGGCTGAAAGTAAAGTTTCGGACTGGACCAATTTGCCTGTGAGTTACAGTTTTTGTAAAGAAATGATAAGTTTGTTCTGTTGCACACTCCTAGTCTATACACACATGCTGCATGTAAATCTGTGAAGTCATGTTTAACAAAGCTGAAGATGGCACAGAGAACTGCAGTAAGACCTTAACAGTTTATCTTTGCATAACGTCAGTAAGCTAATGACCATGGGCTGTTGATGGGGGAGGTGATGTATGCTGTGAGTATGTTTTATCGCCATTGCTTAATAAAGAAGCTGCTTTCTGCCAATGGCTTAACAGAGCAAAGCCAGGCTGAAAGAGATATAGAGAGAGAGTAGGTGGAGTCAGTGAAAAGCCACGTAGCAGCCAGAGTGGACAGATGCCTCTGCTGGGGCCCACTGAAACTTTGCTGGTAGGCCACGACCTTGTGGTGATGCACAGATTAACGGAGATGGGTTAGTTTAGGATATAAGAGCTAGCTAGAAATATGCTTAAGCTATTGGCCAAACAGTATTGCAAATAATATAGTTTCGTGTGATTATTTTGGGTCTGAGCAGTGGGAATGAACCAACAGCCTCAGTCTACAGGCTGTATCCGACACTGTGCTTGTCTCAATAAATAAAGTGGGTTTTTGTTTTTGTTTTTAGACTTTAAAACATCAGTTAAATGTGTGAGTTTGGGTAATGTGCCCCCAGTGCATGCAGTGCCCATTGAAGCCAGAAGAGGGCACCTGATCCTCTAGAACGACAGTCACACTGGCAATTGTGGGCTGTCATAACAATGCTGGAAACTGAACCTGGGTCTTCCACAAGAGAATGAGGGATCTTAACCACTGAGCCATCTCTCCAGCCCCTAAAATACAGTTGTCTTGGAACGTAGCCTGCTCAGTTGTTCACTGTGGGCCTTGTGTGCCATGCTGTCAGTGTAGAGCATTTGCAATAGACTTCATGACCTACCAAACTTAAAACATTTACTCTCTGGCCACGTGTAGAGGAGGTTACATAATGGAAAAAATGTGGCCAATGTGCCTGGGTTCAATTCCCAGCAGCAACAGAAACAGCAAAAATAAATCATCTTTACACAGAGAGATCTACAAGAGATATTTTTATCCTGGGCCCATTGTGCAAGATTAATTTCAAAAGGCATTCATTCCCTTGAACTCCCTTTGGTGCATGGTGCATGCTTTGACCTTTAAATGTTCCTAATCTGTGTCCTTCAGACTCTAATGACAGCCTAACCTCCCACTACAATCCTGTAAATAACTATTTTCATATCACTACCCCCACAAGAACAGGTCTTTATTATTTGTATGCAGACACCTAGTGCCTAGACATTCTGTGACTTCATATTTAGATAAAATAACTTCACTGGGGACTGTTATGTCAATGGTCATTGATGTAGACCTGAAAAGTTCTCACAATCACACAAGTGGCCAGTATCAGACCCAGACTCATTTAGGACCCATTCTGGCCACCTTTTAATTGTACATAGATGTAATCAAACATACAGATCATACTTAGCACACATCTAGAAGAGCAATCTAGAATTATAACATTGATCCACACATCTTCATATTGGCTAAAACCTCAATGCCCAGTGACTGTTTCCTTGTCTGTGGTCCAGAGTCATCACAGGATGCATTTCTGCATATTCTCTACCAACTGCTAGCCCATTACTTCCCCAAATCAAACCTGAAAGTCTCACCGCTTACGGTTCCATGACCCGTTATCTTCAAAACCACCTTAGGTGTCAGTCATAAATATTTCACTTTCTCAAGAGGTAAATCACAGCTTTGGACATCACTAGCAAAGAATGGCTTTTCATTATCTCTGCCTATTATAAGCACAAGCATTCAGATGCCACCTTCCAGAACAGCTGAAAGAATAAACAATAAGAGAACATGTTTACTGCCTGATAACTAGAAGCAACTTACCTCCGTCAAAATAAATCTCCGCAGACTTCAACACCCTTGGAAAGAGTGGGAGAGGAAAAAGGGGAAAAACAATGCTGGGTGCAATAATATTTTATTTATATCCTGTATTCATGTCCTGCTTTACAAAAATAGGCATCTTACACCCTGAATGCAGGGAAATCTGCATCCAAACAGTGAAAGAAATGTGTCACCTGCTTAGTGACATCTCTTAAATATGATCCAGGAAATGTCAAGCCAAACTACAGAGACAAAAGCTGTGTCACCAACCCCTCATCGGCTTAGTCTTGCCAGTAGAGAATCAAATGATGAGCTTTTGGGAGGTTGTTTTGTTTTGTTTCAGATCCTAATGGATTTTCTGGAGCAAGTTTTACCCCTTTAAAGAAAACTAAGGCTTGATTTTCAAGGCTCACAGTTACAGCCGCTGCTCTATCCTCTGTCATACTCCTACTCTGGAAAAAGTAGGACCACAGTAGACATCAAATATGTTCAGGCCATGTGTGCATCTCCTAGGCGTCTTTATGACACTAACATTTATTTGATTTTTTTTTAATCTTTGAAATTCTGTATTATAAAACACAATGGGGAACAAAACTGATCTAGCTTGACATGCAGGTGAAAAGCCCAAGTCTGTGCGGGTAAGGTGAATAGCAATTTCCTCAGGGTCAAATAAAGACAGCACAGCCCCTGTGCATGTCAAATCACTTTTTGCAGATACACAGTAAGCACAGGAAAATGAGCAAAGCCAAGCTTTCTTCCTTCCTGGGGAAGTAGATGCCTCTTGTCAGCATTAGGCTGACATCTGTGTCCAGCAGTATGTGTTTCTCTTAATTAGACTCTGTATGCATCAAATAAATTTTAATTAAAATGGAAACAGCTGAATACCTTAAGGTTAACACAAAGTGAAATGACTGAATTGCGTTGGGATGAAAGGCCTCTGCTACTCCAAAGCTTTCCTGCACTTGTTGACTAAGTGCCTGGGATTCTGCAGGGAGCAGGGCAGGGATAAGCCGAAGAGGACCACAGACAGAACCTGAGCACTTCCTGTTGTGCACCGCAGCAGGGCTCCTTGCCCATGTTGTTTCTTGCCAATCCTCACTGGGGACAAGGTTTGTGTTCATTTGAGGACTCAAGAACAGCACGGCCAAGCTTGTGACAAAAAGTTTACAAAAGCCTCCTATAACCTCACATCACACAACCTCAAACTACACTCAGACCTATCCCACCTTGAATCATAAACCGTGGATAATATGTGCACTGATATTCTAAGATGATGGACGGGGATATTGATTGACAGCATGATAAAATCACAATGCCCCACTGAGCTTTTTCCTTACTACAGCTGTTTTTATTCTTTGAAAAAAGAATCTTCTGTGAGGGATTAAAAACAAGATTAGGATGGGAGAAAATAGCTCTGCATTTAAGAGCACTGATTGTTCTGCTAGAGGTTCTGGGTTCAATTCCCAGCACCCACACAGCAGCTGCAACTCCAGTTCCAGGGTATCTGACTCCATCTCCTGGCCTCCATAGGCACTGCACACATGCGGTACACAAACATACATACATATAGGCCAGGCACCCATGCACATAAAATAAAAAGAAAACCTCAAATAAATAAAACCAAGTATTTTAAGAAAGAAAAAGAAGCAAGCTCTATCCATCCATGAGTAAGGATAAGCAGAACCCACTGTGACTCACATAGCGACAAATAGTAGCCCCTGAGAAAATGATCCATTCAAACAATAATCTCCTAAAATGATATTTGACTATTATATAGTCAATGTGGTTCATGTCGAATTTAATTTCCATCTAAATTTAAAATACAGGAGACAAGGAAATCCATTATTAGATTTGGAGTTGAATGGAGTAAGTCATTTGAAAGTACAGTTTAATTTTTTTTTAAGTCACAGCATTAACTTGGGGAGGTTAGTCAAATCAATTTCAACTTTGGAAATATACAAGAGCAGCCTGGGATGCTTAACTATAAAGTGCTGTGTTATAAAAAGGAACAAAATTAAGTAGTCAGATGTATTTGCTACATTAAGGCAAAATGAACACGCCTGTGATTAAGGCAGTTTGAGAAAATGGCTGTGAAATCTTTTCTGTTCAAACTATAGCAATAGCTATAGCTAAAAGAGCACTCGATGTCTCGTGCAGGAAGATGTTTTCAAACGCAAGGTGGTAATGGTGTGTGTGCTATGTGACCGGTGGCTTCAGAGCAGCTGCCACTGAATGGCCCTCCTGAAACAGAAGGGCTTTGTCAAGCCCCTCGGAGAGAGGAGACGCGGACCGTCTAATCATGTCTGTATATCCCAGAAAAACAAAGTTTCTAAGCCTTGGTTGCAATCTATTACAGACTGCAGATGCCTGTCTCAGAATCTTCAAGGTTCAGAAATTTTAACCCACTAATATTGAAGAAAGAAAATAAAGTCTTTTCTTGCACACGAATAAGACAAATCGATCAAGGCTGAGACTAAAGTTTATCCTGGGCCCCCTTCAGATCTGATTGTATTTCAACAGGGATGCTCATGAAATTCCGTACATGGAAGGGAGGTTGAAAGGATCCACTCTTCACAGCAGATGCACCGTTAGGTCTGCTGCTGTTGGACACACTTACATCCTCTGGACTTTTGAGGACGATCACAAGTTCTGAGTGAAAATGTGAGTGGGAATGGATGGCAGCTCCCCTCGGAGACAGAAATAATCACTTCTACCATCTTGCACAAGAGCGTCTTCAGAGCCTGCCAGATAAGCCACGGAGGACAAAGGGACTTTTGCATTATCCCACAGGCCAGTCTGTAAAGTGGCCCTGTGTTTGTCTGACAAATTCAAGTTTACCAAACAATTGTTGAAAACTGAAAACCAGAGGCTCTCTATGGAAACTTGAACCTTTTTATATTAGGGAAGAACTTGTGTTTTGACCAACTGTTTTGGGGGTTCCTTGAATTGAGTGGTTCAATGCAACAAGGGTGAGTAGGGTTCTATAGTCCTAAAGGGGAAGAAAGAGAGTAAGGTGTAGGCAGTGTGGCTCAGAGCAGAAGGGACAGATCATAAAGCAGACAAGAGCTAAGGAACATTCTGCCTCATTCTCTTTTTCTATTTAGGCCAATGGACAAAAGGTGACAGTCACTCCAATTTTTAAAGTGTTTTGTTTTTTTAAAGTTCTCATTGTCCTTTCATGGTTATATGTCTTTCCACAGTTAGTTGCCAAACACTTAAGTCCTCGGAAGTAGGTAATCTGAATAATGAAGAGTATTTTCTCTTTGGCAGTGAACCCAGGAGAAGCTTATTCAGGTAATGAGGTCAGCACATAAAAAGAGTGTATAAGCAAAGAGGCCAAATGTAGTTCTGATATTGACAGAGGTTCTAGAAGTCTCTTGTAATTGGAATAGCAGAGAGGAATACACAGCAGAAACAGCTTTGCTTTACTGTTTATTATGATGGGGAAGTGATTGGAAGGCCTAGGAAAGACACGGCATCCCTGGTTACCTGTACTGCCTCGGGAAACCCCAACACTCCCTGCATCTCTGATTGCCGGTACCATTCTTGGTGAACCAACAGTTACAAAGCAGTGCTTCTGATGGATGTAGGGTCCAAAGAAGACACCAAGAATCTCTGGTCCCTATATTTATAACAATAATGGGTGTATTTTTTACCTGCATTCATAGATGAAGGTCCCTCTGTCCCTTGTTATAGATGTACATGACACCACACACCCACTTTCAAATGTGAGAATCTAGAACATAATTCATTTTATGACTTAAAAAAAAAGAGTTATCAGTTAACATTCACTGTTACAGGGAAATTTCTCAGCTGCATTGACAGTGAATGGCACCATCAAATTGATGTTTGACATTCCTAGAACACTGGATAATTCACACTAAATATATAGCCAATCACTTGCCAAGCATCTTTCACACAATGAAAAACAAATTTATTATTCCAGATGTGGGAAAAGCACCTGGATGGAAGAGGCCTAAAGCGGTAAGAGCCAATCTTCCTCATTCTCTTTCTTGTTCTCTCTGTGTAAGCCAGGGGACAAGGGATGACAATTACTCTGGTTTTACAATGTTTTATAAGTCCGGACTGTCCTCTTGTAGCAATGTGTCTCTCTATATTTAGTAGCCGAACTACAGTTAGTAGTCCTTAAATGTGAGTAGTCTGGATAATGAAAAGAATTTTCTGTTTGGCAGTGAGCCCAAGAGGGGGTTGTTCAGGTAATGAGGCAGCAGAGATCATGGACATAGAGCGAAAGGATCTAAAAGTGACTGCGGAAATATTTCCCATACTGAGCTGTGTGGAAGCCATGGCTACGTCACTAAGGGAGCGCCACTGAGCACGTACATGTTGGTAGCCAGAGCTAGGACAGTAATGCAGAGTTACCTAAGTGAGACTGCGAGTGAGCCCACCCTTACCTCGGCCAGGAACTCTGCCTGAGACTTCTACAAGCCTCTGAAGAACCTGAGTTATCATGGCTTCATTTTGAGAAAATATGTTCTCTGGCTGGAATCCTTCTCGAGGCTCATTTGTTGCTCCTCTGTCCCATGGTTGCTGAATGTTTAAGTAGCTTTCCTTGAAGCAGTTGGCTATTTAACCAAAAGTCCCGCCTCCTCTTTGGGGCACTATTCTATTCGTGCCATTGTTTCAGATGAGCAGAAGGACAAACAGCTACAGCAGAGCAGATTCTGTTATTTCAAATAACAGTTGAACGAAAATGACAATTCATAACTTGAAAGTTAAGCATTACTAGTTTATGACTTAAGGCCATCTAATGGTAATTAATAAATGTCTTGAAGGGAAAAAAAATCATTCTTCATGAGAACATAACCCACTCCCATGCCATAATGCCTGCATTAAATAATCTGATTACATACTTACAGTCTAGTAAAAGGAATAACCAAAGGCCCATCTTCTCTCCATGACAGGATGTAATTACTGTGAATTCCAACACTACAAAATTCTGTTACATAATAAGACACAGACATAAGGTAGGTAGAGTTATACTAGATGTATAAATTGTCATTTTAAAAAGAAATGACTTTCTTGTATCTGGAACAGATTTATTTAGAGAATATCAAACATTATAAAAATTGAGAAAACAGTTATGCTAAATATTGATATGATGCTTAATCATACTGCTTTTTCTCTGTTTTCCATCATTAAAGAAAACTACCGCTTTAACACATCGCTTAATCATTTTACCTTGACTGGAATATAATGAATACAAGATTACACAACACACATTTTAAACACACATAATATTGAAAAGAATATTCTATTTTCTCCGCATGCCTTTTACATGTTAATATGTTTTGAGTTCAATTTAGCCTCTGTAATTTGCATGCTCATTTAAAAAATAACACCAGGAAAAGAAGAAAAAAATAAAAGAGAAAAACAAGAATTCCACATTGTCTGTACCCCAAAATAACTTCTATTAACATTAAGATCCAGGTTATTCATAAATTTGGATAGAAAAAGGATATTCTTTTACTAAAATTCTGTATGTCCTCTAACAACAAAACATAGTATTGAGAATGAAGGAGACGAAGTTTCTAAAACTGAGAATTACAATGTATGAAATAAAAGCACTCACTGGCCAGCCTTGTTAGCTGCCTTTCTGTTGCTATGCTGAAATAATTAAAGATAACTGAAAGAAAAGTTATTTTAGTTTATGTTCCTAGAGGGCTAGATGTCCATAATGGTGGGGAAGACGTGGCCCCAGGAGCAGGAAGCTGTGAGACCAAGTCTTAACCTCACGCAGACACAAAGAGTGGACTACAGGTCAGATGAGCCTATAGACTCCCAAAGCCTGCCCTGGTGACCACTCCCCTTCCCAAGGCTCCATTCGCTACAGTGGGGTTTTGTGTATTAGTAAGATTACCCAGAGCAGCAGAACCCACAGTAGCTATGCATGTAATTAAAGTTACATGTGATGTATATGTAGGATTTACTATAAGGAATTGGCTCTTTCAGTTACAGAGACTGGTGAGTCCCCGTCAGCTGTCTATAAGCAGGGGTCCCAGGAAAGTCAACGCTACAGTACTAAGAATGAGAAGGCTGGGCATACAAGGCCTCATAGCCAAGGACAGAGACTGTACCTGCTTCCTCATCAGCTAAGCCCAGAGTGAATCCCCGCTCCCTCACTTTTCTGCTATCCTCAGTCAAAGTGGGGGACACCCAGTCATGCTGAAGAGGACCAGCTGGCCTCCTCTGTCTGCGAATTCAAATGTTGACCAATTCCCTCTGGAAACACACTCACAGCACTCCCAGAAATAATGTTTAATTTGGGAACCCCATGTCCCCAGCAAGTTGATACATAATAAACTAAGCACTGAAGTAGCATTGCTCCCATGCCCAGAATGTAATTTAGAAAATGGGGCTGAGACATTCAGCTTGGGCCCTGGTAGCATAAATGTCATATTCAACCCTACCATAGCAAGCATGCATTCGGTTCACAAAATAACTGAAGAAACTGCTCTCAGCCTTTAGCCAAGTGGCACATGGGCTGAAGCCCACGGGATGTGGGAGGTAAACTCCAGACCCACCCTGGCTCCCTGCCTGGAAGCAGTTTCCAATGTGCAGCATGTGAAACCAAAGACAAGCCAAGGTGCTCCGTGGACACAATAAACAACCGGGGTATAAGGTCACCGAAATCGGGTGCTGTAAATAGAAGTTTAGGCCAAGAGGAATGAAGTGGTGATGGATTCTCGGACACTTGCATGGAGTCATCATCAGTCTTTGAACACAAATTAAAGTCCACCACAAGAGCCACAAGAAGTGCTGCGAAGATCCACCATGGAAAGGGATAGAGTGTTGACCAGGCAAAATGGAGCTGTCAGGGTGACACCATGGGCTGTACACAAGACCTCAGAATATTCGCTCCTCAACAGCACTGCTACTGCGAATTTAAATGAGTCTCATAAATTAGCTGAGGAATTTTCCTTAGAAGAAAAAAATCAGTAATCGTGATCCAGTCTTCAGGGGGTAGTGGCACCTGCGTACAATCCCAGAATCTGGAAGGCTGTGTTATTGTTGGTATTTTACTCTCTTGGGGCTTTTTTTGGCTTTTTTGGAGGACCCACCACCCAGCTCCCAAATAAATCATACACAGAGGCTTATTCTTTCTTACAAATGCCTGGCCTACTTGGCTTATTTCTTTCCAGCTTTTCTTAACTTCAAATTATTCCATATATGGCTTTGGGGCTTTTATCTTTCTCTAATCCTATAAACTTTTTTCCTTTTCCTTTTCCTTTCCTTCTTGCTCCATGTCTGGCTGTGTAACTGGTTGGCTGGGTTGTCAGGTCTCTAACAGCTCCACTCCTTCCTCTCTTGTTCCCAGATTCTTTTCTCCCAGATTTCTTCTCATGTTTATTCTCTCTTCCTGCCAGCCCAGTCTACTTCTCTCTCCTACCTCGCTATTGGCAGTTCAGCTCTTTATTAGACCACCAGGTGTTTTAGATAGTCACAGTAACACAGCTTCACGGAGTTAAACGAATGCAACATAAACAGAAGTAACATACCCTAAAATAATATTTCCCAACAAGACTGAGGCAGGAAGATGGCAGAACTCTGTTTCAAAAACAAAATAAAACATAAACAATGACAAGAATCCCACCATAATTCACATTATAAACATCTTAGAACCAATAGTATCCAGAAAACAAAACTACTACACATAAGAAAAACCATCAAATGTTGGTTAACAATCCAAAGCACACATAAGTACATACAAATATACACACACACACACACACACACATTCCAGAGTTGGCACTACTACTAAAACTAGCATGTGAATCATAAAGGTGATTTTTGTAAATATGCTCAAGGACATAAAGAAAAATAAGAAAAATGCCAAAACAAGTGATGAATCCCAACTGAGATTATTGCAAATGAACAAATGTAACTTCTGGGGTTGAAAAGTAAAGGATCTGGAGTAAAGAGGGCATCATATAGACTTTAAAAGAAAATCAGAAGATGCTGTAAAAGAGAAGGTGGATTAATCTGGAAAAAAAATAACAACAACAACAAAAAAAACTGGGGAATTGAATCCCAGAAGGAAAACAGACAAAATTCCTTAAAAGTCTACTCACTGAAATGTGGGATGATATCAAGTAGGTGAGGCTGGAATTTAAGCATGGAGAGGGGGAGAGAGAGACAGAGAGAGAGAGACTTAAATAATGACAAAATTTCTCTGAGTCCCAAATGCACAGAACCAAAACCTTTCAACCTAAGAATGCACACAAAGAGAAACCCACACAGGCACATGACACTCAAATTGCTGAAAACCAAAAATAAAGAAACTATGGCACCCACAGAAGAGACTGGTATTACATACAAAGTTACAGCAAAAATAATGACCATGGCCTTCTCATCATGCAAAGTAGATGACAATAAAATGCCTTTAGAGTAGAAAAAAACATGTTAAACTAGATCCTAAATCATTCGACATAAATGCAATTTCAAATCTGAAAAAAATAGTTACTAGAAGGCTTTCACAACCGGACCAAAGGAATTTGCTCAAGCAACAGGAAAATCATATGAAACAGAAACTCCGATTAACCTGAAAGAGTAAAGACCACCTGAGAGCATGGGGGTGGGGTGAGAAGGGAGGGTGGAAGGGGAAAGAGGAGGGGACAAGGGGAGGGGGGAGGAGAACTTGAGGGAATATGATAGTTGAGATGGAGGAAGGACAGAGAAGAGAGCAAGGGAAGACATATCTTGATTGATGGAGCCATTTTTGGGCTAGCAATAAACCTGGCTCTAGAGAAATTCCCAGGAATCCACAAGGATGACCCCAGATAAGACCCTGAACATTAGAGGAGAGGGTGCCTGAACTGGCCTTGCCCTGAAGTCAGACTGATGAATATCTTAAATATCACCATAGAAACTTCATCTAGAAACTGATGGAAACAGGCAGAGATCCGCATCAGAGCACTGGACTGAGCTCCCAAAGTCCAGTTGAAGAGTGGGAGGAGTGAGAGTATGAGCAAAAAGGTCAAGACCATGATGGGGTCACCCACTGAAATAGTCTGCCTGAGCTTATGGGAGCTCACCAACTCTAGTCTGACAGGGAATAAACAAGCATAAGTCCAAACTCTGAATGTGGTTGACAGTTGCATGGCTGGGGAAGACTGAGGGGCTACTGGCAGTGGCCCGAGGGTTTATCCCTACAGCTTGTACTGTCTTTTGGGGAACCTATTCTCTTTGAATGGATACCTTGCTCAGCCTAGATATAGTAAAGAGGGCCTTGGACACTCCCCAAAACAATGTGCCTTACCCTCTCTGAGGAGTGGATGGAGGGTAGGGTTGGGGGGATAAGTGGAGGAAAGGGGAGGAAAGGAAGGAGTGGGAACTTGGATTGGTATGTATAATGAAAAAAAGATAGTTTGTTTTCTTTTAAAAAAAATAAATTTAAAAAAGACTAAGGGGCTAACTTTCAATTGTAACTAGTTTTGAAATACATATATTTATTTATGACATGTAAAATGTATTTTATATGTGATATCTATTTGTAACATAATATTTATAACATATTACATGCATCAATTATATATAAATAGGGGTATTTTGCAAATGTGATCAAATTAATAATCCTGGAGTCAGAGCTTATCAGGCACAATGGACTTGACAACTGAAAGAGGTATATGGGAAGATCAGAGATATGACCCTGGAGACGAGGTCTGGGTCATGTCATTACTAGCTTTGAAGATGGGAAGCAGGATGAGCCACGGTATATGGCTCATCAGCTTTCTCAGCATCAAGAAGCCAAGATAAGCAAGCTGAGATTTCCTTATAGAGTCTCAATGGAAAGCCAACCTGCTTGTCACTGATGATGTGTTGTAATCCTAGAAGACATGTTTCCCAAGACTAACCCTCCAAAACCTTAACTAAGAAGTTGACAAAGGTTTAAGCTACAGTGTTTGGTAACTCTCCATAGGAGAACTAGGAAACTACAGCAATCAAATATATAAAGCACTAATAGAATAGATAAGATGTAATCTACAAAATAAATCCCAAATAAAGCAGAGAACAAATAGGAAAACCAAGTATCTATGAACTTCAAAGTCAGAATCATACAGATGACATCACATGACAACAGCATCTTCAACTGCAAATCAATTTGTTCAGGCTAGAAACTCTACAGATACTTAATACTAGCCTACCACACCCCAATACTGCTGCTGAGTTAAGAGGACATCATGAGGCAGACTACAAAATAGTTCAGAGGGAAGGAGCAGAAGCTGAGGAAGCACCCAAAGGAGAAGTTTTACCTCAGAACATATATATGGGGTGTAAATAAGAAAATGGCAATCAATACTCACTTTAAACGCACGGTAAACTGAAAGAAAAAAACTGGATGATCAGAGAAAATGAATAATGTCAAAGATTCTTTTCTTATAAGTAGTAAAATTGACTCTTAAAAACATTGGTAGCAAAACAGAAAGAAATGAGGCGACAGGTGGGGTGAAACCAATGAGGTGGAGGCCATCCCTGGGGACCCAAGTTAAATCCTTTAGAATTCACATGATGAAAGGAGAGAACCAGCTCTCACTAGCTGTCCTGTTTCTGTCCCACCTGGTCCCTGCAGCCATTCAGTCCCAAGGAAACACACACAGGCTTATATTAATTATAAACTCTTTGGCCTATTAGCTCAGGCTTATTATTAACTAGCTCTTGCAACTTAAATTAACCCACAATTCTTATCTATATTTAGCCACATGGCTTGGCACCTTTTCTCAATGAGACATCTCATCTTGCCTCCTGTGTCTGGCTGATGACTACATCTCTGCCTTTCCTCTCCCCAGAATGCCCTTAGTCTGGTTCCTCCACTGTAAGCAGAGGCTGCTCTTTCATTTCCTGGCTGCCTAGACCCAAAATAATCACACAGAAACTGTATTTATTACAATACTGTTTGGCCAATAGATTAAGCATATTTCTAGCTAGTTCTTACATCTTCAGTTAACCCATTTCTGTTCATCTGTGCATCACTACATGGTTGTAGCCTACCATTAAGGTTCCAGCTGGCATCTGTCTCCTGAAGCTACATGGCATCCCCCTGGTTCCACCTTCTTTCCTCCTCTATCTGCTTGGAATTCCCACCTAGCTCTATTCTGCTAAGCCACTGGCCAGAACAGCTTTATTCATTGACCAATAAAAGCAACACATATAAAGAAAGACTTCCCACACTGCTCCACCACCTATACTTCCTGCCTGGCTACTGGCCAATGAGTGTTTTATTAAACTAATAAAAGTGACAAATCTTTACAGTGTACAAAAGCATTATCCCACAGCACTGTCCAATGACTCCTACAAGCATTCTGTGGCACACCAGCCCACCACACACACACAAATGTATTTTTAAGTTTATTGAAATAATGTTTGTGTTTTTTATCATCTCTGAGTAGCTATAGAGAGTTAATAGCTTTCATGAGAAGGTGAGTCAGGTTTCTTTAAGGGTATGACCCCTGGTAGGTTGACCACATTCCCATGGATGACCCTATACCCATGAGTGTATGGGTAGCACAGATAGAACTTGGTAGGTTATTTGGAATGGAGGAGGAGAAAAGGTGGGGAGGCAGGGATGGGTCTGGGAGGAGTTGGGGGAGAGTGGGAGCAAATGTGATCAAAATACATTGCATGGAATTCTCAAGAATAAAATATTATATTAAAAATAAATAATAAAAGTTTTCAACACAGAACTGATAATTTCTAACAATGGTAAACATAAAGTAACCTCATGACCCAGAAATTGCATTTCTAAATAGTTGTTCAAGCAAAATTAAACCATCTTCCTACACAAAACATCTATAATAATAATGGCAATTTCATCTATAATAGATAACTATTAAAAAATAATCAAAAAGTCAATAAACAAGAGAACAGGTCAACATTTTCTTCATTATAGAATACTACTTAACAGTAAAGATGAACGATAACTTGAATACACAACAGGCTGAGAACTCAAAAATGAGCTTATGAAAACCAGAAAGCAACAAATTCATACTACATGACTATTCATATAAAGTTCAAAAATAGGCAAAAAAGTAATCTACACTGCTAACCATTCAGACATGGCAAAGGATACCAAAGTATACAATAAGCAAAACTCACTGAACTATATACCTCAGGACTGTGCTCTCTCACAGTACATAAATTATGCCACCATTTTTAGAAACTGGTGTATCATAAAAGCAAATAAGACCTGAGCAGGGTTAGGAAAGAAGGGGTTAGGAAATCTGCTTTTCCTTAAGAGATCCTGTTGTTGTCTCATAAAACAACACATCTCATGCATAATAGCAAGACTGAAAAAGAAATTAAGATAGACAAGTTATTCAGTATGAAGGAATGCTTGGTCAAGACCATCCACAGTTTAATCTGCAAACCATACAGCCTTCATGCTGTTTCGTCATTAAAAAACAACAACAGTACAATTTAACTTCTTTACACTTATATTTAAGCATATTTTCTTAGCATTTAGTACTATAGGTTAGAAGTACATAGGTAATTAAATCAAATGTTTGTCTCAGCATTTCTGATAAGGACATTGGTCTTAGTCTGTTTGTGCTGCTAAGAAATTTACAAAGAGCAAAAATGTATTTCTCACAGTTTGGGTGCTAGGAGGTCCAAATACAAAGTGCTGGCAGACCCATTGTCCCGTGGCAGCTGTAGCATCCAGAGAAGTGGGGAAGGCAGGGAGTTTGTGTCCTCATGTGGCTGAAGGCAAAAAAAGGTCGAGAGAGCCAAGGCCTATGTCTGCGGTTCTCAACTTGTGGATCATGATACCTTTGCAGGGTCACATATCAAATACCTGGCATATCATATATTTACAATATGATTCATAACAGCAAAATTACAGTTATGAAGTAGCAACAAAATAATTCTATGGTTGGGGTTCACAACCTGAGGGACTGCATTAAAGAGCTGCAGCATTAGGAAGGTTGAGAACCACTGCCCTACGAGAAGCTGTTTTCTGAGGGCCTTCTTCTCATTGGTGGGGAGAACCTCTCCCAAAATAATGGACTCTAAAAGGTTCCAATTCAGAACTCTGTAACATTGGCAATAGCTGAATTCTGAAGGAGACCCATTCAACCGTAACATAATCTGAATATAAGTAGCCTTGCTTGTTGTCCAACTAAAAGCCATTGGCTTTATTTTTGAGATCTAGGATGCTGTACCACATGCTCAGAAATGCGGTAGGAATGATAAAACAATGTCAGAGCAGTAGTTAGAAATAGCACTTCGTATCTGGTGCTTAACAAACTTTTCTCCATATCAGTTTTCCCATTAACAAAGGACAACGCTTTAAGGTGATCTCTGAGTCCCTTTAAGTTTCTCTGAGAGTCCTTGAATCTACAGGAATTCATTCAGCTCATCTATCAACACACATATTGAATCCTCAACTAAAGATTGGACATACAAAAGGAATAAAACTTTTTTTTCTCACTCTTAAGGAAAGTGTGATCTAGTAGAAAGAGTGGTAAAATATAAAATGCTGGAATGGTTGTAAGCAGAAGGGATGAAGTGTGTAAAAACAAAGAGAAGCATGCTGGTCAGTGGCTCCATTTTGTGGATGAGCAGCAAACAAGCTCAGGACATGGTTAGACATTGGAAAAACAAGACTAGGGTCCAATTCTTCTAACTTTTGGCTCTAATGAGCCCTGAGAGCTAATTAGACCCAGTGACTCATGCATGTCCTTGACATTCACTGCAATATGCCACACCTGGATGCACTTGCAGAGGCAACCAGGTTTGTAGAAACCAGTTATTGATCAGAAAGATCAATATGCACCAGTTCATATGGATGGACATGCCAGCAACAGAGCTAGCTGATAAAACACAGTCACACTAAAGGCCCAGAGAGAAAGTCATTATGGAAAAAGATGAATGTTGATTTTCCTGGCTTTACCTGGGTTTCACATCTGAAGCTTAACTCTCCATTAACACAGCTGATTAAGCTGATCCTCCATTATAACTAGTCACTGGTCAGATTACTTAATTAGACTAATCCATTGCTGTCATTCAGACACACATCTCTAGATGTTCTTATACACACACACACAGAGAGAGAGAGAGAGAGAGGGGGGGGGAGGGAGGGAGGGAGGGAGAGAGAGAGAGAGAGAGAGAGAGAGAGAGAGAGAGAGAGAGAGAGAGAGGTGGAGGAGATTGGGTTTAGATAGCTTTGGTCCCTCATCAGAAATCTCTATGTCAGAGGGCTTGGGGAATAGAGAAATGTGGAGAATTCATTCTAACTTGGTATGCATACCTCTCAGTAAAGAACATAAAATGCTTAGCATCCCATCAAATAGCAACTCTCACATTAAGCAGAACCAGTGAAGATTCCACAGAGCCTTACATACACTCAAGCCAGGTTCTGCTGCTAAAGGAGACCACATCAGCCCAGAAGTACTCTGACAAAATTACAGATGGATTTTTAGAGCTTCTGGGATTTTCAAATTGAGTATAAAGGGTTACGGGCTGCAATCATTTATGTAGACAGCAAGGGGTTGACTCTTAACTAAGACTCTCTTATATCTAGGTCACATCACTGACCAATCATGAGAGCTATAATCACAGCTCTTCGCTGGATGACTCTTGTATCAATCCATGGCACCACTGCCTGCTTCCATGATCACAGCAGACAGAACTCATGACAACCCTCCCCTGGATGATGCCAGGTGTCTATGGCTCCACTCCTTGTTTCCATACCCGCATCAGATGAAACTCAACAACTATGACCTCTTCTGGAGCAAAGGTTGGCAAAGGTGGCATGGGACCAAACCTAGCTGTGACCAGGTTTTATAAATGAATTTTAATTGTAACATAACTAGACCCTTTGGATTACCTATTGTCATTAGGATACCACAGCAAGTTGAGGCAAGGGAGATTATATGACCGATGAAGGGTAAAATAAGTACTTCTATGCTATGTGGCACACACACACACACACACACAGGTAGAGGTCACATGGAAATCCTTATCTCAGCACCTTTCACTACCAATAGATCAGAGAGATAATTGTGTTACTCAGCTTTCCATACTATGAAAAAAAAAACACATACATATCATTAAAGCAGGAAAGATTTATTTGGGCCCATCATTGCATCCATGATAACCGGTCCTCATTGTTTTCAGGACTTGTGATATTATACATCATAGTAGGGAATGTTTGGAGAGTTGGCCAAAGTTTGGCATATGATCACAAACTGTCTTTAGTGGTTTGGCTCTTTATGGCAGTTTTTAAAAAATAAGTGAGCACTTTATTTTTCCAATTAAAGTTTCAGATCAAAGAGAGTAATAAAAAAGACCAGGCTTCTACAAGCTATCCATGGTGCCTCACACAGAGCTCTGGACACACTGAGTGGGAATGCTGTGTGCACGGTCATTGAGCAAAGGCATTGAATTTCTCCAAGAATTGGCATTTGTACTGGCTGGTGGATGACCAGTCAGCCGAGTGGCCTTGGAGAGTGAATTATGCTTGGAAATAGCTCTAGGTTATGTGAAGAACATCCATCCATTCATTAGGTTGTAATTAACCCTACAGGGTCCCACTATGGTGTTACATTGAATAAAAACAGAGACAAGATAAAAAGCCCTTTCATGTTGACACAAACTTGAACAGGGCAGCTATTAACTACCAGTGTTGAGCTATATTTTGTCAAGATAATTCATGCCTCACTTTGAGGTGAATCTAATGCTTGGGATGCTTCCCCCCTGGTGCTCAGCTCGTAGCCCACCTAAGGGTGACAAGGTTAGCCATGGTGGAACAGCAGAGTCATCATTTTTCTTATTCTTAAATTCAAAATGAAACAGACAGATCTTGTGCCAGCTGATTCTGATTAAAAGCAACAGTCTTTCTTGTGTCATATTTCTCAATGCTTTTTGGACTGGGAAGGATTCTAATTATGACTGTGGAGACAAGATATTTGTATATTTTATGCCTTGGAAGGACTTTCCTTTTTTCGTTTTCTTTTCGGTTTGTCAAGACAGAGATTCTCTGTGAAACAGCCCTGGCTGTCCTGGAACTCACTCCTTAGACAAGGCTGGACTTGAACCCACAGAGATCTGCCTGCCTCTGCCTCTCGAGTGCTCGGATTAAAGGCATGCACCACCACCACTTGATGGAAGAACGTTTTTATTTTTAATAATATGTTGCAGTTATTAGACATTATTTTCAATGAGGATTACTATTCATTAATCTGAAAATAGTTGGAATAATCATATTCCATTTACAGAGGACAGTTGTAGGCTCTATGCTAATGAAAGGTACTCTGAATTATTCTGACCCACAATTCCTCTCAATTCTTGCTGTAGTTTGGACCATCTAAAACTGCAGCTTAAATGGGAAATGTCCCACAAGGGCTTGGCCACTGGCCCAAGGTGTTATTAGATTATGGGGGCCCTAAGGAGTGGGACCTAGTGAGAAGAAGTTTCTAGAAAGGCTTCAAAACTGTCTGGAAAAGTCATTCCCATCTACTACCTGCATTATTCAAATGGTACATTTTCCATGTAGTTTGCCAACTATGCCAAGCACTGAAAGCAGCAAGCAAGAACACAAGGATGAGTAGGCAGCCGCTTAACAGCCTAATTTTATAATACAGAGTTTGGAAATAGGTGACAACCTCTCACTATACTTCTTATCTATTCTTACAAAGACCCTGGGAGCTCCAGATATTATAGGCTTGACATAATTTAAATGTAGAAAATTTCAACTCCACGGTTTAGAAAGGTGAAAATGACAGAGAGAGAGAGAGAGAGAGAGAGAGAGAGAGAGAGAGAGAGAGAGAGAGAGAATGTCGGCAGTTTCCCTATGAGTTGCATTGTCAATGGATAACTATCCTGGGTTGATACACTAAGTCTGAACTGGAAAAGGGGAAGTGTGGGTGGCAATGCTGTAGAGCCAATAACACTGCAATAATCTTCGTAGGAAGGGAGGCCCTGAGTGCTTCCTGCAGCACAGCAGAGGGCATTGACTGCTGATGTTCGCCGTGGTGAAACACCTAGCACTGCCTTGGAGACGGAGCATCTACAGCTTGTTCCTGTGCAGAGGGGCATGGCACACCGTTTGGCAGATGATACTAGGTTTAAAATTCAAGACAAATTGCTGAGGTGCCTATTAACGTATCAAAGTGGGCTCTGGCTACCTACCAGGTTCTCCCAGCACCCATTAGTCCTACCTGTCACAGAGTCCTTTGGTTTGCACACCCCACCCCTACCCTGAACTCTCCAGCCCAGGGGCTAGGCAGCCCCTTTCTCCAGCTCCTCTGTCCCCTATAACTCAGCCATTTTGATTATGCCAGTCTCTTGGCCCAGGTCATCTACTGAACCCGTGTCTCCTTTCCTGCTCTACTCCCCCACCACACACACACACACCTAATCTCTTCACGTGACCAGGCTCATTCTGACCAGGTTCACTCTGGACCTTTCTAAATCCCTCTAGATATGCTCTCCCTTTTATCTACAATAAATCTTCTCCTCCGTCATACATAGGAGCTGTCAAATCCTCCTTTTCATTCAGACGAGAAGATAGAACCCAGGTCTGTGACTGTCTTTTCTGTAGACAGAACTAAAGAGTGAATATTTCAGCACAGAGAGGGAAAAGCCACATCCAAACAGGTATCAGTGCTCAGAATAACCAACCATGCATAAGCTCCCAGAATTTCTTCTGAAAGTCTCACATGCTGAGAAACCCATGAGTCCCAGGCAAGCCAAGATGGCCACTGTCATTACAAGGGATTCTACAGTGCTGCCCATGCATGGACTGAAGACTTTATAACTACGCTTGTCAACTTTATACTTTTGTGCGATGATTTACTTCCAGGGTGGCAGCTTATCGTTGTCACTCCATCTCAGAGTTTTCAGTCCATGGTGGTTTTTTCTTACCAACCTTGGGCTTGTAGTGAAATAGTACCTCATAGTGGGAGCACATGGCCCAGGAGGACTGTTCATTTCATGGTGACCAAGAAGTAAAGAGAAGTTTAAAAAAAGGGGGACAGGGTTCCTATATCCTCTTCAAGTGTGTTTCCCCAGTGACCCAACTCCTCCCATTAGTCAGCCGCTACCACCTTCCAAACATGCTGGAAGCTAGTGATCAGGTTTTCATACACAGATCTTCCCAAATGGAAACATCTTCCCCCTGATGCTGGATGTACCCACAAAAATCCCTCCATATTCTACCCATTGAGAATTGATCACACCTCCCATGACGTTATAGAACCAAAGACCTGATATGGCACATGTGTAGCAAATTCACATCTGGAGACTCTCGCAGACCAGTTGGCCAATTCACACAAGAAGAACACTTTCTTGGACACAATTGTTGCATGAATCATCTGGGAATTTGACACAGAAGAAGTTATCTCTGTTCCTCTTTCTCCTGTTTCTTGCGTAAAAGATCCCTTTGTCACATGCCTGCAGTGACACAGGAACAAGCACAATGTAAGTCCCCACCAGCACTGTCTCCTTCATGTCTCCCAGCATCCTAGAAACTTTATTTTTAGCAAAGTGCTCTTAATAAGAGGTTTCTGAAATGAAAGGATCAAATGCACAGTCGAGAACAATCCAGGTCTGTGCTCTGCGTGGCTGGCCTCTTTCCACAGCAGCTCCTTCCTGGGGCCAGCCCCATCTCTATCAGTACCTGATGAAGAAATACAAGCCAGCACAGATACAGGCCTCAACCCCGTCCACTCAGAGGAAAACCTGCACCAAAGTCCACTAGAAAGTATTTCTAGCGTCTGGCAGTTTTTGGCTCTTTGTGCAGGTTGTAGTTACTCAGAGAATCAAGATATAGCTAAAGATTTCATGTAACAAATATTGGAGTGCCTCCTCCCACCTCAACAGTATTCAGGTGGGCCTGGGCTAAGTGTTGTTTACATTAGTAAATAAATCTGGTCTGTGCCCACAGAGTTCACTGTCTTATGGGAGAAAAACAAGAAACAGACTACAAAGAACATGTGATTTTGCATTGGGAGAAGCAGGAACTAAAAGGGTCGTAATTAACACATGGAAGAAAAACAGATAAAAGACAGAGACCATACATGTTAGATAGCTTTCCTTTACTGTAACAAACCCCTGCCATAATCAACTTAATAAAAAATGCATATCAAATTAGCTCATGGTTTTAGAGGCTTACAGAAATCCATGATCCGTGTCTCCCTCGATCTTAAGACTTTGGCAAGACCACACATCATGGCAAGGTTGTATGGCTAAGCAAGGCCACTCTTTTCATGGGAAACAAGCAAAGAAGAAGAGAAAAGAAGGGACTGAGGTTCCATGATCTCCTTGGATACCAAGCCTCCAATGACCTGGTCTCATACTAGGCCCCACCTCTCAAAGACTCTACCACCTTTCTATAGCATCCAGCTGGAGAATAAGTCTTTGCCACATAGACCTGAGTATGGACGGACACTGAAGATCCAAATGACAGTCCTCCCATGTAATGCTTTCTAACTTTCTCGGTGATATGAAAGACCTTGGCTGAATGTACATGAGAAACGGGGGAAGACTTGAGGAGGGAGAATAAGTACAGCATAGTTATCTCCATGGGAGAAGGCAGATTGCAGGAATAACTGGTAAAGATGCTGGGAAGAGCTGAGAGCTAGCACCTAGTAGGAACACACTCTGCTCAGCTATGGTGTCCCCCGTGCACTCGGACAGCTCAGCTGCAAGCAGAACAAGGCGGACAGCTGAGTCCATGAGCAAAGATTCTCCGCGGTGACTCAAGGCTAAAGATCCCTGGGAGGTGCCAGGAAAAGTACGGATGTCCAGACACCTACTCCAGACGCAGTGACCCGTGGGCCTGTAGCAGAGTCCAGTCGCTGGTAACAATGGTACAGTGATGTCAATGTTATCTAAGTCACAAGCTTGAAGAAATGATAAGATGGCCAAAATCACGTGAAGACAATAACTCTGATTGAGCAAGGAACCCAGGGAAGAATAACCGAAAACTGTATGAAGACAGACTGGCTACCAACTAACTAGTGAGAAGTTGGAGAACTCAATATGGTCAATAAATGGCTCTAGATGGCTTTCCTTGGTATTAAGCTGGGAGAAATCAGCACATTTGGTAAGGACATGAATGTCACTATTTCCAATCCCTGGATTTTTCAAATGCTGTTTGAGTACAGAAAGCATATGGTCACATAAGTGGGTAGCTGGCCAGCACAATTCAGAGTAAGAAAGACACTAGAAATGAAGAGATCTAGGAATTGAGAAGCCAGGATATGGTGTGGACAATCCACCTAGAAGTGAAGTTGCTGTACACAGTCTCAGAAGCTGGGACAGGCAGACTTTGCACCAGGAATAAGGTCCTCAGAGAATAAGAGGACATGATAAAGGCACAGCCAGTATCCCAGGGTCAGAAGAGCCAGTGGGGACTTGGGAAATCAGGAGAGGCATAAGACTTCTAAGAAGTCAATGCCCTGAACTAGATAGATGCCAACTTCAGACAAAAGTACTGAGGTTCAGGGTGTGATGTGGGACGCAAATAGTCGTTGACCACTATGAAGAACCGTCTCCACCACATTTCATTCTCTTTGACCCAAAGGCACCTCAAATCCTGGACCAGATTTGCAATAGCCAAACACTGGTCCCAATAAGTCCCTTGTAGCCCTCATTCCCATGGCCTTCCTTCTTCCTTTTTTCTGCTACCCTAGCCAAACTTCCAGGGAGTCACCTTCAATGTCCTTCTTCTCCCAGCATCTACTTTCCCTACCCCTGCTATGAAACAGCACAGCCTCTCTCTTGGACGTGAGCCTGTGCCTTTGATATCAAAGCATCTCCCCAGTCCATCACTGCCTTTCGATGGCAGTTGGTTCTGACCAGGCCTCTGCACTTCGACCTTTAACTCCCAAGTCCAACATCTAACCAGCCCCCAGGCTGGTACCCTCAAAAGTTAAATCAGATCACTGCTCCATACAAAACCCTCCGTCAATTTCTTGTCTCAATCAGGGTAAAACTCAGCATCTACAATGTCCGTGTAGGCCCTACAGAATACATTGTCCTGTTGTTCTGGACTTTACCTTCGCTGATTACCATCCTCTTCAGTCACATTTTCCTCTTTCAACTAACACACTAAGCAACTGTCAACTAAACATTCACCCTTGCTGTGCTGTTTCCCTAAAACATGCTTCCCTTAGAGTGACACATGGCTTGCCATAATTTTCAGCAAGCCCTCCTCAGACCATCCAGTCCAATGACAGCCCATGTTTCTGACACTCTTTAGTCCACTCCCTTTCGTCAACTCATTATTGGTGGTTAAGTTAGAGAGTATACGTAAGGACAATATCCATTGCACTTGCTTATTGTGTTAACAATACATTCTTGGTCTGGGACCTTCAGAAGGATTGAGATGAGGAGTTTTGTCTCACTGGGATATTGTATAAGCAGCGCTGGATATGTAGAAGATACTAGGCTCCTGCCTATTAAAGCAACGAAGGGATAAACAAATGGCTGTGCCCACTCAGAGACATTCATCAGCATCCAGAGTCTTCCATAAGCACACTGGGACTGTTTGTATCATGAATAACATGACCAGTCAAAAAGCATTTGGTAGAATTGAAAATCATGACTGAAACTTCAAGCCCTTGCCTGGTGAGTGTGACTCTTCTCACACCCACCTCCTGAGGGAGTGTAGCGTATGAAAGTGTACTTTCTGTGCCCATCTGTGAGGCTCAGGGATTGAAATCGCGGGTGGGAGGTAAAAGAAATAAGGCAAGGACCCACAGAGAACTCCAGCGTAAGAAAAACAGGTGTTTGCAAGCAGCGCATTGCGCTGAGTGCCTCGGGTGAGAGAGACTGGCCTGTGACTGTTCTGCCTTGCTGGATAAAATGTGCTCTGAAAACATGACTCAGAATCCCCTAGAAAGTCTGGAATTTCTAATAATTAAGTTTCCTCAGTGATAGAAAAACATGATCTCATCTTCCCCTACGAGCAGCTACGTGTTCCAGGCCAGCAACACTCAAAGTTTCTCCTAAAAGGATTTCACTGGCCAAGATAAAAGAAAATGAAGGCTCATCTACATGCTCCTGCCTAATGTCACCACGACTGCTCAGCTCTAAGCTCTGGGCAGTTTCCTCCATCTGTGATGTGCCTGCCATTACTTAAGCTTTTGAAAACATCTTTTAAAAGTCAAAGAGAGTCCAGAAACCAAACACCCAGCACTCTTACAATTTTCATTATGACTAAGATGCTGTGGGTGTTGCCAATCCATCCCTGAGATTTTATGTCCCAGTAAACAAATCCATACCATCACTTAGCTCTTGATCCAGTCTATAAGAGCCAAAGTTCAATACAAAAGAGAGGCCCCAGGGCAGACAAAGCTCAGATACATAAATGAAGGCAGTCATTGTACAGAAAACAATTCAAGGTCAAAGAGAAAAGTTCTGGGTCTAGGTTTGTGCATGTATTTGATATAAAGTTAATTTGGGCTAATACGTTTATTGTAAAGTTAAATGGGGGATACTTTCTAAAAGGAATCAGTGACCCTCAATGAAATAGAATCTATTAAAAAAGATATCAATTTACAAATCAACTCAGAAATATATATGCATGTGTGTGTGTGTGTACAAAGTACAAATGTGCATTATTTGGGATTTAAGAGGCACATCCATGAGCATACATAAAAGTTAGTCCCCTGGTTAGAAGAGCTGAACCTACCACAGGGTGGGTAACCATAAAGTAGGTCATTATTAAGCTGCTATGGAACTTTCAGACATCCAGGCTGTTTAGAAAAATCTAAAATAAATGAAGTTTGAA
This sequence comes from Ondatra zibethicus, assembly GCA_004026605.1. NCBI lineage: Eukaryota > Metazoa > Chordata > Mammalia > Rodentia > Cricetidae > Ondatra > Ondatra zibethicus. Next base: position 135,251 of record PVIU01001820.1, read on the forward strand.
AAGAGAGAAAGGACTGAAAAGAACGCTTCCATAGAAGAACGAAACTGTTGCTTTCTTTCAGGGAATGAGCTGATGGGAGGGGCTCGAAGTCAAAGGACAGGGCCCCTGTTGCTACATGGGCAACTGTCTCCTGAGATCGTGAACCTGGTCAGAGAGCTCTGAGACTATGAGGGAAGTGGTATGCCTTGGAATGAATGTGAATCGAGGCCCAGTCATGGCTCTGCCATTCACTCACCCACATCCATGAAAGTGGGTTTTAATAGCCACAGAAGAATCTCAGCTTTCCATAATGAATGCTTCCTCTCACTTCCATATTTCTCCCATCTTCATCAGCCACGGGGATAGTTTTGTCCAATGGGACATCTGTGAAACAAGCAGAGCTCCGCTGAGGCTGGTTGGCATAAAGATGGGAGGCTCAGGACATGGGGAAAGACCAATAGACAGGTTGTTCCCAGAGCACTGTAGGCACCCCAGAGGTGAAGACGACATCTTGAACCTTGCTCCCTCTACAGACACAGAAAAAGTAGAGACAAGCTTTGGAATTCTTGATAGGGTATCAGGGACACAGATGCAATAAGAAGATAACAGTTCATGTTGGATAGTCTCCTCCCTTCCCTGTACACACGTGTCATTCCAGGGGGACATAGGGGTGTTGCTTTTCCTCCCCTTGAATTTAGCTTAGCTCTGTGAGTGCTTTAATGGAAGAGGCATCTGGGATATCCTGGACTGCCAAGTCCAGGACTTGAAATAACTTACAGCTTTTCCTTCCTTCTTCACAGGACGATTTCTCTTAGACTGGTGTGTAGATCAATTGGTAAGTCCTAGAGGGGAGGGGAAGGGAAGGGACGGAAGGGAAGGAGAGGAAAGAGGGGGAGGAAGGTTGGCCGGCTAAATGAAATAGTGAGTTCACAATGCTTTAGAAACAACTCACCATTAGACAAGGGCACCAAACATTCTTGAGCAGCAGTAATGAAGTATTCAGCTCTTCTGACAAGCTCTACCAAAATCATGTGACCAAATAGGCAATTTAAAGGTTCACTTTGCTTTCAAAACATGTTATTTCATAGAGTACAAATTACACTACACACATCAGCTTCTTCATGTTTATTTGACTTCAGATTCACCACTAGAGACGTACAGGACCACTAACACACCAGTAATGCAGCCACCACCACCTCAAGGATGACACTTAGATTGCAGTCACATCACCCAGTCCCTTCCCTTCTAGGGACAAAAACGCTGATCTTTACCTCTGACAGTGGATTGGTATTTTCTTCTTGGCATCAGCTGACTCCTCAGAACCAATAATAGCTTATGGGTATCAGATGTAATTTCAAGAAAAGTATTAGTTTTTGTTCCAATTTTCTAACTGATTACTGGGTGCAGGGGCATGATTTGGAAAAGCATAATGTTTTAGATATTATGCCAGAAAGAATTCCTTCATGGAACCCCTTAGCAAGGATGAGCAATGGCACCCACAATTCTGAGTTTCCAAGTACTTAGCTAACTCAGTGCTTACCTAGTGTGTGCAAAGAGGAATGGGGTGGGCGGAACATGACATAGACGACATTGTGGGTCCTAAAGTCAAAGAGCGAGAATCTCAGGAAAGGAAAAATATACTGAACAAAAGCAAAGAAATAAGTGCTAAGTAAACTGAACAGGAGTATAACACACTACCGTGGGCCCTGCACCTCCGTGTCCAGGCACGGTGGAAAGCTGACGAAGCCACAGATAGAGAGACGGTAGAGTCAGGCTATGCAGAAGGTCTTGAAGAGCAGCTCCGTGAGCTTTGTGTCTCTAGACTAGTGACCCCGGAGCAACCTGAAGAAGAAGAATATGTAACCCAAGTGAAAAGAGGTGAGGGTCGGAAACTATTTTTCAGAAGGGCTATTGTGTCATGAAAATCTCCAAGATGTCTGTTGTGCCTCAGCAACATGCTAGGGTGGATCTCGTGCTCACATGGCTGCTATTCACAATTTATGCCCTTCTCCTTGAGGCCCGTTCCCCTTACTTCATCAATACAACACACAGTTGCAATTAATGCTAGCTCACTTCTGACCTGCGGTTGGTCCTCACGAACCTTCCACAGGAATCTCTGCTGCTGGCTTAATGAGTCTAAGAGGAAATAGCAAGTTTCTTCTGTAAGTGTCTAACAAGCACAGAGCAGCTTCCTTTGAGATGCCTGGTTCACCACGTTAGTCTCAGAGAGGCGATCCGTGACACTGCTTGGATGCTTTCTGAGTTAATGATCCACCTGACCATAAAGATGGCCCTCTATAACCTGACCCCTAAGGACTTGGGAAGGTTTTATCATGTGAACCCTTCCTGGCATTTGCTGTGGGTTTAATTATGGCTGACTATAAAGTGTGATAAGAAAACGGCCTGGTTAATTTAAGAGCCCTACCAGTTTATGCTTTCTTGCTACTTACAGAAATCCACTTAAACTGCAGAGTAATTTCCCGAAGGCAGAGGACGGATGGAAACCTGAGCACAGGAGGACTTCACGCCACGAAAAAAAAAATCTACATCAAAGAGTTTAAATCTCTGCCATCACTAAGCCCTGCTCTCCTCTTGTAGTATGGTCTGTGATACCCATGAACAACCACCACATTTTGGACTAAATTTGAGATCGCCAAGATGTGAGCTGGATTATCAAGAGGAGAATGCACAGGGGGAAGAGAATGGAACAAATAGAATCAAGGCAATGGTTTTTGGTTTTGCTTCTGTTTATATGTTGTTGTTGCTGCTGTTTTTGCTTTTGTTTTTGTCTTTTTTTTAAGCCATAACTAGGAAATTGGACACAATTAGCATTTTCAATTTTTGAAAAAGCTTACTTGGTTCCATGAAATCCTCGCAAAGATTTTGCAGAGTTCATGAACATGCCTGGGGCTTACACAATGAATTGATCTCCAAGAACACCATGCAATTCATAGCTGATCATCCCACCATGACAGTAGGTTCAAGGAAGAGGAAAAGAGAAGAGCTGGCAGCCAAGGAGCTTGCTCAAGGACCCATAGGTGACATCAGGGTCTTTGTGGCCTTCAGTGCCTGGAGTAAGACTCTCAACACATCTCCCCCAAATAGTAGCCCAGGATAATGAATTTACTCACTCATTTGCTTAACTCCAAATAATCATACAAGCTAGAGGCTTGGCATGTCCCTTCTCCCTTCTCTCCTGACACAGCCTCAGAACATCAACTATGAACATAGGCTAACTAGAGAAAACTTGGTGGAGACTTTGGGGAAGTCATATTATTTGGAATATAATCAGATGAATTTTGATCTCACTGAGACATCTTGAAAAGATGTGACTTTGGTATCATTTGACCCTTGCACCTTATAAATGCAATGTAGTGAATTTAGATCTCCCAACTCCCCCATGTGAAAAGCCAGTAGTGGTAGGTAGAATCCTTTGCAGTATATTTGGCAAAGGTTTCTCCAAACCTGGTTCCAAAGATAGACACGCAAACATGAGTCATGTTCCAGGGTTAATCAGTGATGGAGCAGAAGAAATAGCATCCTTAGGCCTGCTGTCACTTAATTTGTCTCTTGGGACATCCTAGGCTAACATAAATTATGTGCAAATACATAAAAATAAGTATCAGACACGCTCTGCAATGCCTTGAATCCCATAGTACATTTAATAGCCTGTCTTCTCTCAAATGATCCTCTTTCCCATACTTCTTACACGTGGGTTTCCTGGCTCACCCAACCCAATCCTTTGATGTCCCTCTAATCTGATTCAAAGCAAGTCATGCTGCAAGCTGACAAATTTATGATGGGACTATTACAAATGAAAATGTGTAGCCTCTTGTTCAGACATAATTACTAATTCAAGATGGTGGGCTGAAGACCCGAGTTTAAAACCCCAGAGCCCATGTGACGTCTGAGGTAGTAACACACATCTGTCATCACAACACTCTTATGATGAGATGGGAGGCTGAAGAATGCCCTGGAGATGATGAGCCAATTAGCCCAGTATCCACAGTGAGAGCATCAAAGAGACCCTCTCTCAAAGTGGGGAAGCAGGGACTGACACCGGAAGTTGTCTTCTGACCTCCACACGCATGCTATTACATATGCACAATGAAAATTACACACATGAACACACAGAGTCATGGTACATACATGTATTCATGCGCACACACATGCTCACACACAGAGAGACATACACACACATGGTAGGGCAGGTGGACAGAGGGTTCCCTCTCAGGTACATGAACCCCATGACCATAGAGCTTCCTCTCTGTCCATACAAGTAAGAACCTCACTCCCTTTCCAGCAAGCTCCAGCAGTTAAATCCACCCCATCCAGCCATAGTGGATGCATACGGCTGATCTTTACAGTTGCATGGTCTCTTGGCAAAACAAATACAAAATCCGTTTTGAAAACAACCACACCAATTCATTTTCAGTCTCACAGTAGAGCACCTCACACAAGCTTCGTACAAGTTATCAGTGAAATGGTTGTTGTCTAAATAAAGCGTCAGAACAATCCTGAAGCTCACCCTACCCCACGGGGCTTCTATGCCTGGTTGGTGATCAATGACACACAGGTGACAATCATGCCACCTCAGTAGGCTCTTTAGGGAAGCACTAGGCAGGGCCAAAGCCATGGTAGGCGAGCTTGCTGCAAAGTGCCTCTATGCCTGAACTGCATTTACAAGAGACTACAGACAGGAAAGTTCCTGCAGGGAAGCCAGACATTCAACCTTATTTGAACTTGACTCCCCTGAAGCAGTGTCCAGCAGGGATGAGGTCAGCTACATTGTCAGTGGCTCCTCAGAGGCCATGTCCACAAAGCATGTCACTACTAAAGTCCAAGTCCATTCTTGTTGTCATAGGCTGTACCTCTTTCATTGAACTCCATGACCAGGTCTCATCGGGGTGTGTGTTTGTTTGCTGATGTTAATCATCTTTCTTTCATGTCCCTTGCCAGCTTACAGGCTAGAAGTAAGTGCTTGCACCCTGCTCTGTTGATGTTGGTTATCTGTATGACAGTTCTCTGAGGCTTTGATACCTATCAAAGTCTTGAACCTACAGTGAGCAGGGGGTTACCCAAGAATCGGAGCATAGAGATGGTGCAGTCGGAAGACTGTGGATGGGAGTAGATGTGATTAATTTCAAAAGGATTTGCCACTACTCTCCACATTGCCCGAGAAACAGAGATGTTCTTGCATCCTGCATCTCTTTCCAGAGGAGGATCGTCAAATCCTTCACAAACACAGATTCATTTATCCCTCACAAGCTCTCCCTTAACTGTAGGTATCTCTGGTTGACCTTAAGAGAAACAAATACAGACACAACTTGTTTTTTTTCCCCAGAGGTCATCTCACTGCCATACTTAATCACCCCAAAATTGAGCAAAAGTTAGGAAGCCTAAATAGACCCCTGAAGCTTTCAAACTTAGTTCCTAGAAGAAGTCTTTTCTAACCTGATTATTATGCCTTAGAATATTATTCTGACATATTTGGTGAGCTAGTTACTTGCAGAGGCAACCAACAATGAAGAATTTTATGTAAAGATAGAAGGAATAGGAAAAAGAAGGACACAGACAGGTGGCTTGACAACAGGTTACAGAACACAGTAGCATCTTGAAGACAGAGGACCAGTTCCAGTCTCATCTCCCAGAATCCCATGCACAGCCACCCCCATCCATATTCTAGGCCTGCCGCATTCAGATGGTATAATTTCCCCCTTCTGTGCATATGCTAAGTAGAATCTGGGATTCCCTCCCCTGGGGTTGCTGCCCTTAGACCAACCACTCCTCACCTCTCTCTCCCTGTGACAAAATACCTGAGAGATAAACAACTCAGAAGGAAAAAGAAAGATTTATTTGGCTTGATGATTTCAGGGAATGTAGTCTACAATCACTTGGCCCTGTTGTTTGTGGATCTGTAGGGAGGCAACGCATCCTAGCAATGGCAAAGTACTCAGCTCCAGGTGACCAAGAAATAAAGCAAGGCATAGAATCTCAACACTCCCTTTTAAAAGTGTGCCCCAGTGACATAAGTTCCTTTCCTAAGGACCCACTTCCTGCAGTTTCTGGTTCTCCCCCACAGCACTGCAGACATATGGTCAAGCCTTGAACACATGATTCTTTGAGGGGAAAAATGAGACCAATATTATAACAAACCAGCTATTCATTTTTATATTTAATCAACTTTCCTGTCATATAACAAAATAGCTGAGATAACTAACTTAAAAAGAGAAAACACATATATAGCTTGTAGTGCAGGTCTCCATTTAAAATGGAGCACCCCACTGTTGACAGAGGTCTCTGTCCATCCTGGTCCCTAAGCTGTTCAGTCCCAATGAAATACACAGAGGTCTACGTTAATTATAAACTGGTTGGCCTATTAGCTCAGGCTTCTTATTAACTAATGCTTACATCTTAAATTAACCCATAATTCTTGTCTATGTTGGACACGTGGCTTGGTACCTTTTATCAGCAAGGCATTCTCATCTTGCTTCCTCTGTGTCTGCGTAACAACTGAGACTTCCCTCTTCCCAGCATTCTTCTGTTCTCATCGCCCTGCCTATACTTCCATCCTGGCTACTGGCTGATCAGTGTTTTATTAAAATACAAGTGACAAATCTTTACAAAGTATAAGACCATTGTGTTAAGTACTTTTCCTTAAATGACCAACTTCTCTGCTGATGCAATAATTCCATTCAGGCCAAATCAGACCAAATTAGAAGATGCCCATATTTAATGGCTGCCAACACTCTGGGGTGGCCCCAGGAAAACATAGAGGAAAAGAGGAGAGACCACAGAAAACCTAGAGAACACGTGGTCATTCTCTGTGCGGGGGGCAGTTTAAATAGCCTATAGAAGTAGTCATGACCTTCCCTGTGGAGGGGTCACCATTTTGTGGGATTTCTTGACCCTCCCTGGGGAGAGGTCACTGTTTGGTGGGCTTTCTCAGAGGTGGAGTTTGGACTAAGGCAACTCCCAGGGGTGGGAGCTTTGAAATGGAACTTTCCATCCAACATTCCAAAAATGGATGTCAGAGGACTGGGGTGAATCCCCCTAACTAAACAATGCAGACTCTTTGTATAAAGGGGTACCAGGGAGCTGAGGTGATGCTTTTAGCCAAGCACATTGTCCCACAGCACTTCCCATCCCCCTTGTCAAAAACAAGAACTCTCAATCTAATCAACTTTGTTTAGATTTTTTTCCCAGACCATTATCCATAACAACTTGTAGGCAACAATCTAAAAGACGAATAAGTCATAGCAGAAAAAAAAAGCCATGCTGTTTTAAAATGCCGGGTCTCTGAGCCCTCCTTCCAGCACAAACTCTGACTCTTTCAGGCAAGAGGTCCAGTTACAGAGCATTTGAGCGTGGTTTGTGAGAAGACTGATGTAGCTTGCTTGGTGGCAGGGACCTTAAAATGCCATAGAGTTGTGGCAATAAACATAGCTCTGGCTGGTACCTCTGCCATGAGGCTGGAATCACAGAAAGCTAAAGAATGGGCTGGATCCAGCCATCAAAGCCATGGCTTTAATTCTAGCCATATTACTTAGCAAATTAAAGACTCATGTAGTCAGATAAAGAGAGATATACAGTAAAGAGAGATTCAAAAACAAAGAAAACCTCTAAATGTTTTACATTATGTTAAAAATACATGCAGGCTTGGGAGAGAAAAGAAAAAGGTTAACATCCTTAAAAAAAAAGAAAGAGAGTAGTTGGGTGTGGTGGGACACACCTTTAATCCCAGACAGAGATAGGCAGACCTCTGTGAGTTCAAGGCATGGTGGCACATGCCTTTAATACCAACATTTGGGAAGCAGAAGCAGACAGATCTCTGTGAATTCAAGGTGTAGTGGCATACACCTTTAATCCCAGCACTTGGGAGGCAGAGGCAGGCAAATCTCTGTGAGTTCAAGGACAGCCTGGTTTACAACGTAAGTTTTATAATCCATTTTTGAGGGATGTGGGTGTAGTTTTCCATGCTATTTCCTGCTGATTGGGGTGCTGATAATCTTATGGGGACCTAAAGAAAATTTAGAATTATGATCAAGTCCTGACTGGAATATTCTGTGAGGCTTGATCATCTCAACCAGCAGTCTTGAGGCTGTTCTGGATGTAGAACTCAGACAACTGGGCCATCTGCTCGTATCAGAGATTTCTCAGGGGGTCTTCCTTGATCAAACCTGATTTTTATTAACCCAGAATAAAGCTATAGCCTCTCATTTCCTGTGGAAACAAAAGCAAAACCTTGTCTCCAAAGTAACATATCTTTTGACTTATATTTTAAAGTCAAAGAATTTTCAAAATATATATGTTGGATTAATTCAGCAGCATTTATAAGTAAATATCTTTTGGCAGCTGTTGCTCCTTCCTCAGCTATCAAACAATTCAAAGAGAACATAATAACATACAGTATGCAGATTCTCTGTGTGTTTTCCATCTTTATGTGGCTTTATTTTAAACTCTATTTCTTTTATTTTTATTTTTAATTTTTGGTTTTTTGAGACAGAGTTCTCTCTGTATTTTTTACTTTCTTGGAACTCACTCTGTAGACCAGGCTGTCCTTGAACTCACAGAAGTCTGCCTGCCTCTGACTCCCAAGTGCTGGGATTAAAGGTGTGTGCCAACACACCCAACTTCTCTCTCTCTCTCTCTCTCTCTCTCTCTCTCTCTCTCTCTCTCTCTCTCAACTTTATCCTTTTTGTTTTCTCTCCCAAGCCTACATATATTTTTAAACATACTGTAAATCATTTAGTAGTTTATTTTTTTTCAGCTGAAACTCTTTACTGTATATCTCTATTTCTGACCACATGAGTCTTTAGTTTGCTAAGTGATATGGCTAGGATTAAAGCCGTGACTGTGAAGGCTGGATCCACCCCATTCCTTAGCTTTCTGAGAGTCTAGCTTCGTGGCAGAGGTACTGACGGGAGCCTGGTACCACCAAGAAGCCAACACCCCACCACTCCAGCTTCCAGTGAGGACATCATACAGCAATGGCAGGAAAGATCATACTAACAGACTGCCAGGAAACACACCACAAGCCTTTGAGATCACACCCACAGTGACATAAGGACCTTTTGCGGGTTCACAGCATCTCCCAATATTGTCATATGAGATTCTTGGAGATGAATCTCTTAAAATCAAACCTAAGTCCCTCCATGTAACACCTCCAAGCACACACGTGAACCACCTGTACACTGAAGTGAGCAATATGCGGTCTCCTCACAGTGACAGAACTGCTGAGGACAGAGGTCATCCAGGTCATCTAGAGGTTATGCTTGTGTCTATACTGCCTTAAATAAGGTAAGGAAGGGCTCAACAAACATTTGCTCAAAGGAAAAAATGGAATTTAGCCAGGCATTTATATATACCTTGTAATTCCATCACTCGAGAAGATCTGAGTTCACAGAGGAAGGGAGATGACAGAAGTGTTGGTAACAAAAGGCTAGAGGGTGGAGAGGGGCAGGATTTGTCTATGGTAAGTAAATAAAGTAATCAATTATGTGAAGATCAGAGCCCTAAAGTTACCATCCTGAAATACAGCCAGGAGACAAAATGACAATGGCCACAATAAACTATTTAGAAAAGATTAAGATGTCTTCCAAAAATTTTGTTTCAAAAAACAAGTTCTCTGGCTACTTTTTTTTAGAATGAGTTTCGTGATAACCACAGAAAAGTCATTTGTCTGAAGATGGTGGGGGCTAATCCTGAATAGACAAGGAGCTACTATCAATACCACGCGCTCAGTGGTGCTCCGAGTAACTGCTATTTCTAACACAGGACTCTGAACTTACTAAGCTTTACGTTGCCTTGGCCTGGGAAGCTTGACAGCACATCTACAGCAAAGCACAGATACAACTCCTTTTCCAAGAGTGGAACAGAGGTGAGCCCCAGGCAGAAGCCCCAACAGGCTATGTGGCACCGGCAGAGAGAAGGAGGCTTCTGCTCCCACAGTGAGTTTGTTCTTCTGTAGGTCCAGTTTTGTTTACCATACACCCCTGGGAGTGTGTATGGTACTGATGAAATATTTGTTAAGTCTTAATGCTTGTGCAAACAGCTAAACTATTTACATTCTGCCTTCCAGAACGCAAGTATGATAGAAGAAGAGCACATGCATGTCACTCCACCCTTCACATCTAAACATGGAAGGCAATGTGGAAGACTAAAAGGGAAGTAGACCGGGAAGGGTACGGTTTATAAGATAATAAATCCACTATCGCTAAGGAAGGGTATGGTTTATAACATAATAAATCCACTATCACTAAAGAAGGCCCCCATACCCAGTACTTGCTTTCTGCATCTCTTTCTTGTGCTCAGAAATATCATAGCACAAGTCTGAGATCACATCCATTCAACAGTAAGCCTGTCTTTCAGATAGGCATTGTAGAGAGTGCCTGTGACCGCAGCACTCAGGAAGCAAAGGAGGAAGGTCAGGAGTTCAAAGCCAGACAGGGCTACATAGCAAGTGCCAGGCCAGTCAGAGTTGCTCAAGGAGATCATGAAAGAAGAAAGGTGGGATAAGAGGAAAGGGTGGTGTCGGGGAGGGGAAGAGAGAAAGATGGAATGAAGAAGGGAGGGAAGGGGGAGAGAAAAGAAAAGGCAAGGAGGAAGAGGGGAGGATGGGAAGAAGAAGAGACAGAAGAATAGCAAGTAGGGCACCTGATACACTTATGCCAACTCAAGTTGAATATGGAGAGAGAAATAGGCTTTCTGCTGCCCACATTACCCAAACTCAGCCCCCTCCAGTTCTACTCCTTCACTCTCCACTCTGATTTCTAGGGCCCACAAGCAGGTGGGGATAAACAGAGAGCATGGCCAGGAAATGGCTCTACAAGGCCCCGCAGGGTCATGGCATCAGATCATCCAGCATCTTCCTTAGCACCCTGCCCCCATTTTCAATGACTTTCAAGGTTAAAGCATGCCTAATTTCCAAGTCACAGCCATGGGCAGATGCAGGGCAGCTCTGCAAAGCGCACTCTGTCTCGGAAAGCCTGCCCACTGCCACCAGTTTCAAAGGAAGAGCTGCTTTTCATCTCCAGCTGATTGTCAGACCTAAGGAAAGCCTGCCGGGGCTGCAGCAACAGAGCCAACTTGGCTGGCTGTTGTCCAGGACAAGAACAGCACCTGGGCTCCTGGTCCCCGTGAACAGCTGAGCTTGGGAGAAGGGAAGCAGGAGAAAGAGCATCTTGAACAAAGCAAACACCCCACAAACACCCGACCTAGACCCTAAGTATCACCCTAAAGTGATCATACAATGGCTTTGCACTCAGGCATGAGGGGCAACTGTGACTGCCTGTGCACTGCAAAGGCCACTGTGCTCTGGGGAAACAGCACAGCCTGTAAACTGCCTTGTGTACACAAGAACCCACATTAAAAAGCCCAGTGTGGTAGCGAAAGAGACAGGTACATCACTGAAGCCTGACCTGCTTTGTGAGTTCTTGGCCAGAAAGACCCTCTCTCAAAAAAATTAAATACACACATATTTATACAATATATATGCGTGTGTGTGTGTGTGTGTATGTATGTATGTATATATTATGTGACATATGTTATATATTATATGACATATTATATGTGTTATGTGTAATATATGACAGCACCAGAAAAATGACACTCAAGGTTATCCTCTAATCTCCATAGACAGGCACACATACATGTGCACTGACATAAACGTGTACACACATACATGTGCACTGACACACACATACGCACCCACTCACACACAGAGTTTGCCATTGTGACCTCTTTTCCAAAGCTCTCTAGAAACAAGACATTTTAGCTAAGAACAGAATCATACAACTACAAGACATTTCTATGTAAATTCTATGGCCAGAAACACAAGAAGAAAGAAGAGCCATTCACAGTTCTTGCCTTCACATCCAGAGCTCTTAAAACAATAAAGCAGACAATTCCATCAAGTCTGGCTCATTCTGCACCAGATAGCGCAAGGTATAATTGCCCCTGGAGCAATGGGGTGAAATGCACCCATGTATTTACTTCTGAGATGTCTGAAGGTCTCTTTTCTTTGAAAACAGTACCCTGAGTGATGTAATGCAGACCCCAAAAGACAAACATTCTCTTATACACGGATGCTAGCTTTTAAGCTTTTACTATGTCTTAGATACCTAGTAATGGGACCAGGAGGGAGGAAAAAGATCTCCCCCAGAAGGGGAAATAGAATACAGTGTTAAGAAGTGTTAAAGGGGAAACTGGACTAGTAGGATTAAATAGGGATGGGAAGGAAGGTAAATGAGGAAATATGGAGAGGGAAAACTAAATAAAGGCCATTTGGAAAAATATATAGAAACCTACCACTCTAGAAACTTCCTAAAATATTTTTGTATATGAAAGGAATCTAGCTAAAGTGACCAAATTGTTGGAGGGAGGCTGCTGGTTTGTTTCCCAGCCACCTGGCAGTTCAGACCCAAAATAATCACACAGAAACTATATTATTTAAAACACTGCTTGGCCCATTAACTCTAGCTTCTTATTGGCTAGTTCTTACATATAAATTTAACCCATCTCCATTAATCTGTGCATCACCATGTGGCAGTGGCTTACCTGATAAAGTTCTGGCTCTTGACTCCAGTCAAGCTACATGTCTTCTCTCTAACTCCTCCTTCTTTCTCCCAGCATTCAGTTTAGATTTCTTCACCTGCCTCTATTCCCTACATAGGCCAAAGACAGTTTCTTTATTAACCAATGGTATTCACAGTATACAGAGGGTAATCCCACATCACCAAAAAATAGGGAAATGAATATTCCAATTAAATATCTTAAAGCACAAATTAAATCCTCCAATACCAGGAATGGGTTATAGCTTATTGAGTCTTGGAATCCCCATGGAATTCCCAAATATCACAGGCAATTGCATGACTCTTGGTTGTTCTCCACAGCCTGATGGTAAGGACCAATTGCTGAAGATACCACTTATACACATCGCTCAGTGAGAAGTCGAGCTGCTGCTTCATTAGTGGTCTCGTCTTGACTGACTAGCATTCACAGTACTGGAAGGTGCTCTGCACAATATCAGAGGAGAATAGTTAGTATCAAATCATCAATGTCACCCAGCTACAAACTCTGTAACCTACAAGACTGACCTGTCTACAAGATGAACTGGAGCAGTAGTGGCACAGTTGCTGTATGAGTAACCAGTTATTTTTTCTATTGGATTTAAGGCCTACTCCATGAGATGAAACCCTTAACTGACATGGCTAATGTGGCTAATAACCAGAGACTAAGTAGGTCATGGGCCTAGGGGACACCTACTGCCATTATTTTGCTAAAGGGACAGGGCAATAATCTTGATGACATATTGCTATATCCGTAGGTCAGTACCTTGATCAATCCACATCAGAGATGCTTCTTGCCATAGATGGAGATTAACAAAGAGAGTGACAACTGGACTATACACAGAGAGTGAGACACTTTGAAGCACTCAGTCCTGAATGGAATGTCTTTATCAAACTCCTCCCCCTCAAGGCTCAGAGAGCCATGTGGAAGATAAGGTGGAAAGATTATAAGAGCCAGAGGTGGTGGATGACTCCAAAAAGCACTGTCTTTCAAATACAACAAACCTGGCATACATATGAACTTGGAGCATGGAGCAGCACACCCAAGTTCAGGTCAGACAGGGTCCCAGCACTGAGAGGGGAGGATGCACACAGGGTCCCACCCCTAACCTGAAGCTTTCTGTAACTGACACCTACTTGCAAAGGCTGGGTCAGTTTTCTCCAGCAGAATCTCACTGGGTGTACCAACCAAGGCAAACACTATGCCCCGGAATAGTTGGCCAACAAAAAGCAAACTCAGCTGTATTTTTGTGAACATTTTGTTTCATTTTGTTTTATTTGGGAATTTTGTTTTTGTCCTACTGGTCATTGTTTTGGTTTTCATTTCTGTGGAGTTTCGGGGGGTGTGTTTCTTGGTTTTTGTTGCTTGCTTTTTGTTCATTTTATTTTGTTTGAAAGAGAGAGAGCATAGAGTTGGGTGGGTGTAGATATAGGGAAAGTCTAGGAGTAGTGAGGAAAAAAGCATGATCAAAATATACTATATGAAAATTTTTTCACTAAAACTCAATAAAGTTATTTTTGTTTGTTAGACTTAACAAGGCATTTAAAATTTGTCTGGTACAAGTTCCCACAGTACAGATTAGCCAAGAATGTTTCGGCGCATGCCTATGTCCTTTGCCCTGGTAGCCCAGCTAAGAGCCTGGCACTGGGCATGGCCAACGAAAAGCATTAACTGAACTTGGAGCGGCAATAGGAAATGAAGATCAGCAGTGGCTCCTCCTATCTGAGGGTCAGTACAAGGTCCCTGGCAGCACCTCTTAAGAGGCTCAAGGACTAACCAATGCTGCTCACAGCAGCCTCAGCACCCTTTGGCCAGATGTACCTCAATCCACTAATCAGAAGGGCCCTCACTTTCTAGTCTCTGAAAAATCCTTGACCCAACAGTTCTATAAGCCCTAGATGCTCCTGCATTCTCAGTTCCAGGTTGCCTCCTGACCGATGCCATCAGTTCTCCATAGAACTGAACCATTTCCCTGGTCTAGCCTAGAGGGAGTATGCTTGCCTTCCTGGCTCAGTCCTGCCTGAAGAACCTATGGCCTGAATCTTCTCTCCAATGCCCCCCTCAGAGAGTTCAGAGGCCTGCCTCACAAGTTTTCAGAGTCAAGGAATTTATGACCTCCCAAAGACTCTTGTCCAAACAGAATGGTTTAAGGATCCTTCCATATGCTTGCCATGGTATGCATCCTGCATACCTCTATGCTCTTAGCAGAGTCCTGGTGTGAATCCAAGCACATCTTCCGTGCTGGAGTCTACAGGTGTGCCCTTCTGTACAAAGGCAAGGTCGGAGCTGGGTTTATGGTCTGACTGGAGGTTGTGGCTGAAATTTCACCCTTTCTGATTTATTTCTCATGGTTAAAATACTGACACTTCAAAGCATCTCCTCTATAAAAAATACCACGCACGAAGCTTTCCTTGTTGCCTAAAAGCTTCGCAGGAATGCATCCAAAGTCTCCCTCCAACTGATCTTGGGAGCAGGAGCTCTTTGGAAATGGGGATGGTGGTGAAATCAGAGCTGTGAGAGCAATGATTGGGAACAGCCAGGAGTCTTTGCCCAAGCTAGGGTGTTGAGCTGCCAAAGGGGAACAAAGTCACTGGGCTGACTGATACCAAAGAGGAGAGGACCCACTAAGTAGAAGGTCCTTGGTGACCTTGTCCAGGACTGGCCAGGCACATCTTTGTCTTTGCCACCTGCCAGGTTCTGCCCCATCTGAGCAGACAGAAGCTGCAGCCATGCAATCCCTTTGTCAGGCA
Source organism: Ondatra zibethicus (assembly GCA_004026605.1). NCBI lineage: Eukaryota > Metazoa > Chordata > Mammalia > Rodentia > Cricetidae > Ondatra > Ondatra zibethicus. The sequence continues at coordinate 150,550 of PVIU01001820.1, forward strand.
AAAGGAAGGTACAGTCGATGGAACAGTCTTTGCATTAGTGAGTGCAATCCCTGCAAGTGTTAGCTCAGTCCATTGGTAAGCAGTGTAGGGAACAAACAATGCAGCTCTGGGAGAGGTTCTATCCAGCTACCCTCTTCCCAGAAAGTAAACAGATAATAAAATAAATCTGATCAGCATTCCTTTTCACTTAGCTAAAATTAAATTTTACTCATCATGGGTAAAGTGGCTAATTACATGTTTAGCGTAAAGAAAATTCCGAGGGCGCTGTCTTATTTACTTTCTTCCTGTGTCAATAGATGAGGGGACATTGGCATTCAGATACAGGTAGCAACAGCTGGCTGCTGATGCCAACTTACCTTTCCTGACCTGAATTCAGAGCTAGACAAAGCCGACAGTGGAGACACAGGAATTAAATTGCCTTCAACCCCAAATCCAGGCAATCTGCCCATTGGTTACAGCAACGGCAAATTCTGATGAAATTGCTTCGAAAATGGATTAATCCCAGTGGTCCGGAAGCTTTTTTTTTTTTTTTTTTTAAAATAGAACCAAAAATCAGAATTTCTCAAGTGATGACTATGTTCTAGGTAGTTCTTCGATTGTAACCCATGAAGATGGTTGTATTTTGATGCTCATTTACAGAAGTAGAAAATCAGAATGTATTAAACACCTACCACTTTATAAGCCAACTAAAAAATATGGGTGTTAGAAGGGTGGCAGCCTGCATGGCTGAATAATGGTAAACTCAGTAGCCTGGGGTTGTCTAACCAAGATCCCAGTGCCAAGTACGGGATACCTCCTTATAAACTGTTGGTTTAAAAGGCTTGAAAAGCTCATCTTCCCCCACCAAAACTAATAAAGGCTCTTGTCATTCCTCCTGGATGCCAAATTACAAGTTAATAGGATCCTATTGCTGAAGACATCATATATCTTAGGTACAAGACACAGAGAAGTCAAACGGGCCTGTGGGAGCTTCCTCCCTGCTGGCCAGCGTTCATGGAGCCAGAAGACGCCAATGGCCTTACTCAGCTGAGAACACTACGAACTGAAACACCAACCTGCTGCCTAAGATACAGGTACGGGTGCCATAGCAGCAAACTGTTGTGGGGTAGTCACACACTCTGATTCGCCTTTTGGCCCACTCCACAGGAAGAAATCAATGCCTCGTGCTGTGTACACCGCTGAGGACTCATAGCTGAGAAGGGGTCTTGGGCCCCAGGGGGAACTTACAAAGGCTGCTTAGCTAAACGGATGCAGTATCAAGCCGCTTTACCAACCCTTGCACACTCAGACAAATGTTACTCTTACAGAATCTTCTCTTTGCAATGGAAGCCTGCAAATGCAGAGGTGCATAGCTGCTCAAGATACTGTGGATAAATAAAGGCCCCCCAACAGGACAGGCATATGGCCACTTGAGGGATCAGGGAACAACTAGAAGATACAGAATGAAGATTTCCTGGCCTGCTCCCAGCCTCAGTTAGAGAAACTTCTTTTATTGCGGTAGGAGAACATAATGCTGCCTCATAATGGAAGAAAGGAAACAACATATTGGGGAGAAGAATAAATAATGAGGCTCCATGACTCTCCGGTTCCTCTTCGGGATACTGATGTGATATTTAGGTGTAAACAGAGAGAGGACAGGCATAATTAAACAACTGGGATCAAGGTGTGCCCACACCCATTATGATCCCAGCTCTAATACTGATAGGATGGCCCATTAAACTGTTATCTATTCATTGCTGTCAATGCATGAAGGGACGATACTGGTTCCTACAAGATGACCCGCTTCCCAGTGTAGTCTCTCTATGGTAGACAATTGTGTTGGAGAGGGTCTGCCTGAGAGCTTTTGCTATTTATGGAATCCAAAGTGACTCTGTGACATCATAGCCCTGAAGGGGAATGAGGTAGGTTAGGCACCACTGGTTCCTGGCAGACACTCCTTGGATGGTAAACATACGACGTGCAGAAATGAGTGAGTGACCCGAAGACGCGCCAGGTGCATAAAAGAGGCCGCACCGCCAGGCTCGCCCTGCTTGCCGTTACTCCGCAGGGCCAGCAGAGGAGTCAGAGAGGGTTAACCAAAGCAGCTTCAGAGTGGTTTTTGTTTTGTTCTGTTTTTAACTTTTTAATTGATTTTTATTGAGTTCTACATTTTTCTCTGCTCCCCTCCCTGCCTCTCCCCTCCCCTCAACCCTCCCCCTAGGTCCCCATGCTCCCAATTTACTCAAGAGATCTTGTGCTGAGTGGTTTTTTAGAGTCTTATTCACTATGGCATTGTTGCTGCAGTAAAGAAGGTTTCCTGCACGACACATGACAGCTACCACAATTTCACACTGAGTCCAAGAGCCCTGAGCCTCTCTCTGTGGTCAAAGATTCCCTTAAGGCCAACTCAAAACACTGAGTTTAACCTGATCATCTCTCACCTGCTCAAATTTCCTTCTTGGCCTTGTCCCAAGAAAAAGTCTGGCTCTAAAGCCCCCTTTTAGGCAACAGACCCTCCAGATGGTAGTTTGCTTTTCAATGTTGTGCTGCTTGGTGCTGCTTTCCAATCTGGAAGTGGTAGATTAGTGCAGTACACCAGCAGAGAACACTTTCTGTAAAGTGTGGAGGGAACCAAACAGGCTGTTCAGTTCACACTGCTGTTCATGAGAGCTGTGTGTTCAATTCCCCACGCTCTGAGCAGGACCTCAGAGATATGCTTTAGCTTGGGAAGGAAAACATAAATGCAAATAATTCCACGGAAACAGATCTGTCCTGAATTAGTAACGTGCAGATGAGTGTGTGCAATTATTCTAGATTCTGATCATCGCTGGTCTAAGTCCGTGTCTAGGTCTTTACTTTTCATTCACAACACACTTTGAATGAATAAGCCCAGGGTCTGAAAAAGGAAATTTTGTAGTCTGGTATAGGAGGTTCTTCTGTATTTGTGTTGCTTTCATTGGTTGAATAAAGAAACTGCCTTGGCCTTTTGATAAGGAAGAGCTTAGATAGGTGTGGAAAAGAGAACTGAATTCTGGGAGGAATAAGGCAGTGTGGCAGACGCCATGAAACTCCTGTCTAAGACTGACGCTGGTTAGGATCTTTCCCAGTAAGCCACGGCCTCATGGTGAACACAGATTGGTAGAAATGGGTTAGATCAGGATGTGAGAGTTGGCCAAGAAGAAGCTAGATATAATGGGCCAGGCAGTAATTTAATTAATACAATTTCTGTGTGGTTATTTCGGGTGTAAGCTAGCCAGGACCAAAAGCAGGCCCTCTCTCCTTCAACAGTAGTCTCCTCTCTTTTTAATTTGTGTGTATGTGTAGATGTGTGTGGGCTTCTACATGCCATAGCATATTAGAAAGATCAATCTCATTGCCACTCTCAGTCTTCCAGCTTACCTAGGATGAGTCTTCTTGCTGTTTACCATTGTATAGGCAGACTCACTGACTCACAAGCGTCCTGGGAAGCTCCTCTCTCTGCCTCTTGTTTCAATATAAGAATACTAGAATTTCAGAGGTGTTCTACCACGTCTGTTATTATGTGGTATTTGGGAATTCAAAGTCAGAGTCTCATCGTTGTGTTGCAAGCACTTTAGCCACTGAGCCAACCCTTCGGCCCCTAGACTCGTTTTCACAAATCCTCAAAGTTTTATGTCCTAAGTCATTGACAATATTCCACTAAGCTTTTACTTTATTTTATTTTTAATCTATAACTGTTGAATTTTCCTTTGGAGACACAGTGAAGTAAAATCTGCTTGAGTTGAAATGCCTGAAATTTGTCCTGTGCATGGCTCTGGATAATAAATTAAAACAAAGTCAAAGCAAAGCATCTGGGAAATAGTAACACATAGAGAAAGAAAGTCTTTCCCTCTTGTATGAGAAATTTGTCAGAAACTGCCTAGCAATGAATGAGCCATCAAAGCACACCCAAGGAGTCTCCTGGCTTCAGTGTCAAGGTCAGAAGATGTGGGGAGGGGGGCTTTTCTTTAAAACGACCTGGGAGACAAGGGAGCTCATGCAGAGCCTAATAAAAACTGTAACCAAAGTCAGCAGCTCTGGTAGTACCCAATGTTCCCCGGGGAGCAGACAAATCCTTCCTGTGCTGTGCTTCTGGAATCCAACTGCAGAGACAAGAATAAAATGTGTCCCCAAACCATTCAAACGCAGACTGCAAGAAAGCAGTACCTGGATGAGAATAAGAAACACATTCTTAGGGAAGGACTTTCCCCACGGGGACAAGTTGTGGGTACCATCTGAGCTGAGGCTGTAAACTCAGAAAGTCCACCAAGATGTCTATTTACATTATACTGTTCCTGACCAGGAAGACTGGTACAGAAACTCAGGTGCAGGTGTGTGGCATGACTCAACCGCTCTGCAAGGCTGCTCTATTCTTATGCGGCTCCCCATTTAGTTCTTCCTCCAGATAAGTATGGAATTTTGCTTCTGAACGAAAGAAGTGAGTTAATTTGTTGCTTACTAGTTCTAGGACCTCTCTGTTTCTTTTAAAATAGGCATGGCTTGGTTTCTGGTTATTATTTTAAGGTAAATTTGGAAACCCAAGACTTCATTTCCAATCTTACCCCTCATTTTAAAATTGTCCCCAAATTTTCTACCACCTACAAAGAATTGACTCCCGACCCAAATGGTATACCACCTACCAACAATTGCCCCCACCCATCCTGCCCTGCTGCCCTGTGACGATTAGTGCTACTTATCAACTTAACAGGATCTGAAGTCACCTAGGAGCCAAGCTCTCAGAGTGACTGTAAAGGACTATCTTAATTAAATTAACTGAGGTGAGAAGACACATCCTAAAATAGTCTGGGCCTGGGTCCCAGAATTCATAAAAAGCAGGAAGTGAGCTGAGTGCAAACCTTTATCTCCCTCTGCTTCCTGTGGCTGCAATGTGACCAATGGCCTCCTCAAATGTGACCTCCTTCCCACCCTGACTTCCTTTCCATGACAAAATGGACCCCCAGCCAAAATAAACCTGCCCTTCCCTCACTGGCTTGGTTGGGATGCTCTATCCCAGCAACAGGCAGCACAACTCACTCAGCCCCACAACAGAAGAATTCCAGGTTCCAGAGCACTGAGATCTGACGAGCTGACAAATCAAATTACAGTCATTTCCTCCAACAAAAGTAAGAGTTGTCACGGTAGGGAGTTTTATGTAACACGGGAAACAAAGCATAGCAGATACCATCAGATAACCTGCATCCCTATGCTCTTATCACTTTGACACACGTGCCTTGTATTCCTACAACCACGGTTCTGTCTGGTCCCTGAAGGTGTCCAGCCTGCCCATATGAAAGACGGAAATACTGATGGATAGGTGCTTCTCAGGGGCAGATCCACATAATGCCTGAGAAGAGGCAGGATACGAACACCTCAATTCCCTCCTCCCACGGACAGCAACTCAGGGGCATGCATTTGCAAGTGTTCCTGTATTTGCACAAAAAAAATCCAGGTGCCCGGAGGATCGCTATGTTGACACACCCTTTATTGGCTGCCTTCCTTTCCACTGTCCATCTACCTCCCATTGGTTTCACAACGAAACTCTTTGCTGCAGAGCTCTTATCTCAGAGCCTTCAGGAAAATCCATAGCCATACGGGAATGGGGATAGTTCAGATATCAAATGTGTTTTCATAATATGGAAAGAGGAGGAACAGTAGCTGCTGAGATGCTATCACGCTTTTAAGTATCTTACATTCTTAGTAAATATAAAAACACTGTTGTTGGGCACGGAGCAGAAGCTCTCCTTAATGGGACTAGGTATATAAATACTATATAGCATGTGAACTTTGAAGGTGAGCTGGAAGGAAGGCATTTTAATTTTCAGGATGAAACATTGCATGCACTGGAAGAGATGAGCAACAGCTGTTCACGGTCCTTTAGTTTTTTCCTTCTGTATCGGCTTAAACTAAAAATACAGCTTTTGTAAATTTCCCCATTTTTATCTTCTCAAGACACAGAGTTCTAGCCTGTGGTATTCGGCATTAAGTCGTAATCTTCAATCTGCTGTGGGTAATCTTAAAACCTACTTAAAATAGATGATAACTATCTTACTTTCAGGTCCTGCTGCTGGGACAGAAGCAACTTAAGGGAGAAAGTTATATGGCCCACAATTCCAGGTTACAGTTTCAGGGCAGCCAAGGGACATCAGTTGGTGGCATTATATCCAGCATCAAGAATCAGGGAACAAGCAATGCATGCCTGCTGGTGCCCAGATCATTCTCTTTGTCATTCAGCCCAGGAAATAGGGCCACCCACATTTGGGATTGGTCTTCTCACCTCACTTAAACCCATTAGTAAAATCCCTCACAGGCTTGTCCCAGTCCCATCTATCCTAGCAATTTCTCATTGAGACCCCTTTTCCAGCTGATTCTAAATTATGTCAAACTGATCATCAAAACTGCCCATTGTAGTCACTGTCCTGCACATGATTTGAAGGGTAAGACATTACTATAGGAGAAAGTCAATATGCAATAATATAATTCATGCAATAAGTGGCAAATTAACCAGGATGACAATGGAGAATCAGTTGGGCAAGTTTAGGAAGCATCTGCTTTACCTGGGACTAGAAAAAAAAAAAAACACAACAAAGAGGAATAAACTGGGGCTGGTTAGATGGCTCAGTTGGTAAAGTGTTTACCTTGCAAGCATGAAGAACTCCGCTCAATCCCCAGAGCCCACCATTTTTAGCATGCCTGAATATGCTAGGCATGGTGGCATGGGCATGGTGGCATGCACTTGTAATCCCAACTGCAGGCAGATCCCTGAGATACTTCCTTGCCTGCCCTACTTGGTGAGTTACAGGCCACTGAGAGAGTCCATCTCAAAAAAGTAACTTGACATCACATGAAGAACACAGCCTGCTGCTGTCCTCTGGCCTCCACATGTGCACATGAGCCTGCACATACACCAACATGTCCACATATGCACCAGAATGACCTAAAACCCCAAAGAAGAAACATCACATAGATCTCTGGGAATATGGAGAATAACCAACCATTCTGGTTTTCCCTGTACACAGACTTTGTATGTTCAAACCAACAGCGTCCCAGGTCACCCTGAGAAGTTGGTCCTCGTTTGAAGGGAATAAGGTTTGGCTGTTGATGACATCTCAGATGCCAAGGAAGGGACCTGTGAAGCTTCAGTGGACATCTCCCACTGAGGGGCCCCACCAACTGCCACCGGTCCCTCTGAGCTCATAAACTCATCAGATTTCAGTAGTAGGAGAAGATGCCTGGCCTCCTCCCACCTGGAATATCCTCCTATTCTCTCTCATTTCTTTCATGTACGTACAAAGGTTGAGGAGCCAAACCAGCCATCAGGATGTAGGCAAGAGCCATCTTCGAGCTCAGTATAATAACACTGCATGGATATGTACAGTATCACACACTATGACTGTTGGATGTGTATTTCCCAAATATTCTAGAAATACTTCAGTCACAGATGAACTCAGCCCGCCTAGTCAGAGCCAGCACCGAAGTCACAAGCACTGCAGAACTGCCATGTGGCACCTCTGTTTGTCCATGCGCCATCCACCTACTTTCCTAAGGAGCTGATGAAAGGCCTGGTAATCAAACAAATAAAAAAGCTAGAATCCTTGACATGTTCTTTCAAAGCGCTTTTAAAATCATAATGTGTTGCAAACCTTTATCAACTTTCATCTTCAAAGTCAACCTCAAATTAGACTTTATTGAAAATTTAACATTATTTCTGCATTGTTTCATGTTCTCAGCCTCCTGCTCCTCTCATATTATTCATAATTCCCAAAGGACCCCTGGATGTAAGCTCAGAATTACAAATTAGGTCACGGGCAAGCTCAGGCTTGATGTCTTTCTTATTTTGAAGATGAACAAGCAGCAACTTTTGAGTAAGCCACCTTTCCATAAAGCTCGACCACCCAGGGTATCCAAAGTGTTACAGATGGCTGCTCATGCCAGACTGTGAGGAGGCCCCCACATAAACCACGGCTGTGGCTCTGTTTTCACTCACCATTTCAGGTGATGGCTTATTCATTAGGTGAGCACACAATGCACAATGGAAACAAATTACCTCCCCAACTGGAAAACCACACTGCAGCAGAAGGAACACTCGATGTCTTCCAGACCGTTCCTCCGTCCTTTGCCTAGGGAGAACGTTCTGCTTCCTCACTAGAGAACTCCTTCTGGCTCTGTACACATGAACCTTCCCTCACAGCGGCCACCACCCTAGTTGGTTCCTAAGGCGTGTAAAGCCTAGGCCACAGCATCAGAGTAAAATCCAGAGAAGCTTCTTGGTCCTCATCTTCTTTGCCGCTCTGCACTCCAAAGGCAGCGGGAGAAGCCTGCAGAGAAGACCCCCTGCCCTCCTGGCCAGCAGCTGAGGGAGCGTCTCTCTTCCCTTAAGATTTGCTGGGAGTGATGATGCACATCTTTAATTCTAGCACTCAGGAGACAGAGGCAGGCAGGTCTCTGTGAATCTGATGCAAGCCTGGTGGTCTACAGAGTGAGTTCCAGGACAGCCAGGGCTACACAAAGAAACCCTACCTCAAAAGAAGTGTGTGTGACAGGATGGGTGGGGATGGGGGAGGGGAGTAATTGGGTCTCAACTATTCCCTGCTTCCCCCTTGAAACCCATGATCATATTATACTCTATATTAAACACTTGTTATGCTGTTTGCTCCATACCAACCTTTGAGAACCCTACTGGTTTGTTTAAGAATATAAACATTCTGAATATGGCACCTTTGCTTATTTGGTCATTTAGTTTTATTTTAACACAGTCCAACAAATAGAACCCGAGGTCAAGAACCTCAGTGAGCACAATGTCTACTGCATGGAGGCTCCATAGTACTTGCTGGGTGAATACTATCAAATAGAAAAAAGAAAATATATCTAAAAAGACATAATTCCAAATGATATCTAGGCAATTTGCATCAATTCATCTAAATAAGGGACTGAGTAGATAGCTTAGTTAGGAAAGTGCTTGCCATGCACACAGGAGGACCGGAGTTCCAGCCTTAGAACTTACATAAAGAATGACAGACGTGGTAGCAAACAGTCACAATCCCCTGAGCTGGGGACGGAGAGAAACAGACCCCTGGGGCTCACTGACTGACTAGCCCAGCTACACAGAGAGCTCCTGGCCAACGAGATACCCTGACCCCATCACATACATGCACATGCAAGTGCACACACATATACACACACGAATTCATCCACATTAAAATTCTTCCTGGTACCAAAAGTTATCAGGTCTTAAAACCATGTTTAAGTTTGAGCTCTTCTCTTTTTAAATTATCTCTGAAAACGAGTTTCTGTTGTTATTTGCTTAGTATGCAATACTTAGATATAAATAGTCATTGTTGGCATATGTGTATATCCAATCATTCTGTCATTAAGCAGCAGACAGTAATCCATAAAATCAAATAAGCATTTCCTTTTCTTGAATATCCATCTCAAATACAAAACCTAGTGAGTTTTGTCTCTCAATAATAAACTCTAGATGGATAAGGGCCTTCTTTCGTACCTACTACCACCAGGATCTGACACATTGCCTTACACAGAACAGAACAGGAGACCGCGTATGAGTCATGGCCATTCCCAAACAGCTGATTTTAGTTAGATCCCTTTCCCCAGTGTGGAAGAACTGAATATTCTTTATTTAGGTTAAATAACACTTCCTTCAAGAAGCTACCACTCAAAAATCCCAGTTTTCTTCACTCTCTATTTGTAAAATGCATTTATTATTTCATAATTTCATATCGATATATACTGTTCTCTGATCATCCCCCATTATCCTTTTATTCTCTTCCCCTCCTCTTCCTGAGGGCTGAGTATCACATCTTTTTTTCTGTGTGGTTCATTACATTTAATTAAGGCTGTCTGCACGAGCATGGCTGGGAGGCTATTGCTCTCCCTCCCCCAGGTGAATGCCTTGGGAAAGGTTTCGAGAGATATAAGCCTCTCCCCTAACCCATGACGGAAAATGGATGGCTCAATAATATGCAGGTCTTATGTAGGTAGCCACTGCCGCTGTGAGCTCATGAATCCAAGAGCCATGTTGTGTCCAGAAAACACCATTTTGCAGCATCCTTCCCATCTCAATCCAGGAGACAGCGTTTGGCAGCATCCCTTCCCATTCCTATCCAGAAAACAGCATTCCACAGCATCCTTCCCACCCCAATCAAGGAGAGAGATTTCACAGCAACCTTTCCATCCCAAGTTTTTCCAGACTTTCATCCCTCTCTTCCATGTTCCCTGAGCCTTGGAGGTGGCAATACAGATGTTCCATTTAGGACTAAGCAGTCACAGTCACTTGTCTTCAGAATGATGACCAGTTATGGGTCCATGCATTAACTACTGCCTACCACAAACAGAATCTTCTGTTTTGCAATTAACTACGGGTATAAACACAAAGACTTAGATGGCAGCTAAACACCACATCTGTTTAGCAACATAATAGTAGCTTCCCTGCTAGGGGAACCAGGTTTACAATACCAGGTATGAAATCCTCCTGTGGAGTGGGCCTAAAACCCAATCATGCTAACGTGTGTTTTATGCTCATCAATTATATAGTGACGTCCTAGACAAACAAAGACATTACCATCTCAGATCTTGCCACACACTTCCCAGTGTGTAGTGACATGCTTCATGACAGTAACAACTTCTGATTTCTCAAAGACCCATTTTAAGAAGTGGAGTTTGTGCTTGTTTGAGATCCTTACCTGATGAAGTCATTCATTTCTTAGAAGAACCCTATGACATAGCTACTGTCAAGATTGTATTTTACAGAGGAGAATGTTGACACCCAGAGACACAACGAGGTTAAGAGGCCAATATTTAAGGCTCCAGTCACAACTCCCATGCCTACAAGTCATGACAAGAACAAAGACCTGAAGCAGCAATGAGATGCAAAGCTTACAACTTACAAGCCTTGGATCTTAAGTCGCAAAGTTAATGTGATTTTTTTGAGGCAAATGTTTTATAAGATTATTAATTATCAAGGATAGAAAGATGGCTTAGCAAGGCAAAGCACTTTGCCATGCAAGCCTGATGACTTAAGTCTAACCCACGGAATCTACAAAAGCCAGATGCAAGGGTACACACTGTAATCCCAGCTATCCTACGGTGAGATGGAAGAGGGCGGGGGAGAATCACCTAGAAGATTGAAGGCTATCCACTCTGAAGTACAAAGCAACAGAAAGAAGAAACCCTGCCTCTACAAAGTAGAAAACAAGAACCAGCTACCACCAAATTGTCCTCCATACCTCTACATTTGTGCCATAGCATGTATGCACGTAGACACACACACACACACACACACACACACACACACACACAATTCCCATTAAACATTTCCTGTCCTCCTACCCTTTTGACATGGGTACATATCAATGCAGAACAAATAATAATAAAATTTAAAATATTGGCTAGGTGTATCCTTTTTATAGACATAGAATTTCATCACGCTTTTCTCGTTTTCATCAAATATACTTGGTCGTCTTTAAAGAGAGCAACACTAGAGAGAACACATGTCTGTGCTGGGCCTGAATTGTGACCTAAGCAGCTACAAATGAAATACTCCTGCTTCCTGTGTCCTCAAATCACACTGACGTCTGCTGCATCTACATCCTTTCATTTCAGCTATGCAGAAACGCATACCAGTGGCATTTACGTAGGCTTCATGCAACTCCTAGAATATTCTGGGTGAACGATGTAGAGTGCTCAGCTACATGTAGAGCCGTGGCAAGTGCCTCTGCAGTTCTCACATTTTCATTTATTTTTTGACAGATTTCAAATACTGATGTCAAGTAAAGACTTCTAACAGGATAATGGTACCTGCTTCATGGCTTTGTTTTCATGGCTTACAAAGATGATATAGGGAAGTGTTTAGATGAAATTAAAGCAAGTGTGCTTCAAAGGGAACCTGAGGCATGCAGCCTAGCCACCTGGCCTCAGCTGCTGCTATTTTGACATTTCATGATGCAAAGTTTCTACGTGTCTCCCTCTGCAATTGCAGGAGCCTATTTTTGCTACACATGTGATTTGGGGGATGGGGTGGATAATTTTTCCCAATATCTATGAAAAGTAAGGTGTAAATCCCTTTTGACCACACACATCTACCTCAGTGCTTTACCTAAAGAGTTACCCATACCTGAGCCGGAAGACTTCCAGAATGACTTGTTTGTAATGAGGAGTGACATGAAATGAACAAGTTTGCTAAGTGGTGTAAATAAGGACAACCAGGGGTCCTGCTAAAGTTAAGGAAGACCAAGCTACAGAACTCACACATGCACGGGCCGTTTCATAAATGATTCCCAAGCATGGGGCAGGAGTGGTTGGCCATGGAAGCAGAATGAGGACCTGTGACCAAGGGATAAGGACATGCTCTTTTGTACTGTTCGAATTCGAATTGGTTTTGCGGTGTTAAAATGTCACACTTTCCATTTAAAAGGCAGCTCCGTAAATAGAGCACTTGCCAGGCAAGTGTCAGGATCTGAGTTTGGATCCCTAGGACCCAGGGAAAGCTGGCGGTGGTAGCACACGTCTGTACTCCCAGAAGTATATGGGCCAGATAGTGTAGTGTATGCAGCAGGAAAATGAAAAAGATCCTGCTGCAAATAAGGGAGGAAGCAAGGGTTGACATGCAAGACTGTCCTCTGACTTCTACATGTGTGGTGTGCACTCACATTCACATATACATACATACATACATGCATACACATACATACATCAAATATAGAATAAACAAATCACATAGACAGTCTTTTCTTGCATATTCAGGATCCATTTTTGTCAATTCAGCACAGGAAAACGTTCATATTTTGAAACATTAAGTATGTTACACAGCTTAAGCCTTTAATTATACAACAATGAATTATTAAATAAATAAGAGTAATTAGACATTTAAATGTAACTAACAAAACAAACTATGGATTCTATTTTTAAGGGTATGATTCAGGCATTGGTTTTTGTAGATTTAATGTCCTTGAGGAATAACAGATGTCCTCAAGATTTGAAATTTGATTTAAATAAAAAAAAATGTAGGAAGAAACTTCTATACTTGGACTATTCCCCCTTGACACTGTATCTAAAGAGGATCAAAAGTATGCATTATTCCACTAAGGTTAGCCATAATTTATGCTGAATAAATTATCTGCTGTTTAGCTTCTTTCAGCCAGAGGCACAAGAAGAAGTTTTGTAAGGTAAAAGGCTGTGTGCACCCTCATCAACATGTAGTAGGCTGTGTGCACCCTCATCGACATGTAGTATGCTGTGTGCACTTTTGTTGGCATGTAGTAGCATGCTGGGACCAAACCACGCCAGGACTGTAAAATCTGAGCCCAAGGCCAGAGTACCACTAGCTTGGTTCAAAACCAAGTCTCAGGCTTGGCTATAAGCAACTCACCTACCCAAGAGCCATACCGCTCATCTTGTTGAACCTACCCCTTACCTCTCCCAGCCTGAACATGAGACGTGTAGAAAAACAGGTTGCAAGAAACAAAGCAGAACATCAATGAACTAGTTACATAGTAAACACATATAAGTTAGGGGGCACATACCCCAAAAGACACTTCTGAGAGGGTGGCAACATATAACTAATCCTTGAACTGGGACATAGCCAGCTCAGTGAGTAAAAGTACATTGTGACATCCCAACTACAAGCCCAAGAACTCACATAAAAAATTGGATGTGGCAGCATATATCTGCAATCCCAGCATCCCTATGGCGAGGTGGGAAGCAGACAGGAAAACTGCCAGGAAATTCCTGAACCAGCTAGCCTGGGGTAACAAGAGTAACAGAAGCAAGGCCTCAAAAATAAGTCAGAAGGAGAGAACCGACTCCCAAATACACACTCCTAAACACAAAAATCTGGTCACACACACACACCATGACACACAAATACTGGTGTTAGTTTGCACGTGAATATACACTAAATAATAAAATAAAATTTAATTTAAAAATAAAAACTACAATTAATTCACCAAACCAGAATGGATTCCAAGGCTAAGGCATGCTTAGAAATGTTGAGCTAAAACATTCGCAGAAGTAGTAAGATGTTCCAGAAGGGTCCACCCCAAAATTCTCTTTTCTGAAGCTGGGGTCTTGAGGAAACTGAGAATATGGAAGATAAAGAGGAAGACAGGGAGGAGGCTCCCTCTCACAGTCTTTGTCGTTTAAGAAAGGGACCAGCCCATCTGCTCCTTTTCCTGACTGAATCACATACAGGCAAGACCCCATCAGGCACACAGGACAGAGGCATTGGTATGTTCACTCACCTTGCAAGTTAATGCCTAGACACTTGAGAGCACAGGGGATCATTATTCCAGCATCTCATCAGTGAACTTTCCAGAAAGGCTAATTAAAGAATCCATTAAAATGCTTACCAGAAAGTTAGGGCTTATCACAGAATCTTCTTCGCATTTGAAGAATTTGTGAGATTTTTGCCTCGTTGGCTGCCCCATCATGCTTTATTTCCTTTCCTGTGATCTCTTCAGATGAATAAAATTAATTAGAGATTCTTATTTTCCTTTTATCATAATTTAAGTATCTCATTATTTTCCCTCTTCCCTAAGACTGTCTGAGAGCAACGGGACGTGGTAATCTAGAAGAATCAGAAGTGGGCAAACGCTATTTAGAGATCCTTCTATCTAGGGAGAATAACCACAGCCAGCTCCTGGCTAGAAAATTCATTTAGAGGTAAAGTCTATTTGCTTTCTGCACATCAGATGTTTTAATAGAACACTGTAAGGTCTTTCAATAGCCTTTATTTGGTGATCTCCAAAGTTGGGCACACAGCAGTCAGAGGTAAGGAGCAATACTGGTAATCTACAACCTGGGGGAGAAAACACCAGACTTCTCCTTTTGTTGCACTCTTCCTCCTTTTCTTTTTGGTGCCTTCTGTATGTTTTATAGTAAATGAGGAAAACAGGTCTGTTTAGGTTGTTTGTAAACAAACAAATAGAAAATCCTAAGTCAGAAATGTAGGCTGGATATAGTGATGAGAAACTCACAGCCAACACTACCTGGGAGGCCACAGCCTCCACCTGAGATGGCCTGGAATGGGCTGTCGGGCTGTTCTAAACCATCTTAGGATCCCCTGTATGTTCGCCGACCCCTAAGTATCTCAAGAATAGTCTGCATCCAGAGGAGACGAGGGGATAGTGAGCTCTCTGAAGACTCAGAGTCCCCTGTAGGCTACTCTTGCTTGTCTCACTCGGAATCCTAAAGGCATGAACTAGATAAGTAACTGAAAAGGTCCAGAAAGTTCTTTCCCCTAAACCAGGAATGGTACAAAGACACAAAGTGACAAACTTGCCTGCAAGTTCAATAAACTGAGCAGATCAACAGCTCCAGCCTGCTTCTCTTCTCCCACACTCACACCAAAATATGAACCAACCTTCCATAAGAGCTGATCTTAGAGCTGGATCTTTCTGGAATATGTAACTTTCACAGGAAATCCAAAAAACCAAAAAAAAAAAAAATCAAAGAAAATTGGAGTTGGAGATTTTCTGGTTTGCTCCCCACCCCAATTAATAGCCCTCACATCAAGAATCTACTGGAAGTCTGACCTGTGGATGTCATCATATTTATTACACTATTTATCAGGCTCCACCTGGTCAAGGAAGAGGAAGCCAGTGCATGAGCGGAAGGCGATGCCATGAGCATCTGAAGTTCATGTTCACCGCAACTTCCCCAGCAATCAGCTCAGGCTGGCACAGCAGCCAGTTCACACTTCTGGGAACTGTACTCACTTCAGTTCAGTTCACACTTCTGGACAACAACACTGTAACTCCATAGGGGTGAAGCCTACGTCATCCTCTTAGCAAAATATGACAGTAAACAACTAGAAACGGAGAAGTCAGACAAATCAAATTAACATGTCTGAAAGTCCATTCCCTTACTTATTCCTGTAACATATTTATTGGACTGAGTCCAGGCCTGAGTCAAGCACAAGGAACACAAAAATGAATTCACCTCTGGCCTCCTGGGAGACACCAGCAATGAAGGTTGCATTCAATATTCATTTGGGGGTATCAACATGGATAGATCATCTTCTGCAGGATGAAAGCTCAGAGTCAAAAGTTCATCAGCCAGGGGCATCTTCCTAGAGGGAGTGGTTCCTGGGCTGGTAAAATTTCTGAGCCTTTTCCTTTGGGAAGAATGAGAAGAGGTATTCAAAGGGCAGGCAAGGTATCGGCAATGTACCGTTTCTTTTAAAACAGCAGAATGCTGATGGGCGTTAATTCAGGATGGTGGGACAGTCCATGCTTAATTTGCTGTTTGTGCACTGGTCTTAATTTTCTTGGTGTTG
The DNA here is from genome assembly GCA_004026605.1 of Ondatra zibethicus. Lineage (NCBI taxonomy): Eukaryota > Metazoa > Chordata > Mammalia > Rodentia > Cricetidae > Ondatra > Ondatra zibethicus. The sequence continues at coordinate 166,835 of PVIU01001820.1, forward strand.
TGATTTGAATTTGAAGCATCACTTCTCTTAGCTGCTTTCCCTATTGTTGTGAGAGAGTACCCAACAAAGGTCTCAGATGTCTCAGAAGATTCATCTATCTACCAGTGCGTTCTCTGTCCCTTTCTGCCTTCTGATTGAGGGTTAAGATGTGAGCTCTCAGTTGTTCCTTTGCTCTACTATCATCATGGACTCTAATCTTCTGAATCCATAATCCCAGCTGAATAGTTTCTCTTACAAGGTGCAAGAGCCAAGTCTATCCCACCATGATTGCCTATACTCTTGAACCATGAACTAAAAATGAAGCCTATCTCCCCTTATAATGTTGGGGTTTTTTGGTCATAGCAATGAGAGAAGTCACTAATATACTTAGAATAAGTAATGAAGGGCTCATTATTGGAGTTTCTGTTGCTGTAAAAAAACACCATGACAAAGGCATCCCCAGTGACACATCTCCAACAAGGCCACACCTCCTATTCCTTCCCAAATAGCCCCACCAACTGAGGATCCCCTATTCAAACATATATACTTGCGGGAGCCATTCTCATTCAAACTGACATAGAGGGCAAGCAAGAATTGGCCTGGGAAAGAACCAGCAACACTGGGGAAAGCTGCTGTGAGAAAAGACAGAGACAGAGAGAATGAAAATGCAAGAGAGACAGGCATGCATGTGTCTTGCTTGCCTGGGAGGCTAAGATCCAGCTGAAATGATATAAAGATATGCTGCAAAGAACACAGATCTACTGTATAGACTTATTTCCCTAACCAGTATAAGATTGTATTTTACTTCCTTATTTAAATTCATCTCTTATATTTATGATATAATTATGGTGATCTCTAGGCATGTCAAATTAAAATTACTTTTTACCATTAGTTTGGGAAGCACAGGTGAAAGCAGAGCTGCCGCTTGCCCCGAGAAGTCAGTTCCCAAAGGGAAGGCTACTGTCACACAGTGGAAAATTTGGGGGAACCAATAAGGCACCAGACATTAAATTCACCATCAATGAATAATTCCTGGTGAGCATATTTTTACGTCAGTCGTGTTACAAAAGACCCCGGTGACTTGTGACAATGACAGAACCTTTCTGAATACCGAATGTAGTCCCCTGTCTCTTAATCTTCACAGTCTCTACACTATCAGCTATTAATGGAAAATTGATTTTGTTAGTTCTGAGGTGTCGTCTGTCTTATCTACAGAGACGCCGAAGGGGAATCCCCGGGGATACAGATGGAGGCAACCATCCTTTACACGTTTTTGTATATGATTTTGAAAGCTGCCTAAAAAAGCAGAAAAATCACCCGAGAAAAAAATTTGTATCCTGCAGAGTGAAACTCACTACCTGGAAATTTCACCGCAGGCAGTTGGAATTGACAGACAGAAAATAGACAAGTTTCATAATATCACTTCAGAAACATTCTGTGAAAAGACGTTCTGAAAGTCTATGTCCTCCTCCTGCCACGTACACACAATGACCATGCAAATAGCAGGACTTAAACAGTCATCTTCTCCAGCTTCCTGCCTCAGAGACAAGATACATGAGTACAGAGGGGAGCGTTGTTTACTTTTGCTAATATGTAGAAATACTTAGGTCCCCCAATCACGCACTCTCTGTCCAGTCAGTCTTATAGTGAAAGAAACTTTAACTGGACTCCTTTTCTGTGTTCAGTTGTCTATAAAGGATGGGTTGAATATGGGTATTGTAGTAACATCATTATACATTCTTGAAATTAGTTGTTAGTCTCTAACAAATGAAACTAAAATGCTTTAATAAAATCTAAAAATGACCTTCAATGGTGATCTGTTTTTATTTTTTAAGTCAAGTAGTCAGAGTGCAGGTAAAAACAAGACTATGATTTGTAGAGCCCAAAGCCATCTCTCTGCTGAAATCCTTTGCCAACTAGATGGCCTTGGTCTTCAATGATTCAAGGGGCACAGGAGATGGCAGACAAAGCCCAAGGTGGAAAACATACCCACAGAGGCCATTCACTCACTAAGGGAAAACTAAAATGCAAACCTTCTGTTCTCCAAGAGATCACAAGAAAATTCATGACTTAAATCCTAAATGAGAACTCTTCCATGAGAATTTATTGCTACAAAAGATACCGTTTATGTAAGCTTGTACTTTTAGGTAAGTGGCATTCTGAATACAAAGGCGTTTAAAGACCTGGGTTATCCATACCCCACCCCCCAAAACATTTGGTTAAAGCCAAAAATCAGGTTCACTGAAGAAACACCAAACTCCATATAGATCTGATAAAATCTGATAAAGTTTCTAAGGATGTGGAGGGCAGGACATGCAGACCACAAAAAAGCCAAACACTCAAGGACTCAGGAAACCTTACGTTTTGGATTGAGAGCCTAGGAAACAATGTAAGAAGAAAAGAAACATCACAAATTCCTCAGAACTGTGGTCTGATAAAGTATCATGTGACCATTTTAAAGGAGAAACAGACTTCTCTCCTAGTAAGTTACTGCACTAGGTCACTTACAGGTTGCAATATGAAAGGGGTGTTTGCCATGGAAGTGCTTGGCAATGCCTTTATCCAGTTGCTCCCACTATCCATCCATGCTCCATCCTTACCACTATGTAACTCCTCTAGTAGACAGATATGAACCTGGGATCATCTTCCTCTATGAGCTCTTGATTAAGACAGAGAAAGAAATGCTGCAGGTGTTAGGAATGCCCTTGTTTTCTACTGCCTTGGTTTGCCAAGTATACATCTCAATATTTTCGTTACATCTAATTTATACATATTAGCTGTTGTTTTCTAATTTTTTGAGACAGGGTTACTCTGCATAATCCTTGCTTTCTTGGAATTCATTCTGTAGACCAGGCTGGCCTCAAACTCACAGAGATGCACCTGCCTCTGCCTGCTAAGTGCTGTGCTGTAGGAAGTCTTAGAGCTAGTGGTTACCCACCCACTGGGGCGTGGCCTCTTATACTATATATTGCTGATGTAGAGCATGTGTCTGGCCTCTCTTTTCTGGCCTCTCTATTCTGGTTGTGGACTTCGGTTTCTGATCTCCATTCAAGCAGAGGAGTCTGATTTGTGAGTCTACCCCTAAATAAATAACCATCTGTTTCTCAATTCTGAGCTAGTGTGGGATTTCTTTTAAGCATCTTTCTTCAGTGCTGGGATTAAAGGCATGGGCCACCACCATCTGACTACATATTAGTGTTTCTTACCAAAACAATCATACAAGCTATTGTTTCTAATTTTTTCCTGATAACCTTCCATAGGAGCCTCTATCCTTTCCCATGATCAATTGTTATAAGCATGTTAAATAATAATAAAAGCAAAAAATGATAAAATTAAAAGTCATCATATTGGTTGGTTATATTTAAAAGAGAAAGACCTCTAAATGGGTCACAGCATTGGATAAATGTATGTAGGCTTGGGAGAGAGAACAAAAAGAATACAGACAGAATAAAGGAAGTAAATGGTAATAAAAATCATAAAATAAAGTCTTTAGAGAGACAGTACAGACAATCTAAGGCATAAAGAAAATAAGCCACGTAAAGATGGAATATACACAGAGAATCTGGATTATGTATATTATTGTGTTTTCTTTGAATTTTTTGACTGTGAAGGAGCTAAGTACAGAGGCATTTCATTGTATGGGCTACTAAGCTAAACCAACCCATATATTTTAAAGGTATCTTGACTTCAAAATTTGGGTCTAAGGATTTGTTGCTTTGGAAAAGAGGTTCTACTTTTGTTTCCACAGAGAATGAGAACCTGTGGATTCCTTCCAGGCTAATGTGGATTGATGGACCAAGACACTCCAAAAGGTCATTGTGAACACCCCTAAAAATTACTTTGCCCAACAAAAAACAGGAAGCAATTTGAAGAGAACTATGTTCAAATTTCCTAAATGATTGTTTATAAAAGTTTGTTTATATTCAAGGGGGATATGCTATAGATATGAATACTTTGCATTGGTATGGATCTTGGTCTATTGATACAAATTTAAGATCAATTTATATACATGCATATATATATATATTTCTGCTCTTGATTAAGTATTGTGTTTGTGCAGCTCATTTAAAAATGTAATGTATAATTAAGAAATATAGGTTAATAGATAGTCATCTATAATAGTCAAGCTTGTAGTCATGTTAGTTAGGCTTTCTAGATGTACAGAGATATATTTCAGATGGATAGTTAGTCTTCAAACCTCTCAAAGACTAAAAGAATATGTCATTTAACCTGTTTTAAGAAAGAACTTAGACTTTTCATGACAATGAGACACATCTGCTCCTGGCAGCACCACTTACTTCAAGAGAGAGATGGGCATTGAAGGGGCTCCTTATGGAGTTGGTTAGCCATTTGGGCAAGAAACTGATCTTGCCTCTACTATTTGACTGGACTTGAAGGACCCACAGATAAATGACTGCTAAATTTGCCTAAAGAAGGTGAGACAGTCCTTCAGGATTCCTGATTCATGAAAGAGTCTGCCAGACATTGGGCAGGACACAGAAAAAGGTGACTGACAAACTGCCAATATAGGTGGAATTGTCTTTGAAATTGCCTGCTTCATGGAAAAGTCTGCCAGAAACTATGGGCCAGTAGGCTAAAGTGGGTGCCTGCAATATTATAGAAGAACTTTGGGGGACTGTCCAGGCAGTGATATGTCTCTGTCAATTCTAGAGTTTTGGAAGTTGCTTACAATACACTTCTATTACCTAAGGTAATATTATATCCTTCTTGGTCTTTGATGAAGTTAAAGAATAGATAGTTATAATTATGGTTTTCCTTAATTATAATAAAGATAAAGTAGATATAAATATTGTAACTGTAATTCTTGCTAAATACCTGCTTTGTTTATGTAATTTTACTATGTTAAAGTTAAAACCTTCCTTTTTATTTAAACAAAAAAGGGAAAATGGTGTCAGAAGTCCTTCTGTGTATATGCTGCTTTTATTGGTTAATTAATAAAACTGCCTTGGGCCACTGGCTTAACAGAGTAAAGCCAAGTGGGAAATTCAAACAGAGATGTAGAGAGAGAGTAGGCAGAGTCAGAGAGAAGCCATGTAACCTCCCACTGGAGACAGATATCTCCACCTGAGTCTGCCAAAACTTTTCTGGTAGGCCACAACCTAGTGGTGATGCACAGATTAATAGAGATTGGTTAGTTTAGGATATAAGAGCTAGTTATAAATATGCTTAAGCTATTGGCCAAACAGTATTATAAATAATATAGTTTCTGTGTAATTTTTTAGGTCAGAGCATCCAGGAACAAACAAACATCTTCCCCCAACATGGTTTATCTGTCAATACTCCTTTCCCACCATTTTAACTAAATTTGAGGAGGAAAACAAGTTAAAGATATGGATAGTATGCCATATTTAACCAAGAAATACCAAGTTGGACTTTGGATGACGTAAGTCACAATATGTGCTTGTGGCGTGGTTCAGACTATTCTAAGACAACCCTAAGCCATGACTTTGCTATGTAGAGACCTTCCCAAATAGGAAGTGCTATGACCTACCTGCACTATATTCTAAGATATCAAGCAATAGATATCTGTTAAATGATTTAAACTTAGGTGATTTCAGTCTTGATCATCTACAACAAAAATCATGCTTAACAATTATTTGCTAAGTGCTTGGTACCAAGGCCTGAGCTTAGCATATTTCAGATGTTATTTGACTCAACTGTACTCTCATGGCAAAGCTGGGATGTCCGTAAGATTAGTCACACTAACAGACGACAGAACTGTGGCTGAACTGGGCTCATGACAGCCATCCCACTAGCTAAGGAGTAATCCAACAGTCTAATCTATCCCCACTAAAGCCACCACCACTCTGCCATTCTGCTCCCCACTAAAGTATAATATCAAAATGATAGGAATAGCAAGACTACCTAAGTACAGAGATCAAACCAAGGGCCCTAAATCCAAGAAGCATGCATGAGCCAAAATATGGGGCAAACAAGATCACCTGGGCCGGGATTAAATGTTGTTGTCTGATTACCTGAATTTGACACTCGCGAGATGATGACAGTCCTTCAGATTTCAAAATTAATATGTGTTGTACACAGCCATGTCAAAAATACTTTTTGACACGTTGTCTTGTGTGAGCATCTAACCAGAATGATGGAAAGACAGAGAGACATGAGTCATGTGCTTTTAAAGTCTTAATGGTTTTAGAAGCATGTTTTATTGTGAAAGTATATTTTAATCCTATTCTTAAATAACAAACCCTGCTAAAAGTGAAGCCAAATGCATGCTGAAGAACACAGTGAAATAAGTATCCCCCACTGCAAGTTTGGCTCAACATTATATTCCCCAGGAAAGCATTTGAACCTGGAAGTATCCACTAAACAACATATTTTCATTCAGAAGCACACTGTAGCATAAGCAGCTTCTCAAGCACTGGCTGTTAGAATCACTGAATTTTGGCTTTGTAGAAATGACTTCTCCCATGGCTTCAATTTCTTCTGCATACACAATTTGGTATCCAAATTGTGAAACAAAACAGAATTTTTCTCATGGCAAAGGATACCATGCAATTTGATTTAACATATTTGGAAAGTTGACTGTAAATGAATGCCTGTGCTTGCTGAGCCAGGGAGCAGATTTAAAGCTGAGCAAGATATGGTTCCAAACACCATGACACCTACACTTTAAAATACAGGGAGGATTCTACTGCCTCTGAGAGACTGTTGGCATCTGAAATGGTATCTCATAAATAAGATTTCTGTCTAGTGCAGGCTGGTATTATGTGCATTTGTTCACTCAGGCCTTGGTGGGCTACTCCATGACATAACAGATATGCTGACCATTCTCCAGGAGTTTCTGGATGGTCTTCTGGTTGACCTTGGCCTTGGAGGTGGCTGCTGTGAGGAGTGACGAATGAAACCCACCTCCTATGATAGAGAGAGACGGGATTGTTATCAGCTCAGGGGCTTAAAACATGAGTGAAAATTATGCAATTCTTTTCAAAACATGAAGAAAGCTACTAACTTCAATGGGTTCTCAATGCAAATATTTTAATAATTAAGAAGATCCTTTAACAAAACTGTAAGAACTGTAAAATGTGTGGCAATATGATTATTGTCAAAAGTCAAATAGCAATTTAAATTATTGCCTAATATCATATGATAGTAAATGATGTACACCTTCTTAATATCACAGAAGAATAGAGAAAATGAACATTTGCAGCATCATACAAGGCAGATATGAGCAGCAGAATATAGATATTTTAATACAATGGGATGCTATGATTTAATATATGTGTCCTTCAAAGTTCATGCTGAATGGTGAGCCCCAAGGTTTTAGGAGAAAGGACTTTGGGAGGTTATTTGACCATGAGAAATTTTCCCTCATGGACCCAAATTAGTAGGATCTCGAGGGACCGAATTCAGCCCCTTTTGTCTTTTTTTTTTTCTTCTGTTGTTTTTGACAAATAAGCACACTGCATTTACCTCCTCCAGAAGGTACTGGCAAATGGTGCCAACCTGGCAACAGGGATCACCCTTCACCAGGCACTGTTGTCTATAAATTAATCAGTCTGAGGCATTTCATCACAGACTCATGAGCAGACTTACACATGTTAAGGATGCCTAAAGACAAGGAAGATAAAGGGATCATGTAGAGCAAGAGGGTGTGTATGCTGGTCCTGGAAGCAGGATAGTCTCAGCAGCAGAAGGGGAAGTGATGATTTCAGTGGGCAACCTCTGGAACAGCAGGCATGTAAATCAAACACTACCCACATGGGAGTTTCCTAAGGAACCCAAAACCAGTTATTACACACTTGGTGACTTAATAAAAATTTATTCTCTCATAGCTCAAAAGGGCAGAAATCCCAAAATGAAGTGTTTGTGGGTTGGTTCTCTCTTCCTAGAAAGAACTTTGAAGTAAGATCCATTCTATGTTTGTCTCCTAGCTTTTGGTGGCTGCTGAAACCATTGTGTTTCTTGACCTGAGACTATATAACTCCAATTTCTGTTTCTTCTATCTCTTTGATTCCTGGTGTGTAAAACTGGACATCATCATGTCACATGAAATAAGCCAGTATTGCTGAGGGCAAGTACTGCTTATGTCCTCTTGTGTGGAATCTAGGCAGTATGGAAAGGATATGGAGGTAAAGTGGGGACTATCAGAGATATAGAAAGAGAAAGGGGGTGGTGGAGACAACAAAGGAAGACAGAAGGCTGACATCATCAAGCTGCATCATACGCATGCACCAAAATGTCATAATAAAATTTCTCTGTAAAATGAAGATATACTAAAGCTTTTAATTTATTCTTTAATATTTTTATGTGCATAGAATGTATTTTGAATATAATCACCACCTGCATTGCATTCTCTTACTCTCCTCTCTCTCTCTCTCTCTCTCTCTCTCTGTCTCTCCTCTCTCTCCTTATTCTCTACAAGTTGCCTTCCTAATTCCTGTGCTTCATATTTTTTATACTCTAATGAGTTTAATTAAGCTTGTTTGCATGAGCATGGAGGTAAGGCTACTTATTGGATTGTGCCACTTGCCAGTGGCTAAAACACTGAAAATAAATGAATTTACTATCCCTAGACAGCCATTAACTGCCAATAGTTCCTCAGTTAATATTGAGTCTTTATGAGCCTTCCCCATCCGTGCTAGCATGTTGACAGGCTCAACTTTATGTAAGTCTTCTGCAGTTAACCATGGCAGGTCTCAGCTCATGAGTACAATGACCACATCATATCCAGAAGACAGCATTTTTCAGGACTTCTCCCCATCCTTTGACAAAATCCCATGACCTCCCCAGCTTTTGATCAGATTTACAATAGTAAGCATCTGCTTGCTCCTGATGAAGCAGGCCTTAAGTCCTATCAGAAATCATTGGGTTACACCCATAATAGGCATGCCACTATTACACCAGTGGGCCCATCTTGGCTGGCAGACTGGTAGTGGAACATGAAAAGCAAACTCCTGAGAAAATAATTGATGGCTTCTCTCTCCTAGCAACCTGTATGTACTTTCCAGCAATATAAGTCTTTCATCTCATGGCTTCTCTCTTATGCTCTTTTAATGATTTGTTGTTGGACTCCTGGCCCACTCTAGTCTAGAACTATCATATTTTGGAATCCTTTTCTCTCAATGTGCCATATTGCAAGACATATTCTGTTGAGCAGGATGGACATTTATTTGGGAACACAATTAAATTCTCCTACAAGACATCTCTTCCCACAAAAGTATAATTAAAAATACAGTATTTCCTTGAACTTATATTTTATGAAATTGAATCAAAAAGTGCCCATGACAAATTCTTTAAGATTCTTTGATTGCCATTTTTCTCTGAATTTAAATTTTGTCTTCCAAACAGATTTTTGAGATCATAGGTAAATCCAAGGAACCACTTGCTGAGAATGACCTGTCCAAATAAATCTTCCACCACATGTGAGAAGAACCAGCCACTGAATATTATTGGATACACGCATTCCTCCAGAAATTTACCATGAGTACTAGGGCCCTGCACAATCCTACACCAAGATGTCCATCTTTGAAGCATGCTCTGCAAACGCAGCAGAAGTGCAATGTCTCAAAGGCGCTATAAAAATTGTAGAACAGAGGGCTGGAAAGACAGCTTGATCAGTAAAGGGCTTGCCATGCACACATGTAGATCTGAATTAGGATCTACACTACCCAGATTTAAAAAATAAAAAATGGTGTGGATGAGTACATCTGTAATTCTAGCACTGGAGGAAGGGAGTGAAGACAGATCTTCAGAAGCTCACTAGCCAGGCAGCCTACCCAAATTATCAAGCTCCAAGTTCAATAATAGACCTTGTCTCAAAACATAATATGGAGAGCACTAAGGATGACACCCAGCACCAGCCTCTGGTCTCACATGTACATACACACGCATACCTGTATGTAACTGCACACACATGTGCATACACACACAAACACCACATAAAAATGGAGAAAATATGGTCTAAATTAATTCAAGAATTTCTTTATGCACAAGAAGTATATTGGATCTGACCCTCAAGAATGAATTTTGCAGGGCATATTTCATAATTGCCTTAATTATGGAAAACATGTTTTATTGGATTAGAGGTGCAATTTGATGCTCTTTGGATAGTGTAGAAAGAACTCTGTAATTGTATGAAATGATGGACAGGCTTTCAAGTTCCTGCACTTGTTTTTTGATTTTGTGATTTAGGTGTGAAATTGATCTGAAGTCTGGATGGGTCTCCCATTGAGTTCTGCTCAAATGTAAGCAATACCATTTCATTTGCACTAATCCAGTACAAAATACCCTTCTGGTGTGCAAAACTCCAACGCATCTCCTAGCCCAGAGAGCCCCATTTATGTCATGCTATAATCACAGCAATCCTAAACTAATTTAACACCCTGAGGAAGTTAATTAACATCATTAAAAAGTGCATCCAGTCAAGTATAACATGTGACCCAAATAAATAATTGAATGAACTTTCCTACTCCAGCAATGACATGTTCCAAAGGCTGTCCTCTTTCATCAAACCTGGTCAACAATTGTTCGCAACACCTGACACCAGCCACATTCGATGATTCCCTTTAAGGTGTAAACCTACATGGCCACCTAATAAACAACTTAAGTTTCATGGCTGACATTGATTTATACATCTTCTAAAGAGATGGTGCATGAAATGATCAGAACAGTCAATAACGCAAGCAAAATGTATGGGCTTGAGATAAGAGAGGAGAAAACAAAATCAATGCCTTCCAGCTATTAACAGCAGGCATCAAGTTCATAACAGATAGCATTAAATTTGAACAGGTTGCATCATTCAAATACCTCAGAGAAGCTGTCAGTCCAGCAGTAATTGCAAAAACAGCACTCACACGTGAGTATACAGGGCTGTAGCGTGGCCACTGAAGGCATTTTACCAGGCAAAGGCCACTGGGGTGAACTCTTTAGGGTGCATTCTTATTGCAAAAATTTTAAAGGTCACCAAGCATACTAATAAGGATCATTAGGTGCATAAGACTCAGATAATGAGGAAAATCAATACATGGCTATAAACCTCCACACACAAAACAGATGCAAAAAAGGGCAAAGCAATCAGATGCGTATGAATGGTTTCCCCCCTTTAGAGGGATGAAACTGAAAGGCATTAAATATCACTATTGTGTCATCAACATAGTCATGTTTTAGATTCGATGAGTCAGATCGCTGTCAGCTTCAGAAATAATGAAAAGGCTTCCAGAGAAGGGTTTGATGTGGCAGAGTACTTGAGCACACTGGCTTGGAGTTTCCCATCGACCTGTATGATTCTCACTTTTACCGCTTATTAGCTTTTTCATTTAACCTGACTGGGCCTCTGTTTACTCATCTATAAAATGAGATTAACTACAAGTGCTTTGTGGTGTTGGTGTGTAATATAATAGCACAGGGAGGCTTGGGTGCATAGTAGTCCCTGAATAAATCATCTTCGTACTCAATATTTGCTTAAATTAGTTTGTCCTTGTGCCAAATTGCTTAGGTATTAGTAAGGTGAGAATTTCCATGTAGAGTCCATCTTTCATCTCTATTTATTGTGAAAATTACAATGTTCGAATCTATAGTCATTAAATGAGTGTTCCTCAGCACCTTGTGTTTGTGTGCGCATATGTGTGCCTGTGTGTATGTGCGTGCGCATGTACGTGTGTGTGTGTGTCTGCTCACATGCATGTCTAGACCACAGGGTGTATCAGGATATCTTCTTCAATTAGTTCTCTACCTTATTTTATGAGACAGAGTTTCTCACTGAACCTCTATGTCACCACTTGAGATGAACTAGCCGGCCAGCAAATCCCTAGGGTCTGTTTGTCTCTACATCAGCAATGATGTTGCAGGTACCTCCTGCCAGACTTAACTTTCTATATGGGTAGCAGGGATTGAAATTTTGGCCCTTAAGCTTGTGAGACAAACACTTTCCCCATGAGCCATCTCCCCAGCCCCTTTCCAGCAGTTCAGATCCAGTTTGGAGAACAATGCGTTAACAGTGATACATATATGCACAGTTATTTCCCCACTGTATCCTACTGTATAAATTATCTAGAAAAAATGGATATTCAGACGACCTTACTTCCAATTTTCCAGTCAATCTTATATGATTTCAAGGATAGCCTGACATCCTTCCATGTCACTCGCCCACAGCCTAACGTCTTGATTGCAAGCATCCTTACCCACAAGAAAGGCTACAGCTTCATGTGACTGCCATTTTGAATCTCTGCTATTGAATTTCAACCATTGCGTAGACAACACACATCAGAGGAGAACCATGTGACACCTCTCTAATTAATTGTTAGTTTTCAATCCTATAACCACATCAATTATCACCTTCCTTCATCTGTGAGTGTACTGAATGACTGTTGAACTATGAAAACACATTTGCTAAGATGCCATAGAGGAAAAATCATACTGTTAGGAGCAGAGGGCATGGTGGGTGAAGCACTGGATGTGAGAGAAATGTATCCATGTCCTGGCCCTGTGCCCTTATCCGATAAGAGAAACAGAAACACAGCTTTTCCATTAGCCAGAAAAAGGACGCTACAACAATCAGAGGCTTACATGCACAGCTGCCACTGGGCCCAGAGTTCCCAGTACAGGAAATTTCCAGTTGAGTAAAATGCCTTACCACTGAGCACAACAAAGCACCGCCAGAAGCTCTTTCATCCAGCCTTCTGCTTAGGAAGAGTGCAGTGCAAGAAGCCACGGGAAGACCAGTGCCTGAGAATAAATTATTATCTGCCATCCTACCAGCAAAGGGCTGCAGAGGGATGCCAACAGCCTTTTCCCATTTTCCAAGCACCCACGGGTTCTAATGACAATCCTGCACCAGAATGGCTTGTGGTGGGAGATCAATTAGTCAAGTTGGGAAATTACCAGTCACTTCAATGGCCCCAAAATAATATCCCTGAAAATAAATATATAAAATAATGGAATTTTGATCATTTGCATTGAATGTTTAAACAAGCAGTTTCAAATGAGGCAGGGGTGGTGTTAATAGTCCCAGACCTCTCTCTTAAGCAAAATCATGTATAAAATCAAAACCACACACTGGGTGCTCTCAGCGTTGGGGGAGGGGGAGTTTACCTGCCTCTCCTATTTAGGTTTTCTCTCCATTGGCCCTACAGTCCTCTGGGGACCTACATTGTTCTTATCCCCTAAGAATTTACAATTTTATTGGGAAAGATACACTAATAATTATTCCATAGCAGAACACCATGAGAGAAAAGAGAGTTTAAATGCATTAAAATGAACAACACAATTTAGATTCTGTGGTAGCTAGTGAAACAGCACTAAGACAAAACATCTAAGCCCCATCTAACCATTTATCCTCACCTGCCAAATACTGGCCAGGCTACCTTGCTCATCCAAGGCCCTGTGTGTTCTTCCCCGACCATGAAAGTTCTGCTTCCCAAATGGGGGGCATGCTTTCCCCTAGAGCTTCCTCCAGAGTGCTACCACACAAAGGTGCCAAGCACTCATAGCGTGCCACCCTAACCCTTGCCTCACCTGTCTCTCTGGCTGTACCAACCTGAAGAGGATTGGCGGAGTTGGTCCTGAGGGAAAGAGTGAAGCAGGGACTTCCTCACAATCTCATGAAGCAGGCATTGGCTTCTCCTTTCCTATGCATGATCTTTTCACCAAAAATAAAATCTCCTGGTTTTAATTTAAAAAGTTATCACAGACATCATAGCTACCAAGGTAATTCTTTAAAGCATTATTGACAATGGAAAACTTTTAAAACCTTCTAATTGCCCAATAGTAGAGAATGTAATTAATGGGATATATTGCAGCCGATCAAATGTCATGTTATAAACGGTTATGAACATAGAAAGACATTAAGTGGGAGAAAATCAAGGCATTTTGCAATAGGCATGATATAATCATATAATTTTAAATATAATATATAATCATAATCAACTACATTAATTCAGCATATATCATTTATGTGTAAATATATGCAAATGTTTTAGGAATTTTACAAAGTTGCTTTTATTCAGAAAACAAACCAAAGATATTTACAATAATGATTTCAGAATAATTAACATTTTCCTTTATATCATGAATATTTTACATCTATTACTAAGTTTATAGAGGATAGGATAGGATAGGCTAGGACAGGACAGGACAGGACAGGAATGAATGGATAGGGCAGGATAGGATGAGTAGGATTGGCTAGGCTAGGGTAGGGTAGAATGGATAGAATAGATAGGATGGGATCGGATGGGATTGAAAAGAAAGGATAGGATAGGATAGGATCGGACAGGATTGGGAAGAATAGTATGTGATATAGTAGGCTAGGCTAGGATAAGATAAGATTGGGTAGAACTGGATAGGGTAGCGTAGAGGAGGATTGGTAGGATAAGATGCTGTGGACAGGATAGGATGGATGGTTAGTATAGGGTGTCATATGGTAGGATGGATGGTTAGGACAGGATAGGATAGTTCAGTGTCCTATTTTTATTGCTGTTACTCTTACACAACACTGACCAGAAGCTACTGAGAGGAAGTGGTTTATTTTATCTTACATCCACAGGTTACAGTCAGGGCAGGAATCTGAAGGCAGGACTTGCTATTCCTTGCAGCACCGCCTCTAATTAGAGAACTTGCTCACAGTCAAGGAAGTACAGCAGAAGCCATAGAAGAGAGCTGCCTGGCAGCTTGCTCACTAGCTTATGCTAGTCAGCTCACTAGCTCTCTTCTCCAGCCCACAACCCTATAAATACCAGGGAATGGTATATCCCACAGTGAACTTGGTTCTCCTTTATTAATGAATAATTAAAACAGACATGCCATTGACCAACATGATCTGGGCAATCCCTCAGCTACCACTCTGCAGACAGAAGCTTCTGTCCCACCCAGTCTCACAGCCATTCAGTTCCAAAGAAACACACAGAGAATTGTATTAATTATAGACTGTTTGATCTATTAGCTCAAGCTTATTACTAACTAGTTCTTACAACTTAAATTAACCCATAATTCTTATCTATGTTTAGTCACGTGGCTTGGTATCTTTTCTCAGAAAGGCCTCCTCATCTTGCGTCCTCTGCATCTGGCTAGTGATTGCATCTCTGCCTTTCCTCTTCCCAGAATTCTCTTAGTCTTGTTGCTGCACTCATACTTCCTGCCTGGCTACTAGCCAATCAATGTATATACAAAAGCATTATCCCACAGCACCACCCTCTTCTCAAATGGCTCAAGGTTGTGTCAAGTTGACAGTTGAACCCAAGCAGAAAAGTAGTAGTATTATATAGTATATATAGTAAACAATATACCAATAACCAAGCTTTTATAGAGAACCCCCTCTTTCAATTCAGGGCTGTGCAAGATGGATGAAAGAGGGTCAGAATACTGAAATGCCACATGTGGTTACTCTCCAGTTATGAGAGGTTTATTTCTGACCCTCTTAAACCCAGTTTTTAACTGCCCGGACTACCTCCCAAAAGCCACCCTTCCACCCAGCCACTGCACCAGTAATAGTAGCATACAATGCAGCACAAAGAACCGTGATTTTTCCCCATTCAGGGAGCCGTTATCATCTGCTGCGGTATGCCAGCTGCGGCACACTGTTCACCTCCTGATTTACTTAAATCTTTCTGCTTCTATCAACCACAGGGAATGGGGACACTTACAGGTAACGACTGACAATTTGAACCAAAAATATAGAGAAAAGCTGTGGAAAGCAAGTGGCTCGGATTATAGCTGTTGACTTCTAATATTATTTGATAGATGAGGTTGCTACAATTATCTACTGCTCGTGGGCTCCATTACTTGAACAAGAAGCGCACAAAATAAGGGCAATTTCCCAAACAATGTATAGGACCACTTAACTTTGTCAAGAGCCATTTCTGCCAGAGAAGTCCTCGTGGTTAAAGATACGAAGATAATGTGCCGGTAACTTCACACAAGCTCTTAGTTCATATCACATTAACTGCTTTTTGTTATTTCTGCCATGCTCTAGTTAAAGCCAAATTGGATATTATTTTTACCTAAACGTTTGTTTTAAAATGCACTCAGGGAATTCGCCATTCTTCCTCCACATGCTTATAAATGGGATTTGAAAAAAATAACTCTAAGAAAAAATGTTGTCTTCTGAACAAGTGAAAGTGTGGGCAAGTTAAAGATTTATTAAGATTAGAAGTTTCTAATCTTAATAGTTCACAGATCATCCTTTCTACTGGTCACTCAAAAATTAGAACCTTTTCAATATTCAAATAAGTGATTCTATTGTTGACTGTTATGTTTCTGTTTAAATACCAAAAACAACCTCTGAGAAGAGAAATCAATCAAGCAATCTATTTTTGAAAGGGAAAAATAATCTACGCAGTGAATTGGACTGTGGTATCCTTGAGGATCGTTAATTGATTCATTTGGCATTTGGATTTGGGGTTGAACCATTCAGTAGAAAAAAGTGAGTAGAGTTGTTTGAACTGCACTGAAGTTCCACTTGCCCCCCCCACTTCTCTACCCACCATTAAGAGTAGAAAGAGAGAAAAATGGGAGAGAGGTAGAAAAACATAAAATATTTCTATTAGAAACAGTAGGAAAGTACAGGTGGGTTCCCGGGCCTGATGAGCACAAGTTGAATAAATGTCTACCAGCCACACTCTAGAAGCAGGCAGGGGTGGGTGGCCTCCAGCACACTCACCCAAGAGCTCTTAACTGCACTTGGCAGAGTCCACGTGTAAACCTAATCGTCACCTTATTTTCTGAGTTTAAATGCCCTTGATCCGTTTTCTTTTTGGGTTTGACACATTTTCAGCCATGGCATGGGCATATTCAGATAGCTCCCAGGACACAAAACTCTTGCCTCAAACATTCATTGCCACTGTCCTGTTGATAAGTGTCTAACAAGGCCTGATACTGGGAGGGCCATGTCTCCTCTTGACCAGAAGCTGGGAATCCTTGCAAGCATTTGTCTAAGAAATGTACATTGCTCCTAAAATCTAGGTCACTGTGAGCATCACACACAAAATTGGTCAAAAAAAAAAAACTTGCTTCTCTTGAATAATACTCAAGAGAGGTGGTTAAGTCTATACAGTTTAATTATAACATTCAGGGCTTTTTATTATTCTTTCTCGGCTCCTGGAATCTTTCAAGTCTTTTAAGGGTCCCTGCACAAAAGGTAACTTCATCCTGGAGAGAAAGAAACTCAGGCTGGGCCATACCACTTCTTCTCGGCCATTGATTAGATGTCGTCTCTCTCTCTTTTTTTTTTTTTTAACAAATTCAAAAAGAAAGGGGACACGATTTAAAAACTAAAATAGAACCAGGCACATTGTACAAAGGATTATTTCAAGTAATTCTCCTTGAAACTCTAACAAAGGAATGTTTCCTGGGGATTGAATGGACTGTCGGGTAATCAGAAAAGTTCTTTCAGGCTTGTCCTCGGGACGAAAAAGAGCACTTTGGGTGGATTTTGTTCCTGGCATTTTGTGACACTTTACAGCTTATTCCCTGGTGTCACACCAATTTATTTTATTATTCATGAGCTCTGTGAAGGAAGGAACGATCTTAGAGGGCCACAGCCGGACCACACTAATAGATCCTTTCCTATCTTCCATCTACTGTTACTTTAATATGGATAAGATTGTTTTATTAATGAGAGCAAATGGGTTTCCTGAACACCAGCTTCGCCTTTGGTCACTCGGGAACCTGATATACTTGATGAATTGATTCTCAGCATTCTGAGCACCCATACTATTTTTGACAACGTACTTTTAAAAAAAAATTAATTCAGACATAGATGAACAAAAGCTGAACCTGCAGGAAGTTACAGTCTAATGAAACAAGACCGACCTCCATGACTAATTGATGACGCCACAGTCAACTTTCAATTATTCATGTGAAGATTATCCGTGACACGCTCTGAGATCACCCATCGTGATTTTTGAAATTCCAGGCTTCTTGGCTTCCCCACTGCATTGACTTGAGGGTCGGGGCAGTGGAATCTGAAGTGAGCCAGCTAATCCCAGCCACCTGTGGACTGTCACCTCCCTTAGGAAGCAGATAGAGAGAGCTAGGGGAGATGATCTCTGCTGGGCACTACAGAAATGCTGGGCTAACTACAGACAGAACATGCTAGGCACTCACAGACAGCAGTGGCTAATCTGACAGGTGAAAGAGACAGAAAAGGTTGCAATGGGAAGATGAACATTGATATAAACATTCAAATTTGAATGGAACTCAGGGGGCTTTTAGGGTGAGAAGCCATACCAAGGGATATGAAAACAAAGCCACAAAACCGTGAAACAGAAAAGCCAGATAGATGCATCATGGGATAGTATGAGGCACTATGCAATAGTATGATGTACTCTGGAGTAGTATGATGTACTCTGGAGTAGTATGATGTACTTTGGAATCTGCATGCCCTTCAGTATGAGCATGCGTTAGCAGGTAGGAAGGAGTCCATACACATGCTAACAAGCACAAAAGCTAAAAGGCAATCAGGGCTGGGAAGTTGGTTCAACAGGACCTCCTTCCTTTAGGATTGGAAGTGAAATAAAGGACCTTCGTAAATCTAATACATGACTTACATCGCCAGTAGCTGGGGACCATTGGTGAGACTGCAAACACTGGGAGAGCATTTCCAGAGAGATACGAAACTCAGTTCGGGGCATTCCTTGCTGAAGCACTGAGAGCTCTGAATAGATTATAGCCCTTACACCAACACCTGAGTTCCACACTTGGCAGCTCTTGAGTTAACAGCCAGCTAAAAACCAACACAGTGTTCTCTCACACACTTCTATATGGGCCTTCCATCATCTTTGCAGCTGCTTCAGGCCAAATGCAGGAGGCTATAGCTAACAGACTGGAAAAACAAATACTAAACCAAGGCTGGCCGTTTGGATTGCCTGATCTCCTTGTTTCCCTGTGCCGTGCACTTGTTCATCTGCTTCTCTTGGGCTGATCTGGATGTGTGCTGAGACACTTTCTCAGGTCTGAAGAAAAAGCTTCGCAGTCAGCCATAAAGTGTTGCCTGAACGCCTAAATATCACTAAGACGGTCATAAACCCATTCATTGATTTTTTTTCGTTTATTTATTATATATGTGTGTGCTTGTTTATGTAATATTTATCCACATGCGTGTGTGTGTGTGTGTCACACTATAAAGCCTGCCAGCAGCACAGTGATAATTAAGAAATTTGCTCACTAGTGAGTAGACAGACACAGAGAGATGGTAGAGGCGGTGAGGAAGATGTAATGGGTGAGCTAATGAGGCGTGTGGTAGGTCCAAGTGGGCCCCTCTGGGAAGAACCATAAAGCAGATCAAGACCAAGATGTTAAGAAGCGTATAGGCCAAGATAGGAATAGAACATTCCAGAAGGAAGAGCAGGAGAAGAACTAGTACCCAAAGGAGAAACTGCCAGTGTGCCTGGAGAAGAATCATGGTATGTGGTGGGGGTGTGAGCTAGAGGTGGGAATCCGGAGAGTGGATCATGAGATATGAGTAAGGAGAGAGGTGGGGCCTCAGAGCCTTCAGCCTCGAACATGAGAGTCAGCCCACATTGCAGAGCCTCATTGTGTGCCTTGACTGTGCAGTCTTTATCCAAAGCGGAGTTTCTACTCTCATTATCTAAGAGTAAATGAGGAAAACACTAAAACCCTCGGCACACAGAAACTGCCCTACACACATTAGTTCCTTCTGCTTGTTCTCCTCCTTAACAGCAATCAAGAGAGCCAGTGTGGGCTGTGTAGGTAGAAAGAAATGAGCCTTTCTAGTCAGAACAGGTGAGGGCCTCTTCTCATGCAGCTCCTGGGACTGACCTTCAAAATCCTCCACTCTCAGGAACCCTGGGGGATCCAAGGTCAACCTACTGTGACAAGTTGGGTCATGTGACAGTGGAAAATGACTCCCATGACCTAGGAGACCTTCACATTAATTTTATGTGCAGTCCTGACATTTGTGAACTAAGGTCTACATTTAAAAAAAAAAAGAAAAAAGAAAAAGAGAAAAGAGCAGCTAACTCTGCAAGACAAATGCCTTTTAAACCAGCAGTTATTTTGAGGTCCCTAGAAAAGAGTACTTTAAAATTCAGTTCTTCTATCCAGGTATCTCCTATCCCTTACCTCCTGGGGCTTGGGGACAGCAATGGCAGAGAATCAGAAATCATCCTGGAAGGCTGACTTTCCTCTGTGACAGATTAAGTATGCCACTGATGAGATCATCTTGAAGGACCTCTTCCTTGGTCACCTCCCCATCACCCTTCCTCCTCAGAAACTCCATGAAGATCTGGCCCCATCCCAGGCTTCCTAACTCCTTTTCTAGTTTCTACTCAGAGATGGAGGCCATGTTCTCCATGACTGATTCCTCTCCCTTACCCAGGAAACCCCATTCTCAAGGCCAGCACCAGAGCTATGTATCTCCAGACCCTCTGGCTGGCTGTATGTCATTTGGGTACACTTGCTCCAAGGAAGCAGGAACACAACTCAGGTAACTTGCTACTTCAGTGAATGGATCAAGTCACTAAGTGACTTTAACTATCAACTGAAAGCAGGAGGTTGGTATATATGAACAACCAAGCCCCGGTCTTGCTTTTTTACTCAAGAATACTGTGAAATGCCCTCATTCATTTTCTGCTGCTATAACTGAACACCACAGCCTAAATCCCTGCATATGAACATGGGATTACACAGCTCATGGTTACAGAGGATGGGAAATCCAACACGGAGTTCTGGTGTCTGAAGATTTCTTGCTGTAGGAACTTTGCAGGGTATCCAGGTATAACAGTACTTATGGCAGGGAGGGTCACAGATATCACAACACCCAGCTCAGACCTCTCCTCTTTTAGTAAAGCCACACTCCCGTGGATTAGGCTCAACCTTTAATGGTCTCATTTAATCTTATTGACCTCCTAAGGCTACCCCTCCCAATACGATTGTAAAGTATTGATGCCAGCACAATACGGACTCCATTTCAAAGCGAGTTTTGGTAAAGACAAACAGTCCATTACAGGGTTATACAGACTAAGTTATTCTACGTCAAAACCTCATCAAAAACTATGTGTGATGGGAGTGGGAAAGAGAGGTCACCATTCAAGAGTATCTCCCACTTTTCCAGAGGACACTGCTTTAGTTCCCAGCACCCATGTCAGATGGCTCAGGATGGCCCGCAACTCCAGAACCAGGGGGATCTGATGCCCTTTTCTGCCCTCTGTGGGCAGTGCTCTCAGGTGGACAAATCTACACACATGCATGTAATTTAAAACAAAATAAAATAAAACATTGAAAGTTGAATGTGTTTCCCACACACAAAAAAAAGGCATGTCCACACCCCAATTTCTAAGTCCTGTTACTGGGACCTCATTCAGTGAAGACCAATGCAAATGGACTTAAATAGAGATCAGAAGATGGGCGTGTCCTGTATTATCTAGGTGGACCTTAAATCAAGTGTCAGGCTCCTTTCAAGAGTGAAGCCCAGAAAAAGAAGAGGAGGCCATGTGACCTTGCAAGAAGAGATGAGAGAGATGTGCCATGCAGAAAGAAATGATAGTGGTCTATTATTTGTGTTTTAATAAATAAAGCTTGCTGCAGATGAGAGTGCAAAACTAGCCATGCTAGTCAGCCACACATGCCAGGCAGTGGTGGCACACACCTGTAATCCCAGAAGCCATACTAGTTAGCCAGAGAGACTGGGCGGTGGTGGTGCAGGCCTTTAATCCTAACACTAGAGAGGAATATAAGAGGGGATGAGACAGGAACTTGCTCTCTTTTCAGTCTGAAGATTTCGTAGAGGTAAGGGCTCTCTAGCGGCTTGGCTGCTTTGCTTCTCTGGTCTTTCAGTTTGAACCCCAATACCTGTCTCTGGATTTTTATTAGTTGTACTACACAAGTTAGGGGGGTAAAGAAAGGACTCTCCCCTGGGGCCTCCAAAGAAGGCGTGTGGTCTTGACGACACATTGGTCCAGCCTTCCAGCCTCCAGAACCGTGAGCAGGATGAATAAGTGTCTGCTATGTAAAGCCCCTTTGTTCGTGGTCCTTTGTTATGGCAGCCACCGGAAGCTAACCTATCCTGTGCAAAGCATCTAAGGATTCTCACAGATGAGGACAGAAGATGGTGGCTCCTCCTGTCGGGGGAATCTCAGTTCAGTCCTCAAAACCATAGGCCCCTCACAAAACCCAACCACTCATGTTCTTGTGAAGGAAAACCAGCACCAAAGACATAAGAAGGATGTTCTTGTAAGGCCCCTGGCTCTCAACGTCAGCCCCTGCATTGAGAAATCCGTCATTTGGATATGGGGTGGTTTAACTCACTAAATGCTAAGTTATTTTCTTTTAATATCATTCAGACAGATATCTCTAAAATGAGTCTTAAATTTTCCTGCCAATTAGAGACTACAGAGAATATAATTAAACTTCTCTTATCAAAATAAAAATGAATAAATGTAAATTTTCATTACTGTGATGTAGATGTGTCTACAGAGAAACAGATTTGTATATAGTAACATCTCCTTTGCCCTTGCTTTCCCTCTTCTTCCTTCCTCCTCATCTCCTTGCCCTACCCCTCCTCTTCTGGACCTCCTATCCTTGACTTTCCCACATTCCTTCCTTGCCTTCCCCATCCTTCCTTGCCTTCCCCCATCTGTTGTAATGAGGAGCGGGCCACATTCCTGGCACCCGGCTAGCTTAACTCCTGAAATAATTATACAGAAACAGTATTCATTTAATTACTGCCTGGCCCATTAGTTCTAGCCTCTTATTGGCTAACTCTCACATCTTGATTCAATCCATTTCTAATAATCAGTATGTCACCACGAGGTCGTGGCTTACCGGGAAAGATTCAGCGTGTCTGACCTTGCAGCTTCATCATGGCGGCTTTCTCTGTCTTCTTCCCAGCTTTCTGTTCTCTTTTCCCCACCTACCTAAGTTCTGCCCTATCAAAAGGCCAAGGCAGCTTCTTTATTTAACCAGTGAAAGCAACACAAATGCAGAAGGACCTCCTACACCATTTCCCCTTTTTCTGTTTAAACACAAAAGAAGGCTTTAACTTTAACATAGTAACATTACATATAACAAAACAGTTACCAAGCAAGAACTACAGTTACCATATTTATATCTACTTTATCCTTTATTATAACTGAGGAAAACTATAATTATAACCATCCATTCTTCAACTCCATCAAAGACTCCAGAAGGATATAATACTACCTAAGTAAACGAGAAGTAAGCAACTTCCAAAACTCTAGAAGTAACAGAGACATCTTGCTGCCTGTACAGTCACCCAAAGTTCCTCTGTACCTCTGGGGCATCCATCTTCAGCCTACAGGCCCACAGTATCCAGCAGACTTTTTTCATAAAGCAGGAAATTTCTAAGACAGTTCAGTTACTTTCTTCTGTATCCTGCAGAATGTCTCACAGACTCTTTCATGAATCAGGAACCCTGAAGGATCATCTCACCTTTAGGCAAGTTCAGCAATCCTCTCTCTGTGGGTTCATTGTGTCCAGTTTATGCAATAGTCCAGGCAAGAGCACTTTCTTGCCCAAATGGTTAAGGAGCCTCTTCAATGCCCATCTTCCTCTTGAAGTAGCTGGTGCTGCCAGGAGCAGACATGTCTCATTGTAATGAAAAGCCCTAAGTTATTAAAACATTTTAAATGCCATATTCTGTAGTCTTTGAGAGATATGAAGAATGCCTATCTAAAATATATCTATGCACATCTAGAAAATCTAACTAACACGATTACAAGCTTGACTATTATCAATGATTATCCATTAACAACCTATATTTCCTAATTATATATTACATTTTTAAATGAACTACACAATCACAATACCTTAATCAAGATCAGAAATACATATACATATAACAAAATTGACCTTAAACTTGTATCAATAAATCAAGATTTATACCAATGCAAATTATTTATATCTATATCATATCCCCCTTTAAATGTAAAAGAACATTTATAAATAATATTTGGGAATATGGGCACAGTTATTTCTCTCCAAATTTCTTCCTGCTATATGGGGGCGCTGTCAATCAGGTCTTTTATGGTGTATCCTGGTTTAGGGACATCATTTAGGGATTGATTATAATTAGTATACGGTTGAGGATTGGGGAGGAATTTTATAGTCTCAGAGATCTTTTTGGAAAAAAGGGAATGATAGGATAATAGATTGGTGCTTGTGAGTTATTGTTTATAGATAATTACATTGGCATAGATTCTTGTATATGGTTACAAAGTTAAATTATATTGAATATTGTATGCATGCATGCTTCTTCCTCTGTTTAAAACATTTTTATGTATTGATATATATTTACCATATTTCAGTGTACATTTCTACCTCTGATTAAGATACTTACATATTGTTTATATATTGATATATATTTTTTACCATATTGCAATGTATACTTGTACATTGTTTACATTTGAAGGGTCATTGTCCTCATTTATTGCACAGTTTTTTATTCTCTTTGTCTTTAAGTTAGATAGGTATTAAGAATTATAGATCAATAGTCATCTATGTTTGTCATATTTATAGTTAGACTTATCAGGCTCTTTAGACACATAGAGATTATATTCTGTATAAATTATCTTCAACCTCTTCAAAGAGCTGTAGAAAATGGCATTTAATCTAACTTAGAGTTCTGTGGTAGTGAGACACAATCACTCCTGGCAACACCAATCTATTCCCTAGAGATTGTTGAGCACCAAAGACACTCCATTTGCAAACTCTTCTTGGCAAAACTGGCCTCTGGGCAAGGAACTGCCCATACCTCAACTACTGACAAAATACATAGTATCCGGAAATGGATAAGCAGAACTGTCAAATCTTGCCAAGACAGGGTAAAACAGTTTTGAAAAGTTTCTTGCCTTTAAAAATAATCTGTCAGTTATTCTAGGACTTAGCCAAAGTTGGTTGCTTCAATGCTGCAAATGTGACTTTGGGTGATTGCCCAGGCAGCCAGTTATCTCTGTGATTTGTTGCATATTTTGGAAGTTGTTTGATTGCACTTCCTAATTACTCAGGTAACATTATTTCCCTTCTCAGGGTTGAAGACTAGATAAATGTAGTTACTTTCCTCTCATGACTTAGCCAAGTTATTTATTATACAAGACTTAAGCTAGTTAGAATAGGATGTTTGTTTTTATTGTATATAATTTTGTAGTAGGTTTAGAACTCTCTTACTTAAACAAAAAGGGGAGGTGCTGCAGGAGCTCTTTCCATTCCTTCAGCCAATAGCCTTTAAGATACCAGCCCACTAGGGTGTGGTCTCTTTCATTTTAAAAAGCAGTGGAAGCCCTCCACTCGCTTTCTTGCTTCTGGCTCCCATTCAGACTGCTAGACTCTCTGTTTCCTGTTTGCGACGAGAGGACTGTGGTTTGGGACATTGATCTGTAAGTTTTCCCCCTCCAATAAATAACCCCTTTTAATAATAATTTCCAAACTGGTGTGGGATTGTTTTGCAGCATTACCCATCCTTTTTTGCCCTCCCCATCCATCCTTCCCCTCACCATCCTTCCTTGCCCCCAGTTACTAAACACTGATACTGATACCCTGGAAGTCTTTGACCACAGTGCCTCTCTCTCTCCCCAATCTTTCATCTCCTCCCACCCTAATACTCACTCACAACCTTCTTTGTTCTTCTATTAGCAATTGCAGAGCTAAATCCTAGAAGGCCACTCAGAAGGGAACAGAGCATGAAACAGTCATTCTGGTTAGCACAAAGTTTTGACCATCAAATAGCACAGGGCAAGTGCAGATACACATTGTTTAATATACCTCTGTTGTGCACATTGCTTATATATGCCTGGCTGCTTTGGTATAACTAAAACAGTAGGTCCCGAGTATAGGGAGGCTCTGCTCATCAGCTTGCTATTCATGGATCAGCTGAAACCACAGCACCATCCCCACAAGAATATCCTTTGTTTTTAAAGATTCATATACAGCACATGAATGTAAGAGAAAGGAGATGTTGCATCTTGTCCCCTCCCTGACATCACCAAGGAGACCTCTGGCTACTCCGCTTCTCAAAAAAACTCAATCTGGACCCTTTCCTTTTTCTCCTCAATGTCACATCTCCAAGTCCTTTGTTCCTTTTCTAAAAATGCCTAGTGTCTGCCCTCTTCCCAAATCGCTTCTTCCACCACCCTGGTCCCATCTGCACCATCTCCAACCCATCCTGACCCAGGTCCTCTGAAGACTCCACATCTCCCTTGTTCCTCCTTTGCTCACTTATACCACTGGAGGAAATACCACCACCCAATCAGTTCCCTTTCCCTTCTGGGTGCCTGTTCCCTGGCCCTGCTCTATACACATGAAACACCAGTTCTCCAGTCTCCAAAGGTGTATTATGCCTCTGTGTACCTGACATCACTCATGATTCCAGCTGAATGTCCCTTCTACTTGGAGGCACTCTTTGGCTCTCCAGTTCCTGGGATGCAAATGTGTCCCTAAAGCCCAGATGTTACAAACTTAATCTCCAATGTGGGAAGGGGTCTCTATTAACAGGTGACTGCACCAAGAGGGATGTACAATTAGTGCCATTATCACAGGCTTGGATCAGATACCCAGAGACTGTACTTACTATTAAAGTGGATCTGACATACACCTCCCCTTGCTTTTCTTACAGATATCTTATCCTGCTTTCCCCCATGGGATGACACAGCCTGGGGCCCTCACTGGAGGGCAAACACCTCAAACTTGGGTTTCCCCAGATTTGAAAAAAATAAATTTATTATAAAACACGCAGTGACCTCTTAGTCTACAGCAGACTGTAGATTAAGTTAAGTCTCTTTCAGAAGACTTAACAATCTAACTAGATTCCCCCCTGGTTATTCAGAGAAAACCTTGGCTTTTTTTATAGCACTTGTCATGATTTTTATTAGTAATTTGAGTATTAGAAATATCATTCCACTCTCTGGACCACTGGCTCTCAACCTTCCTAATACTGTAACCCTCAAATACAGTTCCTCGTGTTGTCATGACCCCAACCCATAAAATTACCTTTCATTGTTACTTTATAACTACTTTTGCTACTGTTATGAATCATAATGCAAATATCTGTATGTTGACAGAGATTTCTGTTCCATCCAGTCCCAAAGAAACACACAGAGGCCTACATTATTTAAAACTGGTCAGCCTATTAGCTTAGGCTTCTTATTAACTAATTCTCACATCTTACATTAACCCATAATTCTCGTCTGTGTCAGCCACATATATCAGTGAGGCGTTCTTCTTCTGTGTCTGGGTGATGATTGCAGACTGAGCCTTTCCTCTTCCCATAGTTCTCCCATTCTGGTTGTCCCACCTATACTTCCTGCTTGGCTACTAGTCAATCAGCATTTTATTAAACCAGTACAAGTAACAAATCTTTACAGAATACAAGACCATTGTCCCACAGCATCTGTGTTTTCTGGTGGCCTTAGGTGTCCCCTGTAAAAGGCTCGTTCAGACCTCAAAGGGGTCATGACCCAGGGGTTGAGAACCACTGCTGTAGACTAAGCTTTCTGCAGATGAGAGGCCTTGCACCTTTCTTGCTGGGTGGTGGTGCACACCTTTAATCCCAGCACTCAGGAGGCAGGGGCAGGTGGATCTCTGTGAGTTTGAGGTCAGCCTGGTCTACAGAGCTAGTGCCAAGACAGGCTCTAAAGCTACGCAGAGAAACCCTGTCACAAAAAAACAGAAAAAGGAATATGAGATAAAAGAAAGAAAAGGAGCAAGGAAGGAAGAAAGGAAAGAAAGAAGAAAGGAAGGAAGGAAGGAAGGAAGGAAGGAAGGAAGGAAGGAAGGA